>OY829522.1:13034439-13444439 GCA_963691665.1 Clepsis dumicolana | reverse complement strand
CATTACGCCAGTCAGTTTTCATCTTCAAAAACCAAAACAATTTTAAAAATAGGCGTCAATTTAAAAAATAAAACCGGCCAAGTGCGAGTCGGACTCGCGCACGAGGGTTCCGTACAAAGATTTCCCTGCTTTACCCCAGTGTTTTAAGTTGTCCAGTATCAGCAGAGCCCTGTTCCTAAGCAAAATTTACACAGTGTAGGGTCAATTTATATTGGTCTGTGACATATGCAGACAGACATACAACTTTAAGATTTTGACAATTTTCTGAGTGCTTGTGCTATAAGAACCACCAAATTTTAAGTTTCTAGGACAATTGGAAGTACCCTTTAGGTTTTCACAGTACGGCAATTGTATGGAAACAACGACTGACTTTGACTTTAATGACTGTATCTTTTGATTGCGTTAACTTAGAAGTTTGATTTTTTCACGCTTCCAGGGACTGCAAGCTTGAGTATTTGATATTAATTCAGTATGCTACCTCCACGCTTTCCAGAGAAAAGGGGTCTTGACAGACAGACAGACAGACAGGTAGACAGACAGACGGACAATAAAGGGATCCTATAAGGGTTCCGTTTTTCTTTTCGAGGTGCCGAACCCTAAAAAACAGTCAAATTCGTGACAGGTTTATTATTGTGGTTTACTAGTGAAACCATCTTAGAGTAGGTACTCATAATATGTAAGTAGAATTGTAGATAAAGTAATGTACGCAACTCTACATAATAACGTTACTAGATCTTAAAACACTCGTGTGATCCTATTATGTGCTACCCTGCGTAAGCTACGTATAAGTAACAAATCCATACGGTGGTTTGGTGGTGGTGGTGGTGTTTAAGTCTTCTGCGCCCCCAGACCCCCATGTCTTTGCTTGCTTCCTAACCTTAAGACTTAACCTTACCGAAGCCCTAGCGAGTACTAGTTGGCGTAGTATTCTCTGGCGATGTCTGCGAGTCTCTTTGACTACGCTGTGACGGCGCTGGGACCCTACATACCTAAAGCTTCCACCCCAAATGATACAAAATTGTATTTCGAGCTGAGACATCTATATTTCATTATCATCAGCATGTGCTTTCCGCATCCATCGCGGTCCCACGATCTTTACCAGGTCGAGTTTCCACCTTGTTGGAGGCCTGCCGACAGCTCGCCACCCGGTCCGCGGACGCCATTCGAGAACCTTCTGACCCCATCGGCCATCAGTCCTGCGAGCAATGCTTCCGCCCACTGCCACTGATGTTTCTCAATTCTACGGGCTATGTCGGTAACCTTAGTTCTACTGCGGATATCATCATATCTGATTCTGTCCCGCAGAGAAACCCTGAGCATAGCTCTCTCCATCACCCTCTGATTGCCTTTGAGCTTCCTTATGGGGCCCATCGTTAGCGCCCACGTCTCAGATCCGTAAGTCATCACTGACAATACACACGGTCAAAGACCTTTGACTTCAAACACTGCGGTAATTTGGACGAAAAGACACTGCGAAGCTTCCCGAACGCTGCCCAGCCGAGTTGGGTTCGACGAGTGACCTCTTACTATCTTTTACTTTCATCTGTATTTATGGAGCTTTAGTTCTTGAGATGCTCATGCAAGTAGTGTAAGTAAAGTAGAACTCTAGTTACACCTACCTTCCATAATGGACCGTCGCCCACGTGCCGTCCCAACGTCATTACGAAGAACATAACCAACGCGTACGGGGGTGTTAATCTGTAAAAAACAGTTCATGTTAACAGAGACGTTTCATCTCCAGCCAGTTGACATCCCACTGCTGGGCACAGGCTCCTCTCACCATGAGAGGGCTTGGGCCATAGTTCCCACGCGGGCCCAGTGCGGATTAGGAACTCACTCCTGACAAATTAAGATTGTATGACACAGACAACTTACATGCATATAATATACAATGCACACTAACAGTGCAAGTTAAATAATAGTAGTTTATCTACACACATATCATAAGTTCAAATTCAAATGAATTTTTTTTTATTCAGTAAATAGGCAGTTGAATGCTCTTTTACACGTAATTTTTTTGAGTCTACCAGCGCTTTCGGAAAGACCATGATTGCCAAGAAGAATGTGCCGCAAGAAACTTGGCACAAATTCGTTTTATCTAAAAACGAGTTACATTTAGTTCTTACAATACGTAACCACAGATAAATTACACAAAGAAACCTCACCCTATCATTAAAAAAAAATGAAGAGAGAAAAAAAAATCGTATTTTAGAAACAAGTTTAAAAAATAATTATTAGAATAACAAAACCAGAACACTTTACTTTACTGGCACGTTTAAATTGAGCACGTGATGTATAGGGTCCCCAGGTCAAATATCTGTGAATATTGGGATTACAAAGGTATGTATAGGGTCCCAGAATTAATACCATAATATAATACTTAATCTAAATGGCTTAGAGATGTATCTAGGGTCAATATAAACTAAATTTAAAATCAGCAGAGGTGTAAAACGCCTCCACGGTCAAATAATAAGTATAATAATACATATACATAAACTGGAGATGTATATGGTCTCCAAATGTCAAATAACAAAAATTTATGAAATGTACATTTCATGTCATCATGTCAAATAAATAAAACATTATTTATGTCATTTGTCTAATTAGTACGCAGCGGACAACGGCAACAGAGCCGGACACCATACACGAATAAAGTTTGCCAGTAACCGTTGAAGAGTTCCCTCCTTCGGAGACAACCTCTGGCTAGACTACCAGAATTTCACTACCAGATTATTGTATTGTAACCGGACTTACACAAGTTTGCCAAATTTAAACTTTCTAGGTCATTTGAAAGTGGGATAGGTTTTTGATCCGTATCTATGAGCCGGTCAGTCATTGATAGAAATGGTGATTTTTAGATGGTAATACTAAATTTTTAAAAATTAATAATAAATTTGGGGTTCTAGTTAATCTCAGGGCTTTTAATAAATAAACCAAATTTCACGTCTTTATGTTAAGCAGATTTTGAGTTACTATGGGGACAAAAGTGGCTTCAAAGGGTTCGTGTAATATAATAATATAACACACGGCTGCTTCGTCGCCAGCTTTTTTTTCTTGAACTTGGCTTGAAACGCTTCGGCGTGTCTAGGTAGATAATTGTAGCTCACCTTAACCATCTACTGCATACACCTTCAGATAAGCGCTTCCAAGAAGCAGTTTTTTTTTGTCCCCTCACGAGGCCAGAGTATATCGTCAGCAGCCCAGAAATGATGAAGAAAGTCTGTACTATCAGAGTCCCGTTAATCAGCATGTGGGAAGGGAGCTTCGAATATATCTGAAAACATATCGAGAACTTGCTGGGTGAATCATTTAGAAGTGTCAGTATGAGGAACTCGGAAAATATGGGACATTAAAAAGTGTTGTGTTAAGGGTATACTTTTGGGGGCGGAGTTTATGCACACAAGCGGGACAGCACTATCCAGTATCGCGTGTGTCATGACAAAAAGTGAAACCGCCTTCAAACAAAAAAAACATAAAATAATCCTCTAAAGCCATCATATCAGTTTTATGGCCTACCACAAATATGAAGTCTGTGCGGTAAGAGCGGCATATCTGTTCATTGAATAAAGCAATTATAATTTAAAAAAAAACTACGTCAAATGTCGCTTTTGACATTGTCAAAAAATAATACAATCGTTTTGGACAATGTCAAAAGTGACAGTTGACGTAGTTTTTTTAACACGTTGAATGCGGCACAGGTCAACTATGACCTGTTGTAGTTATTTGCTTGCTGCTGCCTATCCGTTGACGTTCCGGAGCAGAATCAACCGAACAGTTATTAAAAACTGACATTGGCCCAAGCCTTTTGACCACCATCAAGGAAAATAGAATATACCTGTTGTAGACTTTCCCCCGGTGCGGCATAAGAATATACGTTATTTTACCCTGGTGCGGAGGTGATTGTGCAAAGATTTTTAATACGTATTAATGAGTCAAGTATACATTTATATTCGTAATTTTTAATTCTACTCGACAATATAAAAAATATTGTACATTTCAGATCTGATCTGTTTGCACTAGATCAAAGAAGTTGTTACTCAGTGCAGCACAGGTCACATGTGACCTGTAACCTACCGCCTTGTATAGCACTGCGGGTGAGGGCAGAATTGATAAGTGCTGTCATTAGTACACACGTTCGTCCAGTTATCTACAAAAATGAACGTGGCTAGAGCAAAACGATCTCGAAAAATGTTGGATAAAATATTCCAAAAATTTAACAAACGAAAATGCACACTCAAGAAAAAGGCAAAAAAAGAAAAGCATATACAGAATGCTACAAGGAATTGCGGAAAACTATGACTAGTCGAGAAGGTGAAAAAGGTGAAAAAAAATTTACCTCGTGTGTAGAGAGCGAAAAAAGCACGTGTCTGAACTGTTCCAATAATATGCATTCAAATTTGTAATTTCTGATTTCCGTCATCAGAAAAATTTAATAAATTTATTGTTCATCGATATTATTTTGCTCGTTTATCATCCACTTCACTAAAATATCATCGACAGTTTCATGTGTGTCCTCTTTGCAGGTGCGGTACAAGACAAGTTTGACATGTTAATTAAATTTGCTATAAATGTTCAATAAATAGTCATATAGTGTGGCGAATGTAGTGTTGGGTAGATTAACTATTTAACTAACAATTTCCGCCATAAAAGTCAAAATATAAACATTACATAAGGATAGTTTAAGTAAAATGTAAACACCTTATCACAGGTCATCAAAGCCCGAGTTTAAAAAACTAGCTATCGCATTCAACGTGTTAATACCGCAAGACTTGGTACCTGATCATTTTTGACAATGTCAAAAGTGACTGTTGACGTAGTTTTTTAATACTGCGAAACTGGATTATATTTTTTGACAATGTCAAAAGTGACACATGACGTGTTTTTTTTTTAATTTTAGGCTAGTGCTAGGCACGAAGCTAATCAGCCATTAAACCTCACAAATGTCATTACGTTCATTTAAAAAAATATTTCTAACTAATGATAGGAAATAAAAATAAAAGAGCTGCAGTTCCTCTATTACTAAGACGATACGACTGTCGAAAATATATATAATTTGCACCTCTTCAAAAAACTTTACTAAGCCAATTGTTTACTTTCCGCTGGATAGCGACAGACGAAGTCGCGAGCAATAGCTAGTGGGTAACAAAGCAAAATTTAAATTTCATACCCTTTCAATATATTCTGGGTTGTTGGACGTCACGAGGCCTGGCAGAGTACTATGGGCCAGGATCACAATAAACGTACTGATAGTCCTGTTTAAAGAAAACTGTTAAGTAGACCGTTGAGTGTTGCAGAAGGAAAGAGAAGGAACAATCTAGAGTAGTTAAAAACTTTTAACATGAAACTACCGTGAGATTCAATCATAGTGAAATAAACGGATCACTCACGTATGTCAGTCGAGTATAGCTCGACATGTTTCGGACTTATCCGGTTTTACGTCTCGAAACCGGCGTAGCGTGTGCTCCCAGAGAAAGAATTAGTCCGAAACATGCCGGGTTATACTCGATTGACATACGTGAGTGATCCGTTTATTTCACTATAGTTAAAAACTACAACTCGACCATGGAAATACTTCAGAACCACAGAAGTATTTTCATGATTCTTAGTTCAATGGGGAATACCCTATTTTTAGGTTGGAATGGAATTTAATTAATTTGAAATGAAAATTTTAACAAATGAACTAAACTTTATTGAAATCAATTTTTTACAGTATTCAACGATTCGTTAATTTTAAAGAAATCAATCCTGATACAGAGACACTACGAAGTAATCGACCGTCCGATCCGAGAGTCGCAGGCAAAATGGGCCGACGTCAGGCGCTCGCGCTACTTTTAAAACTTCGCTCGATACCACACTGACGTCATCGAGTGACCGACTATCGACGTATTTTCAATCTTCCGCTAACACTAGTATTGATTTGCTTCGAATCGACAGAGAGTCGAGCACGAGTTTTCGTATCCTGCGTAACGTTACGGTTATCATATCGAGATCGAGAAACCTCATACTAACTAAACAAAGAAGAAGATGACGAAGGGAAGACATTGAGGGTGTGATCGATGGACGAGGTATACCGCGCATTTATAGGTCTGCCGGTAAAGCTCGTCCGTGGGTCTTATGAGAGGGCAGCCTGGCTCACAGTAAACATTACCCGTGTAATGTGTTTAAAGCTCGAACGTCATCACACCACCGTCATTTTGCGGGTGGCAGGACCTTATGCGAGGACCTTATTATACCGTCCGGATCGCTACCACCATCTTACTCGCTAATCCTACCGCTAAGCAGCAGTGCTTGCATTGTTGTGTTCCGGTGTGGAGAGTAAGATAGCCGGTGTAATTACGGGCACAAGAGGCATTTCAGAGAGCTAAGGCTCTCTAGGTTGGCAACGCATCTGCAAACTCCCCGGGTGTCTATGGGCAGTGGTGATCACTTACCATCAGGTGACCCATTTAAATAAATATCATGGGATGATTGACACCAATTGACCTAGCACCAAACTAGGCAAAGCCTGTACTATGGGCTGTAGGCTGTATTTGCTTATTTGCATTCCTTGACGTATAAAAAAAACCTTAGGATACAGGGAACCCGAATTACTTATACTGACCCACCTGAAACCATTGATGCATTTGAGCCGCATCACCTTGATTGAGGCCCCATGTGGAGCCTGGAGAAGCCTCCAGTTCTGCCGTACAGCGAAGCATAGCAGAAACTTGGTAACTATAAAAAATATTCCGGCGAATTGAGAACCTACTCCTTTTTTTGAAGTCGGTTAAAAAGCAACCGTATAAAAGTAACGGGGCAGTAACTGCTTGAAATTTCAAATAACTGAACAAGATTATTTTCATTAATTTGTTTTATATGATAGGTACCTAATATTTTACAGAAGGCACTGTAATTTAATCCACCTTTGGAATAATCATAATAAATTGACACGAACACAAATTCAGTGATATCTTTATTCTTTACTAGGTACCTAAATTTTTTTAACCTTTCAATTATGTATTACTTTCAAAGATAATAATCGGATTCTGTTCCGGAGTAGTTGAATAGTATCGTAGACATTTTAGGAATTACATTATCCATCGCAACCAAACGATAAAACTCACGTACACTCCGTGAGCGTTTAGACTTAAGAAGCTTCCCTGAGAGGATGACAACATCGTATTAGTAGAGACATCCATTAAATATCGGTCTAACCTCATGTTAGCTACACAGTGTTATCACAAATAACGCGTCTTTTCGCAAAAAAAAAACGTTTGTTCAGAATTCGCACCAAATACGTAAATCACTTATTTAAAATTTTAAAAATATTGTAAATAAAGGCCGATGATGATAATGATGTCTACTATAAAAAAGTTATGATAAACGTGGAACTCCTAGCCTATTAAGGCACGTAAATTACAAGGTTTTATTGTTTACTAACACTATTGTATGGACTATGTCTGAAACAAAAGATTATTATATTGTATATTTATTTTTGTCTCAAGTTAGGTTTTTACAATATTTATATAAAAAGTAATAAAACAGTATTAATACAAAATATAAAAAACATTATAAAAACCTAACGAATGAAAGAGCAAGTTGCTGGTGAATAATCCTGGCTACAAGGTTATGTCTGTGCAAGTAGTCGCCGTTGGTAAGACTAGAACAACCAGAGATAATTTGCCTGAGTGACTCCCCGGGACGGCGGCATGCCCGACAGATGTCGACCGTACCGTCCTACCGGATATACCTCCGGTAGTTATTAGTCATGATAACTTCGTCCGCAATTGCACAGGCAAAACCTTCGTTTTCCCCGAAGAGGTCCCCGAAGCGTAGCCAGTTCACCGACGCGAGCAGGTCTACATCGGGCCCCATGAGGGCCTTATAGAACCGTCCGTGTAGCTCCTTATTCTCCCATTTAGTCTTGCGGTTCTCGGTGCTCCACACCTTAGGTCTGCGCCAGTTCTCTTTTGCCAAGGCGAGAGGTGTGAAGGATTTGTCCACCGCCACTACATCACGATGCATCCCCATTCAGCTCAGTCTGATTCCACCTTAGTATGCCAAAGGAGTATATGAGCAGGGGCATCACCCAGGCGTTGAAGGCGCGCACCTTGTTGCCACCCGACAAAAGACATTTACATGTATGACTGCACACTTGTCTACACCAAACTCCAAGATTATTATTTGTATGTCGCACCCATTCACGGGACAACAGTATCCCGGACCTTTGGGAGGCGTGCGCGGAGCCGAAGCCGACGCGTAGAGGCCCTTTTGACAATTTAATGAAGAGTGAGGGATACATCGAGCGGACGCTGTCCCTGACCGCGCCATAGGGACAAACTCAGACACAGCACCCGCCAGGTGTAGGGACTATTGTTAATCGATGGGACCTAAAGTGTAATTGATTATGGGAAGGAAAATCATGGGCTAACTACTGGGCTATTGATTGAGACCGCCGGACGTCTACCGAATTAAAATGTCTCAATGATATTGGTAGACGGTGACTCGCCTTCCGCTAGACGGGCCCCCGTATGAGCGACATATAAAATGGCCTAGGAGCTGTGACAATATGTAGGGGACAAGGTAGGGTACTCACGACTCGGCGTACAGTAGCAGTCCTTCAACACTGGAGTCAGGACTCTCGGGCACAGCAGCGTGAGTTAGCTGAGGGTATCGGCAGCCGTCCACAACACTAGTTATTGTCTCCGATTTTGGATAGCACTCCTTTTCGAAAAGTCAGGGCGGCGCGCGCGCGTTGTGTGAGTCGCCGGAGTGCACTGCCGTCCCGTACGGTCCGAGGTCATAAGCCTTCGTTACACAAGGAAGAGGGTAGTTGGGAACTGCACATTGTCACAGAGCAACGCCAGTGCGGAGGGCTAAGGGCAGAGAGGTGTCACTGGACTTTAAACGTATAGCCAACTCGCCACTTACGTTTCCACATCTACCCTCGAGCGTATAGCTCTCGCAACTCCACTCTGGCCGGCCGATTAAGGCAAGTCAGAGGTGGGGGTCCTGTCCCTCGTCAGTGGTCACTCCTCCCGGCCAACAAAGGCAAGGTGGAGATGAGGGACAGGGGCTTCCCCGGGAGCACTCGGATACGTGGGGTCGCTACTCTCCAACAGCTCGCCACAAGCTGCCCTGCGTTATGTTATTATTATTATAAAATTTCCTATACATTGGTGTATGTCACAAGTCAAAGTAAATTATCCTTACGATGTAGTGACAGACAATTAATTGCAACTCGAACTGTGAAACGTGGAAAAACAAGTTGCGATGTTATAGATGATTAACGTATTTTTATATTTTGTTGTAAAAAGTTGAAAAATGCAGCCATTTCAACTTCTGGCTCAGGGGAGCCCCTTAAGAAACGCCATTGACAGCCGAAGTATTTATCAAAGCTCACAAACCGTACATCTTTTTATGAAAAATAGCTTACCAAAATTACTTCGTCCTTTACTCAATTTGGTTTGATAGAAGTCGTAAACGCTCCCCAGGAAATTCAACGTTAACAGAATAATTATGACCGCTGCGAAAGCGTAGTCGACGTTATCCCATTTGGTCGTCCGGTTGTAGTCAGTGCATAACGATGTGATGATCCTCGCGTTCAGCTCATAGCTCTCTAGTGTTGAGTTGATGCATGCTTCCAGGGATTCCGTGCGGTTCGGGCGGTTTAGGTACGACGAGCAAGTCTTCGTCACACAGACACCCCAGTGGATCAAGGTGCGGTTGAAATGGATAAGGTTATTTGCTGAATATTCCTAGCAAGAAAAGATTTTTATTAGATAGAAGCAAGGTCACATTTCTATAAAAGCTCGTGATAAATTGTGCATATGTAATTTCGCACATAAATTCCGAAAAATTCAGAGGTGCGAGGTGGGGCTCGAACTTCTTCTTCCTTCATTAATGGTGGCCTCTAGGGCTTGTGCCAATCTCAGTAATACACTTGATCATAATCACGTATTGTTATATAATTCAAAATCAAATTCAAATGTTTTATTTCAGACTATTAAAGTGCATAAATGGTTAGTACTACATTAAATCTTATAAACTATAGGTTAGTACAAATTAAATGGCAATAAATACAACAAAACTCAAACATAAATTCAATAACAAAGCCGCCCGTTGTTACTTGACTTTATGCAGTCGTATTGTATCGTCCCAGCGGTCCGCCAAAACACTCAGAGCGCCTAGTGCAATCGCCGACCAGGCCAAGAAATACGTCTCGATCGCGTTCGCGTTTAACAATTCTCATATTATTTGACACTTAAACGCAAACTCGATCGAGACGTATTTTGTGCTTTTTGATAACACTAAGGGCACAGGATGCGGTTGGGACTGTCGCGGAGGTGACGCAGCAGCGAGGCACAGCGTGCCTCCACAAACATACCCGAAGTACTACAAAATCGCGGCAGCCCCAGACGGCACTCAGCACGAGCACTCGGAATGCATTATTATATTGGACCCGTAGGCCGTCTGCCTAAAGCTAGTCCACAGGCTACACACAAAACGATTGGCAAAACGCTTTGAAAAGCGTAATCTTTACTTGTTTAGTACAGTGTGAACCTGCGGGCCAACATATATAAGCAAGATTGTAATATGAAAAATTTGACGTTGAAAAAAAGATGTCGGATAGGTCAAACTGGATATACCCCCTCCCCTTTGGGGGGGTCTTAGCCATCGGCCAATGATGTTCCATAAATTCTTGGCCAGGAAATCATTAACCGATGCCCCAGGGTGCACCGGCCCGAGCACTGCTCTTCCCGGACGGATCCACAAGGGAACCAACTCTTAGGCACACGAGGAGGTAACCCGACCCGCACCCCCGGGCCGCGAACCCAAGTCCCTCTACTTGAGAGGCCATAGGTCTAACCACTAGGCTGTCACGTCTTTACTGACTTTTTTTATGGCAAAATTGTAAATTTATAATATCAATAAGTACTTAATGTTAAAAATTCTTTCTGAATATCATTTAAAACCGCAAAAAAATAAATTGAAATGTCATACCCAGAAGTAAATACGGTGTTCATTCCAG
Organism: Clepsis dumicolana; assembly: GCA_963691665.1. Classification (NCBI taxonomy): domain Eukaryota; kingdom Metazoa; phylum Arthropoda; class Insecta; order Lepidoptera; family Tortricidae; genus Clepsis; species Clepsis dumicolana. Next base: position 13,433,428 of record OY829522.1, on the reverse strand, counting down.
AGTACAGTAGTGCTCATTGGACGAGTTCCCGACTAGTTTGGCGTTCACGTAGCAGTACTGGTCTCCCGGCTGGCGCAGGCACTCGTAGTATTGGTCCAGCTTACCCTAATAGCAGTAGACACCGGGCTAACAGTACATACCTCCAGAGTACGGTAGATCTCATTGGACGAGTTCCCGACTAGTTTGGCGTTCACGTAGCAGTACTGGTCTCCCGGCTTGCGCAGGCACTCGTAGTACTTGTCCAGCTTAAATAGCTCTGGGAGCCGAAATAGCTCGTCATCTGAACAAAATATTCGATTAATTGTCTCAACTTTTTTTCTGGAACGCGTTTAGATAGGATGCTGAAATTAATATCAAATACTTAAGCCCGCAGTCCCATCAAGCTGTGAAAAAATGAAACTTCTAAGGTAACGTGATCAAAAGATACAGTCACTAAAAAAGGTTGTTTCCATACAAATTGCCGTACTGTGAAAACCTAAAGGGTACTTCCAGTTGTCCTAGAAACTTGAAATGTCTGTCTGTATATGTCACAGACCAATATAAAATGACCCCACACGGAGTAAATTTTGCTTAGGAGCAGGGCTCTGCTGACCCTAGACAACTTAAAACACTGGGGAAAAGCAAGAAAATCTTTGTACGGAACCCTCGCGGTGCTACGTTACTTCCAAGTCCCGCTCTTTCACCCTAAAGGCCACCGATGGCTCAGCTAACCTTGAGTTAGCAGAAGTGTAGGTAGGTACGGGTAGGCATTGTGCTGTCATACTGTCACGTACATTGGCAATAAGACAACCAAGCAAGGTTATGACACCAGTTTGGTTTAAGTTTAACCTTTGTTAAAATAAAAACTGACCAAGTGCGAGTCGGACTCGCGCACCGAGGGTTCCGTACAAAGATTTTCCTACTTTAACCCCGTGTTTTAACTTGTCCAGGGTTAGCAGAGCCCTGTTCCTAAGCAAAATGTACTCAGTGTGGGGTCATTTTGTATTGGTCTAGCAGCTAGGTCTGGTGATAGCATAAAAATTTAAGATTTAGAGATTTTTTCGAATAATTGTACTATAACTATACCTGCATACCAAATTCCAAGTTTCTAGGACAACTGGAAGTACCTTTTATGTGTGATTTTATTTATTATTTATTTATCAGAGGACTTGTGATATGTGTGTAGATAAAGGTTCATTTCACAACCAACGTTTCATATACTATTCATTTCACAAATACGTTGTTGCAAAAAATGCTCACTTTATAAATAATTACTCGACAAATATACCTACATATAGAAACTTTGACACTTGACAAACATATGGAACAAGGACGATAAAACGAAGAGGACTGCCAATGGCTATACAATGTCGCGTTCCTGTAAAATAATGAGCCTGCTGTAGCTAGTTTCACTATAGAGAGGTCTCTGTACCATTAATTTTGTATGACACTAAGACCTCTGGCTAACACAATAGCGCCATCTATGAACTGAAAGAAAAAACTAATTTAGATGGTGTTATTGTGTTAGCCAGAGGTCTAAATGTCATACCAAATGAATGGTACAGAGACCCCTCCGTAGTAAAACTAGCTACAACAGGCTTATTATTTCAAAGGAACGCGACATCGAATAGCCATTGGCAGTCCTCTTGGTTTTATGGCCCTTGATATGGAATGACAAATTATTATTTTCAAAATGTTCATTTCACGAATAAATCGTTTTTAAAATCATTTATTTTGCAAAACGTAAATTGGTAAACATCGACTTTAAACATGAAAGACCACGCACCTCTTTAGCGCTGACAAAATGCGGCCTTCACTCATTAGCTGTCATTACACTGACATGTCAAACTTCAAGGGAATATACCTGAATATACCACCTGGATAATGTACTACTACCGACCTGCTAATTCATGTCCACAAAATAACAAGTAGTCACATGATAACAATGCCCTCTTAATTCACGAACATAAAATAACAGATTGTTCTTTATTGACCGAGCGAGCGAAGCGTTAACGGTAAAAATGCTTTCGTATGTCTGTCCAGCTGTTCCTATAGTTTTTTTTTTTAATTAGATCACGAGGTCTACAGCTCACAGAGCCACAGCTGATAATATTTTACGTATAAGAGACGAGAAAGCTCACAGAGTGGCAAGTGGAATGGAAGGCAAGTGTTTCGTAACTGTTCCAAAGGTAAAAATATAAAATAATGGAAAAAACACAAAAAAGATATTGCAGTGTCGTCATTGGCCAGATAATGCACAGTCTAAATCGGTAGATCCAAAAACTGGAAAATCAGTAGAAATAGATGGAATAGTCAGTTTCTGTACTCAATAGTTTTATTCAATTTATTAGCAACGAACAAAGCTATAGTAAAATAAAAATAAAAAAACAAATATTCTATGAAAGTTCACAGGGAGTTTTTCTTTCTGAATTCCTACTCGGGTCGGGATTTATCAGGTCGGGAAATTAATGGCCCTATGTTATTTGGCCATAATATTAGAGGTAAGAATTTATCATGTGGGGAAATAAATTTGGCTATAATATTATAATTTTAAATGCGTGGTTTTCTTTACTAACAATGAGTACATTATTTATTTACGTACCGAATGTGATTCCTTGTGCTTTGTTTTTCTTTTTCATGTTGTTTGTACAGTTCAAAAATGTGTCAATGAGATGTCACCTGCGCGGCCGCCGTTGGCGACTAAGTCATCGAATCACCTAATCACCTTTATTGCTTGTCCGCGCGCGGTGAAGGGGTGGCATATCCGTCTATTTTTGGTACATCAATGTTGGTAAACATTGTTCCTTAAAAATTACTTTCTGTGTAACGAAACGCAGGGCGGTGAAATTTATAGCACCTTGCTTATTGATTTCTGAATTGGACTTCTAAGCTGGACTTCTAAAATTTTCAAGCAAATGTGTTGAAAATGTTATAATCAACCCCAATTTCTGGACAGTGTCGACAGAGCTCCGCTTTGCGGAGCTCTTATTCCGCGCGCTTGAGGCGCTTCGCGCCTTGACCGAAGACTAACCTAACCTAAACCTATTGTGAGCCTATTCGTTCTCTCCGTCCCTCCGTCTGTCTGTTCGCCCGAACGTCTTAAAAAGGGCTGAGTTTTTTAAAACGTAACGGCGATTTAACATATTTTATTTAAATAAATAAAGCCTGTGAGAAAGTAATATACCAAACGTTGGTAGGTGATAGTTAGTTTGACTATTTGATATCGTTAAAAAATAATCTATTTGACAAATTATACAATACAAAGTGAAAATTTGTTATAAATAAATTGTTTGCAAAATCAGTAGTTGTGTAAAGATAATTTTAGGAATGATGCATTTGTCAAACGTTGGTTGCGAAACGAAAATTTGCTATGTGAGTGGCGACAAAGTGATAGGACACCGATGGTTTTGCTTCCAAAGCGAATAGATATTATTTATGCTGGTGATGAGTCACATAATTTTGATTTTGTGGAATATCAGATATTTTTAAGCGACTCAGTGTCCGATATTTATTCCCTTATCTATCTTATTGCCGTCGAGTGTCCTCATATATACATTTATTTGCCTTCTACCGTGATCAGATTTTTTGCAGCGCTGTCCATAATCATATATATTATTGCTGGTGACTGTTCCAACGTAGAAGGATGAACTTGTTTTCAAGGTATTATTAATCATGAAAAACTTAAATATTATTGTAGATTGTTACGTGAGCCTTACGAGGATTATAACGTACCTGTTAAGCTTAAACCGGAACCTTGATGTAGCAGCACACATCCGACCACATATAATAATAACATTGTCACTGCACAATAATATCCTATTACAACACTAGTTCACAATATCACTTTGTTTCATTAATAACGTATCCCCAATAACATGACCTAGTACCAAACGTCCAAATATTATTTCATTCGACCTACTTAACAGTTTCTTCGCTGAAATCGTAACTTCAGGTCTTGGTTAAAAATATTGTCATACTTAGAGCTTCAGTCATTGTTTTTTAACCTTTTTCTTATACGACAAGAAAGGCAAACGAGCAAGTGGGTCATCTGATGGTAAGTGATACCACCACTGCCCATAGACACCCACAACCTCGGAGGGATGGCAGATGCGTTGCCAACCTAGAGAGCTAAGATGAAATGCCTCTTGTGCCCGTAATTACACCGGCTGTCTTACCCCCGGCTGTGTTCTTCCTGATGTAACAATCGAATATTTTTCAGTTTCTCCGAAAAATCCGTTCGATGTAACCGTACACGCACACACACACATATGCATCTATCTAAGTACATAAGGCAAAATGTATCGTATTGTTGGGAGAGGATATTGACTTCTATAACACACCTAGCTCAGAAGTCAGAGACTTCAATTTGATTTTGTTCCTTATAATTTATTATTAATAAAACTTTACTATTATTTTTATTAATGTTTAGACCAACAGTCAGCAACTGATCGAAGCTAGGACCGCCGGGTTGTGTTGAATATAAGAGCTGCCTATTGAATGGGCAAATAGGTAATACAATCAGTGTTCTTTCTGGACCTCGTACGAATTATTTTTCGTCAGTCTCCGGACCCCACTCAGAATTAGTTGCTGTCCCTTGGTTTACTTTTAGTTACGTTTCACTAGGAAGTCTGTTATTGTGGCCCATGAAGATTCAGAATGAAAATTATTTACTTTACAGTAGTAAAATTAGGTTCGAAAAAATAAATTTTACACGACATACACTTCTGCCGGTTTTTTTGGTAATAAAGTTACGGTGTCGCGAGCAAGCTATTATCACGTTGGATGGCGATGTTGATCCTCTGTGCCAGAGGGTCAAGTACGACTTTACGAATCCTGCGTAACGTTACGGTTATCGTATCGAGATCGAGAAACCTCATACTAAATTTTAGTTTCAAGTGGGACGTTAAAAAAAGGCTGGTGATGATGATACGATAATGTTGTTCGACGCACAGTATGCAAGCCTTGTGAAGGCGCGTACGCGAGGTTCTGATACACATTCAGTCCGGGAGCCCACTGCAAGAAACCCTACCTGATAAAAAAATCGAAAATACCTATACTGGTAGCTGACCTTTAGTAGTTTCAACTGCTCTTGGTCAAATTTTGCGTAAATGGTAAAAAAGTGGTATGCCAAAACATCTGAAAAAAAGTTATCGAAAAATTTTACGAAACGTTTATGGTTGGAGATGCAAGTGTTTTTTAAGTAAGTATCTGGTTTTAATTTGGGATAAAAAAATATTTATTTCATTGTTTTATTATTCTAAACGTCAAATTTAGTAATGATTTTATTCATAACACGTGGAGCGGACAGGCGGAGTACAGACTTTCCATTACAGCGGTATTATGTGACTTAAAGCATTCGCTGCCACCCCTTTGGTCTAATAGTTTTTTAGGTGCCGCAAACGCACATGTGGGCGCTAGCGACAAAGGCACTGGGTGAAAGTGAGGAAAACGCATATATGCGTTACCAATAATACCGTTAACGTTAATAGCCAAATATTACCACATCGATCAAAGCGACCTTTAATACTAAGTAGGTTAATAATAAAACAGTTTTAATTCATAAGTTTTTTATTCCACACAGGAGGCACTAGGACATAAAACATAAAAATAGAAGAACAACAGCCAGAAATACAATAACAGTCAAAACACGAATACTTGCTTTCACCGGCTGTAGATACAATAAAAAACCATATAAATACACAAATAAAACATTCATCATACAGATTTGAACCCGCGCCCACCGGCACTGCAGTTACAATTTCACTATCTGACTACTTAGACATACGAAAAATTAACCTTTACCTTTTCTAAAGACTAGAAAACTAATTAAATACATATTTTCACAGTGTTGCATCCAGCCCTTAGGTATTCCCTGGGTCAAATAAACCCAAGGATAATCTTGCTTTAACATCAGCGTAGTTTTACGTCCTCTCGCAACAATAGCTATTTGTTATACAAGGGTGCAAAGTTGTATTTTACTCGCGAGTGTTACAACACACGAGAAGTAAAACACATTTGCATCCGTGTGTAACACAAAACTTTTCACCTTACAGTAGCGAGGAAAGCGCAACATGCAAAAAAACTGCTCATAAAAATAAATCATCATCACTGGAATCACTAATTTTTTTTACGACTTTTTTTACGAACTACGAATTTTTTTTATAACAGAAAACTCTGGAAGTTGTGTATTTTTACGTGAGTCGGAGTCGGTGAGAAATTTTTTGTTGACAATGTTGACATTTCTGACGATGCGTTTTGAAATTGCAGCGACTCAACTTGTGCGTTCAGAATTACATTCAACATCATTATAAAAATACAAATGTTTCTCATAGAATTTTAAGGTTTGTGAATTAAAATCATTAAATGAAGCTAAATTTGGTATTATTTATTAAATTTTCAAACCGTTTATCATTTATTTAATGATAATTAATATCGAACAAACCATTATTATGAGCGTTTTACGTTTTGTTATCTGTCAAAAGTTACTTAAACACGCTCCAATCCAAGGTCAAATTACTTTCCCCACTAATGGATAAAATGCGTTTTTACCCGCTTGTTTCAAAGAATAAAAGACGGCTTTCCGAGGTAATGAGGGGAAAAATATTAAACCCAGTTCAAGTCTTAAAACCAGGTTTAACCCTTTCAACGCCAATGACGCATGCAAAATGACACGCCAAGTTGGCATAACGTCAACGGGAACTTAAACCTTAAGCGTACGTCCGCGTCCGTGGGTCGCATTTACACTTTCAAATAACAATAATACTTATTATATTGTGTCCGAAGTTAACATGTCAATAATAATCAGTCAGCAAGTCTTTTTTGAGAAATTGCACGAGGTTCTACAATAAATAAAGTGTCATGGGCTTTTCGAAAGCGCTAGTAGACTCAAAAAAACCGGCCAAGTGCTAGTCGGACTCGCTCACTGAGTGTTCCGTACAAAAATACCTGATTAGTATTGTATTCATGTAAAATCACAGCTTTTTAGAACCAATACCAATCTCTGAGCTAAGCCGCGGACAGACGGACATTACGAAACTATATACGGGTTCCGTTTTTGCCATCTTGACTTCAGATTCAGAACTCTAAAAAAGTTGTCGGAAAACAGCAGCTTTTAAGTAATATGAAAAGAAAAACTTTATTGCGCGTTTTGGCGAATAATAGTAAAATTAAAATGTCACAAAAGACATACAAATTTGTAATTTTAACTAACGTAAAATTCGTTGAGTTATTTTAAAAGTGTCAACACTATCATTAAGACATATCAGCCTCTCGCAATGCACTCTTGATGGCGACTGAATAGCACATGAACTCGAAACACGATTCTCGCATTCAAATTTTGTTTACACGGAGACATCCGATCATCAAAGGCATATCTTATCTAACATACGGGAGGAAAGTTATGCATGGCTCCTAGGGAGTAAAAAAATTTAAAAACAAGCGCTGGATGGATGGCTATGAGTATGACACCTATTCAGCCTATACAGCCTAGGGAACAATTCTTGTGTTATTATTATTATTCATTATTGTTGTCTATTATAAAAAAAACATGCTTAGATACCCAATAATTATTAATACAACATTAACGTGGTTTTTTTTTCTGAGTAAATTACACTTTTTTAATGAAATAAAAATACGAGAAGGTAAAATACATTAATAAAAAAAACACTAGTTAAATGGCAATGGTATTGTGAATGCAGCCCATAGAGCCAAACTATTTGTTTCAATTTTAACAATAGAACTTACTTGTTTTACAAAAACTGTGAACTAAAATACATACTGTTATAAATGAATAGGTATTGTCTAACTGCTTGATTGAATTTATAAAGTAAAGTACCTAGTTAATAAAAGCTATTAAATAAAGACTAACAATAATTATTCTGACCAGCGATCAATTTAGAAAAAAAAAATTAAAAAAGCGTGAAATTGGCGCGAAAGCATTGTTTGTGTTTTGTTCTGTGATCGCGGAGGAGCAAATCAATATAGTTATTAACACAAATTAATTTTTTTAACATATATGTTTTTTTCACTTTCCTTATAGTCGAGATGAAAAGCAGGGTGTTTAACTCTGGGAAAACGCCAATTTCAAACTCTAATTATTGGCACCTTCGCGATGCTCGGGTGCCAAAATATCTCGTTAAAAATTGGTCCTTTTCCTCCCTCGTTGAAGTCTGCTATTTACGTGCTACGATAATCGTATTATGGTCGAGGCGAGAAACTCGCACCATCTAAATGGGCCTTAACACAATTATTTGTTGCAAAATTAATACCTGTCTTTGTGACACTAACGTCTAATGGTTTTTTATTGCTGAACATTTTACAGCTTCGCTTCAATGGTTTCCTTGGACGGCACTTCGTCTGCAACCTCAGTTACGGACTTGGTGTCCCCGACTTTCTCCGACAAGATGAATTCCCTCACCAGGTTCACGCTGGGCGTCTCGACGAAAAACCATAGCGGCAAAGCCACAGCGAACGAGAAGCACAGCGTCGACGCGTAGTTCATTGACTGAAAACAAATTAAAGAAATTTAATATTTATAAGTACTTTTATAGTAGCCCGTGTAGTAGTAGTAATCTTTATAGTAGTAAGCCGTGATAGCCTAATGGTTTTACCTATGGCGTCTCAAGCAGAGGGTCGTGAGTTCAAACCCCGGGTCGCACCTCTGATTTTTCTGGAATTTATGTGCTGAATTCGGTAAAGGAAAACATCGTGAAGAAACCAGGTGTGTGCCCTGCGAAGCAATTCAATGATGTGTGTGAGTTCCCAATCCGCACTGGGCCCACGTGGGAGCTGTAGCCCATGCCCTCTCATTTTGAGAGGAGGCCTGTGCCCAGCAGTGGGACGTAAGATGTGATGAGACGCTAGTGATGATGATTTTTATAGTAACAAAAAAACCATGGTAGCCTAATGGTTTTATGGTAATTCAAGCATGGGGTTTAATTCCGGGCCCTGAGTTTTTTGGATTTTATCTCTGTGCGAATTTACATTTTGTAATCCTTTCGGTGATGGAAAACATTTTAGAGCAGGAAACTTGCTTATGTTGAACTAGCTGTTGCCCGCGACTTCATCCGCGTAGATTTCGGTTATCGCTATCCCGCGGGAACTATGTAATTTTCCCCAATGAAAAGTAGCCTATGTTATTCCCAAATTTCATCTAGATTGGTGTAGCGGTTTTCCCGTGAATAGGTAACAAACAGACAGACAGAGAGACAGAGTTACTTTCGCATTTATAATATTAGTTAGGATAGTTAGGATTGAGAAATGTTTTTACATTTCAAAGTATTTATGACATTGTCATAAGATTTATTTTTGCCTGACCCGTGGAAAAACATTTTCTACTAGTCCTGTCTGCCATCAGCGTGTGGTGCCATCTGTGAATAGCTGAGGCGACACTTTTGGGGGCGGAGTTCCTTCACTCGCGCGGGACAACGCTGTCCAGTAACGCGTGTGTAGGGAATTAATCCTTGGACTTCATTAAAAAAGCGTAATTTTGCGAAACACGTAACTTTAATGTCGTTACACAGCAATGCTTAAAAGATAATGCCAGAATGACATGACGATTTGACAGATTTAATATTAGCCTTAATCCTAGTTAATGCTACTTGTAGCTTCGTACAACTTATTGCTAATATATTTGATTAGGAGTTACACGATGATGGATTCAGTCTTCAACAGCGTGTGTTAGTTAGAGGGCTAGTCAAAACGCGCTCAAAACGCATGGCGTAAGAGCCAAAGCGCTTAAAATTATTTTGAGTAAAAAAACTAAGGTACGGATTAGAATTTTGTTTAACTAAAATGAGGAACCAATAATTACTTCTTTTCGTTCCTAAAAATATTCATATCGAGGATTTCGTTCCTAATCACAATTTCGTCTTTATGGTAGTTAAAACAAACCTATATACACATACTTTTATTTTAAGCTAGCTTATGCCCCGCGGCTTTCCCCCGTGAAACATTACGAATGAATTCCGAAAAATCCCTTCTTAGTGCAACTCTAGGATACTCAAGGTACATGTTTGCCAAATTTCAAGTCTCTAGGTCCAGTGGTTTGGGCTGTGCGTTGTCTGTCAGTCAGTCAGTCACGGTTTTCTTTTATAGGTATATAGATATTAAACGGTAGCATAGATAGGAGTAGCCCGAGTAGCGCCTTATTCGGCGAAACGACGTCAGCGAATCGATATTATTGCAAATCTTTATGGTGTTAGGTCATAGTGAAATAAACGGATCACTCACGTATGTCAGTCGAGTATAGCCCGACATATTTCGAACTAATCCCATAAGGAATAAAAACGGATCACTCACGTATATAAGTCGAGTGAGCGATCCGTTTTAATTTCATTATGATTGAGTCTCACGGTAGTTTCATGTTAAAAGTAATCCCGTAAGAATAAATAATAACAATATAGTAGAACGGAATCTCTTTTGACCGAGTCCAAAACGCCGCCATTTATATACCTACTGCCCCCTTCACGTCGTTACACCCCTCTGTCGTCCAGGCGTGTTGCTAGGGTTGCTTGCTGATAAATATTAGGTACCTGTATTCTCGAAATAAAAATATTTCATTTTCATTTTCATTTTCATTTTACAAACGTCTAAAGATAATATCGCTAAGATATGAGTTTTTCTTTACTTTGAAATCATTATTTTATTCTAGTTTTACGAAATATGAGGTTTATAGATCTTTACATACCTACATAATTATAGACACTTCTAAATTAGAATTTATTATAAGTGCCATACCAAATGAAGCCATTTAAGGTAAATTAAGTAAGTATTACTTTCCTCCAAATATAAAATAAAATACGCACAGGCTCACGTAAAACTGTTACAACCAAATTATAAACAACCAAACGTGCGTGCGGCGATGCCGGCCGTGACGACCTGACTGAGTAGCTCGTTTAACGAGTACTCTAATATCGTGACCTTGAGCCCGTCCGGAGCGGGAGTTTCCGTTCTACTATGTCATTATTTTAAATGATTCGTGGTTAATTGCATTAGACATAATGAAAACCTATAAGGTAGGGTAAGGTATAAGCTAATCGCGGTCAACATCCCGTTTTCATTATGTCTTATGTTATTTTTTATTCTATTGCTAGGTGTTAGGTCACCCAATACTTACAACTTTGTATACGCTTAGGCGCGAGAGTGTATCGTCGACCGCAGTGTAGGTGCGCAGGATGCAGACGTGAGCGATGTACGAGGAGTACGTCAGCTTAGCGATGACGCCCCAGCCTGCCCAGTTTAGTACGCTGCGCTGGATCCCTGGAAACGGTAAGCTTTATCAATACAAGTTAAAAAAAAAACCGGACAAGTGCGAGTCGGATTCGCGCATGAGGGTTCCGTATAAAGATTTTAACGCGTTTCCCCTCCCCAGTGTTTTAAGATGTCCAGTGTTAGCAGAGCCCTGCTCCTAAGCAAAATGTACGCAGTGTGGGGTCAACTTATATTGGTCTGTGATATCTACAGACAGACATAAAAAATTTAGATTTTGAGACTTTTTTGAGTGGTTGTGCCATATCATACCAAATTTCAAGTTTCTAGGACAACTGGAAGTACCCTTTAGGTTTTCGGATTTCTGTAATTTGTATGGAAATAGCCTTTTTAATCACTGTATGTTTTGATTGCGTTGACTCAGAAGGTTGATTTTTTCACAGCTTCAAGGGACATTAATTTCAGCATGCTACCTCCACGCGTTCCAGACAAAAAGGGTCTTGACAGACAGACAGACAACACTAATAAATAAATATCATGAGACAATTGACACCAATTGACCTAGTCCCAAACTAGGCAAAGCCTACACTATGGGTACTAGACCACTGATAAACATACTTACATAGATAAATACATATATAAGGAGTGCAGGCGGGGCCAAACAAAATGATGAAACAGCTGTAACATGCCGCCTGCACTCCTTATAATATTCAAGCTGCCTATTTATAAAGTACTTATAATGAGCCAGTTTTTCTGTTTTTAGTTAATTGTTTTTGCAGTCGGGTTTTCTATTTTTAAATAATTTTGTTTTTTACCGTTATCTATGGTGAAGGTACATTGAAAAAACCGGACAATTACGAGTCGGACTCGCGCACGAGGGTTCCGTACAATTCCCCTGCTTTTTTCAGTGTTTTAAGTTGTCCAGTATTAGCAGAGCCCTGTTCCTAAGCAAAATGTACGCTGTGTTGGGTCTTTTTATATTTTGTCTGTGACATTATACAGACAGACAAAAAATTGAAGGTTTTGAGAATTTTCTGAGTGGTTGTTCTGTAAGAGCTACGTAACCTTCATACCAAATTTCAAGTTTCTGTTACAACTGGAAGTAAGTACCCTTTAGGTTTTCAGGGTACGGCAATTTGAATGGAAACAACCTTTTTAATTAGACATAATGAAAACGGGATATTGACCGCGATTACCTTATAGGTTTGATGAGCTCCCGATATTTCGATGTTTGCCCGTGATCATGATGCATGCAACTGCATCGAAATATCGGGAGCTCATCAAACCTATAAGGTAATCGCGGTCAATATCTCGTTTTCATTATGTCTAATGCAATTAACCGCGAATCATTTAAAACTTAACCTTTTTAATGACTGTATCTTTTGATTGCGTTGACCTAGAATATTGATTTCACAGCTTCACATCTTCAAGGGGCTGCAGGCTTGAGTATTTGATATTAATTTCAGACTCAAGCTACCTATGTATAAAGTACTTATAATGAGCTAGTTTTTTAGTTAATTGTTATTGCAGTCGGGTTTTTTGTTTTTAAATAATTTTGTTCTATTTAAAGCTTTTTAGTCATAATGAACTGAAAATGTTTGCGAATGAACTATAAACAGTTATGGATCCTAAATGGTCACTCAAATTTAAAAAAATACAAAAAAAAACTAAAATTTATTTACAAATACCTATTCAATGATGCCCCACTTGATATAGTTTTTCGACTTTTTTAAATTTATTTTTCACAATATGGCTTCTGGTGGTCGCCATATGGGATTTAAATTACTGTCATATCTTTAGTGACACTCACAAGATTAACATGAATCAATTAACGTTAGAATCATTAAAATCGGCTCACGCGTTCGGTCTCTAGAGAGCTACAAAGGAACAAACATACATACATACATACATAGGCTTATAAACAGATTACCCCCCTTTGCGTTTCACAGTCGGGTAAAAAAAGCCTTTGAATTCGCTATAGAGCCAGCGGGCCCCCTTGTTGTTTCAAGACAAGAGCCTACATTTCGAATCACAGGTTATAGGTACATTTATTTGATAGTCGAGATATTGAACAATAAGGTCTAGCCATCCATAACATAAGGTCATCCATAACAAAATATACAAACGTACTAATAGTACCAAAAGAAGCTCTTTTCAATGATCACGAGAGCCGCACACGCCCCTTATATGAGCCTCAGCTCACTTCTAACTACGAGTAGGTATACGTGAGCTGCCCCTGTCTTTCTCGGCATTTGCCTACCACTGGCTCGTTACTGAAAATTAGCCTGGTTGAAGCTGCCTGTGCTTCGGAACTTCACGACCTTATTCAACCAGCTCCTTTGTTTCACAGGTCGACCAGAAGTAGGCTGGGTCTCCACCCGTATGTTGTCAGTATTCCCAAAATCCGCACCAAGCGTTTTCGCTCTTCCTTCATCATCCGTACGGCTAAGGAGTGGAATTTCATGCCTGCGTCTGTGTTCTGTGTTCCCTGAACACTATAATCTGGCCGTCTTCAAGTCAAGGGTGAATGGGCATTTGCTAGGCAAGCGTGTTCCATAGTAGACCACATCTTCGCTTACCATCAGGCTTGATTGTGGTCAAACGCAAGCCTATGGCGTATAAAAAAAAGAATTAAAAGCTTAAATTTACAGAAGGCTACTAACTGTCGATTTTCAGCACGGTGAAGAAAATGTGGAAGCAGATCATGCCACCAAACAGCACTTTGACGGCGCTGGAGTAGACCATCCTCACGCCGAGAGGCACCTCGATGCCCACGATATAGAATGTGGCTCCTGACAGCACGATCGCAGTCTCGATGGGGAACAGCATGTAGTAGAACAGACGGAATTTCTGGAAACATTAAACATTAAAACATCCCTTTAAGGGATAAGTTCACCTTTGTACATTTGCTTTTGTTCTGTTATCTGTATTTTTTTGTTTTATGTGTAATAAAGAAATATACATACATGCATACATACATTCATTGTAACATTTCGTCGAGGACACCCAGTCTTTATGGAGTCAAGCTCTTGTCGGTGCCGTTTCCTTCAGCTCATTTTTATTGTTCTGTACCTCAAAAGGAAAAACGGGACCCTCATAATACCAATTAATTGTCCGTCTATTTGTCTGTCAGTCCCAAGTAAACCGAAACCTAAAGGGTACTTCTCTTTACATCAAAAATCATGAGAATTGGCACGAAACAGCGTCTCACAACTGAAGTTAAAAGGCGAGGACAAACACGTTTATTGCCAGAACAAATGGAGCCCTCGGTTGTTTATTACTGTGTAGCTCACCTGGAATTTATGAGAACCTATGTCACTGTCCTTGAGGTTGTAGATAAGGAGCGCCAGAGCGAGGCCCATCGCATAGCAGGCCAAGTTGGTGTGTCCGAGCTTGTACAGGTTGTTGAACGTCGCATCATGGACGAAGAAGTTCCGTGCCGTCCTGAGAGGGAAACATCATCGTCTTATTTTAACGTGTCATGCTTGTCTTCGTAGTTCCCCAAAGTCCGTTTCTCCAATCGAGTTCTTTCACCTCCTGATATAAGTTAAGTATAAGTTTTTCTAAGCATTGTTTGAAGGACGTTGCTGTTCTAGTTGTCAATGTAGTAAGCTGCTTCATTGCTTTACAGTGTTGATGAATTTATCTTCTATACCTATAAAACAGTACCGTGACTGACTGACTGACAGACAACGCACAGCCTAAACCACTGGACCTGGAGACTTGAAATTTGGCAAACATGTACCTTGAGTATCCTAGAGGTGCACTAAGAAGGGATTTTTCAAAATTCCCGGGATAGGGAACTTGCCCATTGTGAAATATTTCACGGGGGCAAAGCCGCGGGGCATAAGCTAGTTAATCACAAATTTTAATTATAACTGACACAGGAAATGTTACTGGTATATAAATTCATTATTATAACTCTTCCTTCATTTTATTTTCTGTATAAATACGACATACTAAAACTTAGGCTTAAATTTGTCAGGTAAATAATATTCCAAATTGCATTAATTTTGACGATTATTATGATGGATTATTTATCTATTTGTTAATGTTGACTTCGACGGTTCACTCGCTTCTTATGGCTGAACTTATTAAGGGACTAATGTATTTATTGTAATTGTAAAACCATTTATGTAAACCATGTTCTTGTGAAATAAATAAAATCTAATAAGTTAAGTATTTATTATCTTACTCTGGCGACACGATGAGTATGGGGTGCAGGTTCTGCATGAACACGTGGCCGGCGGGCGTGAGCAGGCCCACGACGAATACGGCAGAGATTGCCATTTTCCGCGCACGCGCACTGCTTAGCAAGCTCACGATCACTAAGCCCAGGACGCTGAGCTGGAAGTCCGCTGCCAGGTACCTGAAATTACAGATCACAATACAGCTCTTCAAACGATTTATTGAGATATTAACGTATAAAAAACCGGCCAAGTGCGAGTCGGACTCGCGCACCAAGGGTGCCGTACAAAGATTTTTCCCGCTTTTCCCCATAGCCCTGCTCCTAAACAAAACGTACGCAGTGTGGGGTCATTTTATATTAGTCTATGACAGATAATATACAGACAGATATTAATATTAAAGATTTTGAGATTTTTCTGAGTGGTTGTGCTATAAGAGCTACCTTCATACCAAATTTCAAGTTTCTAGGACAACTGGAAGTACCCTTCTGGTTTTCACAGTACGGCAATTATATCGAAACAACATTTTCAATGACTGTATCTTTTGATTGCGTTATCTTAGAAAAGTTTGATTTTTTCACAGCTTCAAGGGACTGCAGGCTTGAGTACTTGATAGTAATTTCAGCATGCTTCCTCTACGCGTTCCATAGAAAAAGGGTCTTGACGGACAGACAGACAGACAGATGGACAACAAAGTGATCCTATAGGGGTTCCGTTTTTACTTTTGAGGTGCGGAACCCTAAAAATCGGCATTTCTACCACTAACTGACCACCACTCAACCACTATGCCACTTCTGAATAACCTAGAAAGTTGTTTGGCATACTTAACTTATAAGAATAAAATGTATTCAACAGGTGGAGTTAAACTCGATTTAAATTACTTATGCACATGATGAGCTAACATACCAGGCATGTGCCATGCACTGATTTTGGGCAAAGTAGTTCTGGATGTACAGCAGATGGTGCCACCAGCCATCGTAGCAGTCTGCGACCTCGATTCCTACGACTGGCTGAAAAAAAAAACTGGCTTCATATTGAAATATTGTAACATTCCCACTAAATAAAGCTAAATGTGAAAAAAAGTAAAACCGCCTTCAAACTAAAAAAAAACTTGGAATAATCCTCTAAGGTCATCAGTTTTATGGCCTACTACAAATATGAAGTAGTCGGTACGGTTTGAGCGGAATACCTATTCTTTGCAAGAAGCGCCGACTTCGTATTAGTGTAGGCCATAAAACTGATGGCTTTAGGGGACTATTTTATGTTATTTTTGTTTGAAGGCGGTTTTGCTTTTTGTTAAAAGATTTTTTATTTCACAATTTTAAGTTACGCTAGAAAGTATTTCACAAATTTGAGTTACGTTAGTATTTTAGAGAATTATCCTCCAAATCTAACCGCGAGATATCTATATTTAGAGAGTTTTATTGCTTGGACCGCCTTCGCTGCTGCTCATACAAAACTCGTGTTACACCTACCTTCCATAATGGGCCGTCGCCCACGTGCCTGCCCAACGTCATTACGAAGAACATAACCACCGCGTACGAGGGTGTTAATCTGTAAAGAAAAGTTTATGTTAACAGGAACGTTTCATCTCCAGCCTGTTGACATCCCACTGCTGGGCACAGGCTCCTCTCAGCATGAGAGGGCTTGGCCTATAGTTCCCACGCGGGCCCAGTGCGGATTAGGAACTCACTCCTGACAAAAATTATAAAAAACAAAAAACCCGACTGCAAAAACAATTAACTAAAAAGAGAAAAACTAACTCATTATAAGTACTATATACATAGGTAGCTTGAACATTATTTGGAGTGCAGGCGGCGGCATGTTACAGCTGTTTCGTCATTTTTGTTTGCCCCCGCCTGTACTCCTTATAATATTCAAGCTACCTATGTATAAAGTACTTATAATGAACTAGTTTTCTCTTTTTGGTTAATTGTTTTTGCAGTCAGGTTTTTTGGTTTTAAATA
This sequence comes from Clepsis dumicolana, assembly GCA_963691665.1. Taxonomy (NCBI): domain Eukaryota; kingdom Metazoa; phylum Arthropoda; class Insecta; order Lepidoptera; family Tortricidae; genus Clepsis; species Clepsis dumicolana. The sequence goes on along the minus strand of OY829522.1, from coordinate 13,416,087 downwards.
ATTTTGTTTCATTTAAAGCCTTTTAGACATATAAACTGAAAATGTTTGCGACCCAACTTTAAACAGTTCTAGATCCTAAATGGTCACTCAAAATGAAAAATGGTAAAAAAAACCTATAGTTGATTTTCAAATACCTATTCAATGATGCCCCACTTGATATAGTCTGTCGACTTTTTTTTCACAATATGGCGTCTGGTGGTCGCCATTTTAAATTACTGTCAGTAGTGTAGTAATTAGTTAGTGTGTGTGTGTAATTAGTGTAGTAGATTAACACCATTCGATTGAAAATCGGCAAACGCCTTCGGTCTCTAGAGTGCCACAAAGGAACAAACATTACTTACATACTGATAAACACATTATCCTCCTTAGCGTCCAGCAGTCGGGTAAAACAACAATTCATGTTAACAGAAACGTTTTCTCTTCAGCCTATTCACATCCCACTGCTAGGCACAGGCTCCTCTCAGCATGAGAGGGCTTGGCCTATAGTTCCACGCGGGCCCAGTGCGGATTGGGAACTCACTCATGTCAAATTAAAAATGTGAATCAATTCAGGAAACCTCGCGCCTGAGGGGCCCCAGTAAAAATCAAAATCAGAGACACCATCACATGTGCGTAAGGTGAAAAAATTATTCACTTCATTACTTTTTCTACACTAATATTATAAAGAGGAAAGATTTGTACCTATTTTTGTATGTTTGTATGTTTGTAATGAATAGGCTCAAAAAGTACTGGGCCGATTTAAAAAATTCTTTCACCAATAGAATGCTACATTCTTCCAATTTGACATAGGCTACATTTCATTTTGAAAAAAATTAGGGATCCTTGGTAAAATTTGAACAATGTAACCGAAGGTGTAGAAAAATGAGTCTTAAAATGTCTTTCGTCGAATGCGCTGCCGAAACTATTAGCGATAGAACAAAATAATGTACAACAATATTGAAGAACATCATAATGTCTACAAAAAACTCCGCGGTAGCATATGTCCAACTATTGTAGTTATGTCACTACAACAACTTTTTTCATTTTATAATTGTCTACCCCGTGCGAAGCCGGGACGGGCTGCTAGTCTGTTATACAATAGTTCTCGTAGTAAAGAAACGGCCAAGCCACATAAGTTTGACTAAGGTGTAGGTAGAGTGTGTGAAGTTAGAGCTTGTATAGTTAGGGCGTGTAGTGTTAGAAGCTTGGCTCTACATGAGATCTGATAACATTTTTAACAGTGCGAGCCAGTCTTGGCAACAAAAATGTTTTTGGTGGGATTCCATTTACTCAATTATACTTTTAAAATACTCACTGAAACAGAAAAAAAAAAACCAGAAACATGCCAACCCCGGGAATCGAACCCGGATCCTCGACATTCCGTGTTTCGTGCCATACCCTTACACCAAGATTGGCATAAATAATAATAATAATAATAAGCCCCTCACAAACCTAACTCCACGTCCGATCCGACCATCTGTGATCACGTGAGGGGTGGACTTTGGCAGCTATTTAGTTAGCTATAACTTACCAAAGACCAACGGAGCAATAGTAAAACCAAATATGCGATGCGTCTAAGAAACGGTAGACATTTACTCCAGGCGGGTACCGGCGCTAACCACGTCGGAGAATCCCGCCCTGAGCATGCTAGTTCAGGCTGTCCCACGTATTCTGGGGGGACACCGTATCGCGTAACTCTGCCCAGTCGAGGACTGTTGCAGAACACGACTCAGAAGCAGTCGAAACTGACACACACACACACGCTCACCATCACCCGTATCATCCACACAGAGCTTGTTCGCATCACCAAGCTCATCCCCACACTTTTATTCGCACACAAACTCATCCACATCACGATCCACAACAACATCGCCAATGTCATTAGATGTTGCGCAAGAAGCGTTTGCTAATCCTCTTGCGCTCATCACTGACATCAGCAATACGCGTATATCACCTACAAACACAAATAATAATGTTTTGCAGGAAATGCGTCCTGCAACCACCCTTGCTGGAAAAAGCAGGCAACGAATGAAGTTCACTGATGATATCAACCGTGAGCTTCTTCGTTGCTACTATGTAGTCACACACTGCGAAACAGACCTTACCGCCTACAGACCACTTCTTCATCAAAAATTCACCGAGACGTTCCCAGAACTGCAACATTTACCAGAACAAAGACTAGCAGATCAGATTAGAGTCATACATAGAAACAATAGAATACCAGCACACGAAAGAGACAGCATTAAGCAATTAGTATCACAGACTAACCCAAATATAAATAACCCTGATTATAACAATAACATAGAAGACCCAATAACCGAAAGCCCTACCAATAACGCCACCCCAATTACAGACATTAACAATATTTACAATACACTCACCCCAACACACACACCGGATCAAACACAATATATAATAGCACACACAATACAATCAATTGTAACGACAGAAACAGAATACGATGTTTTATTCGAAACCCTAGAATCTCAAGAAAATTCAGTCACAACAACTACACTACAACACAATACACAAACTTACAAAAAAATCGAGGAAACCTTTACAGAAATGCTTCTTAAATATGCAGGCACCGATCCAACCCTCAGACCTTCCATTCCGAAACTCCAAACCACACGAAAGATGATACACCTGGTTAATACAGTCAATGATATAATAGACAAACATTTAAAAAGCATACAAACAATCACTTTGGAAGAAGTGCATACATTTATATATTGCGGCGCAGCTACCGTTACTACGATTCAGTGTAAGCAGAAAAAACAAAAAGAACGCAATAGTAGTAATCACACATCACACAATGATCGCAACACATCACAATCGCATAGTCATACGCAGCAGAATAATACCAACAACTCACCCAACACAGCATTGCACAGTAACAATAACACAACAGCAAACGACTCTCCACATCAAACATCACACAATAATAGTAATACACCAGACACTGGTAATACACGGAAAAAACAAAAAAAACCACAGTGGAAAAAAGACTAGATAGCAAAATTACAGCGCTACGAAAGGAAATAGATCTGATTACACAACATTTACAAGGAAATCTTAAACAAAGGAAACAAACAAAATTGAACTTCCACAATAAAACCAGGGACGAAATTGTAGATCAATTAGATAGTAGTAAACAAAAATTACAAGCCTACTCAAAACGACTGCGCCGATACAAAATTAGCAATCAGAGGAAAACTGACAACAACTTATTTAACACCAATCAGAAACTGTTTTATCGAAACCTCAATTCAGAACACATAGCAATTACACACCCTCCTGACCTCACCACTGTTCAACACTACTGGGAAAACATATGGTCCATATCAATAGAACACAACCAACACGCAGCATGGGCAGCAATAGAAGAAGAAGAAGTAAGCGATATTAACGCAATGCCGGAAATCACCATTACTACAGACGATGTTACTCAAGCTGCCAAAAGAGCCCACAATTGGAAAGCCCCAGGCTCCGATAAAATTCAGAACTACTGGTTAAAATACTTCACCTCAGCACACGAATACATTGCTATCACACTGAATCACATCATACACAACCTGCAAGACATACCCTAATTCCTAACACAAGGCATTACCTACTTAAAACCTAAAGACAATGACACAACTAACCCTGCAAAATACAGACCGATTACATGTTTACCGACAATTTACAAACTACTGACATCCATCATCTCACACAAGCTCACCACACACATCACCGAAAACAAAATAATATTAGAGGAACAGAAGGGCTGTAGTAAAGGATCGAAAGGATGCAAAAAACAGTTAGTAATAGACACCGAGATACACAACCAAGCGAAACACAATCATAGGAACCTGTAATACTCATACATAGATTACCAGAAAGCATTTGATAGCGTACCACACTCATGGTTAATACACATTCTGAAAATATACAAAATCGATCCTACACTAATTGAGTTCTTAAAATGCGCAATGGCCAATTGGACCACCAAATTAAACATGCAAACGGACAAAAAGACACTTACTACAACACTGATAAAAATAATCTTCCAGGGCGATTCAATTAGCCCATTATGGTTTTGCCTAGCGCTAAACCCCCTTTCCAGAATCCTAAACAAGACAGACTACGGACACAATTGACAGACAAAACAATATCAAGCTGACCCATTTACTATACATGGACGAAATAAAACTCTACGCACCAAACAGACAAAACATGGAACAGCTACTTAAACATACGGTAGAATTTAGTAAAGATATTAAAATGACTTTCGGGGATTTCGGGATCGAGAAATGTAAAATAAACAGCATTATTAAAGGACAACATAAAGATACAGAACCGTACAATTTGGAAATACGGGGAGGACATAGACAGAATGCAAGCAACAGACACACACAAATACTTAGGATACCTACAAAGCACATCCATAAACCACACAGACATAAAAAATACACTAAAAACTAAATATAAACAGAGACTTAACAAAATACTTAAGACCCAACTATCAGCCAGATACAAAACCAAAGCCGTCAACACTTACGCAATCCCTATATTAACATATTTATTTGGAATTGTTAAATGGTCTGATACTGAATTAGAAGCCCTGAACACTACAACACGAACAGCATGCAACAGGCACAACCTTCACCACATTCACTCAGCAGTACAACGATTTACATTAAGTAGAGAACAGGGAGGCCGCGGATTCATAGACATTAAAAACTCACACTATACACAACCTACGAAAATACTTCCTCACCAAAGCCAGAAATAGTCTACTACACAAAGCAATAGCCAACATTCCCAAACATGGAACACCCCTACAACTTAACAACACACAATTTGACCCAAAACATAAAATCCACACAGACAAACAAAAGCTGGAGAATTGGAAAAGTAAGGCATTACATGGTAAGTACCCACATCAAATCACACAAAACCATGTAGACCAGAAAGCCTCATGCACATGGCTCACGAAGGGAAATATTTTTGGCGACACCGAAGGCTTCCTCATAGCGATACAGGATCAAATCATTAAAACCCGGAATTATGCTAAGTACATCCTAAAAGAAACAATAGAAACTGATAAGTGTAGATTATGCAACCAAACCACAGAAACAATAGACCATATCACAGGAGGATGCAACTTTCTCGCCAACAAGGAATATACTCACCGCCACAACAACGTCGCTAAGCATATACACCAACAGCTTGCACTGAAACACAAACTCCTAGAAACATACACGCCCTACTACCAATACAAACCAAAGAATGTTCTAGAAAATCAAGGATCTAACTCGCATTGATATTCTTGCTCATAGAAACTGTCTTAACTTTAAGAACCGTGTTATTTGTCATTTAAATGCTTAGAAATCGCATGCTCTTCTAAACAACTTTCCAATTCTTAGTTTATATACTTAATTAGGAGGTAAACTGTATTTTCATAGAATAAGGATAATTTATTGTACCTGTTTCTACTTCAAATGCAATGCCATAGATCTACCGCATCTACCGCTCCTATTTAACGATGTATACTTTTTCATTGTTATGGCACTCCAGGTCTTTACTTTATGTCTTGTATTATATGCTTAACTTTGTGACTGTTTGTTGCCTAAATAAAAAAAAAATAAAAAAAATAGCACAACAAAACTCTACTGGGACCGAGACATTAGAACAGACCGTACCATCCTCAGTAACAGACCAGACATTACACTCATCCAAAAATCCACTAAAAACACTTATCTTATTCTCTTATCTTATCTCATTTATTATCCTGTACCGCAATTTTTGAAATAAATTATCTTATCTTATCTTATCTTATTGACATTGCAGTACTCACAACACGCACAATCTGAAACAGAAACACACAGAAAAAATACAAAAATACGTACCTCTGGCTGACGAAATCAAACAAATGTGGCACCAAGAAGTAGTCAAAATCATCCCCGTCATTATTTCATCAACCAGCGTCATTCCAAAATCTCTGAAAACAGCACTGAAAATACTAGACCTCCACGACAACACATACATACCCCTACAAAAATCGGTAGTTCTTGACACATGCTCAATAGTGCGCCGCTTCCTAAACCCAACTTCATTACTCGTGCACAGCAACCAAGACGACATACACATAAACACACAACAAACCTCATAAAACGCAAACACAAAAACTAAGCATAAACACAGCAACACGCAAATGGTAACATGATACTTGGTGTAAGCCCGTATCATGAACCAAAAAAAAAAACCGACTTCGGGTCGAGAACAAAACTCTTCGAGTACAAATAATAATAATAACGCAGGGCAGCTTGTGGCGAGCTGTTGGGGAGTAGCGACCCCACGTACCCGAGTGCTCCCGGGGAAGCCCCTGTCCCTCATCTCCACCTTGCCTTTGTTGGCCGGGAGGAGTGAGCACTGACGAGGGACAGGACCCCCACCTCTGACTTGCCTTAATCGGCCGGCCAGAGTGGAGTCGCGAGAGCTATACGCTCGAGGGTAGATGTGGAAACGTAAGTGGCGAGTTGGCTATACGTTTAAAGTCCAGTGACACCTCTCTACCCTTAGCCCTCCGCACCGGCGTTGCTCCTAGGCCATTTTATATGTCGCTCATACGGGGCCCGTCTAGCGGAAGGCGAGTCACCGTCTACCAATGTCATTGAGACATTTTAATTCGGTAGACGTCCGGCGGTCTCAATCAATAGCCCAGTAGTTAGCCCATGATTTTCCTTCCCATAGTCAATTACACTATAGGTCCCATCGATTTACAATAGTCCCTACACCTGGCGGGTGCTGTCTCTGAGTGTGTCCCTATGGCGCGGTCAGGGACAGCGTCCGCTCGATGTATCCCTCACTCTTCATTAAATTGTCAAAAGGGCATCTACGCGTTGGCTTCGGCTCCGCGCACGCCTCCCAAAAGTCCGGCACACTGTTGTCCCGTGAATAAATAAAAATAATAGTAATAAATATCATGGACAATTTGACACCAATTGACCTAGTCCCAAACTAGGCAAAGCCTGTACTATGGGTACCAGACAACGGATAAACATACTAATATGGATAAATACATACTAAACATCCAAGACCCGAGAACACACATTCGTATTCATCATACAAACATCTGCCCTGACCGGGATTTGAACCCGGGACCTCAAGCTTCATAGTCATTGTCTCTAACCACTAGGCTATTCGGCCGTCAAATATCCCAATCTAGTCTTGCCAATCTTGGTGTAAGGTTATGGCACGCGATGGTTAAATTCCCGGGTTTGGCATTTTTCTGTTTTTTTTCTGTGTATTCATGCTTCAGTCAGTGTTTTAAAAGTATAATTGATTTTCTTGAAAAAACAGTAAAAATTTAAAGATGGGAAAAAAATCATCGATATTAGAAAACATTAAAGATGGCCACGCACCTTTTCAGCGCTTACAAAATGCGGGCCACACTTACTAGCTGTCATTAGACTGACATAATGTCAACCATCAATGGATACCTACTAAGTCACTGAATCATCTATAAAAGCTTGTCCGCGCGCGGTGAAGCGGTGGCGTGTCTGTCTATTTTTGTAATACAAAAAGATACTCCAATAATTGATATCATGGATGGTATTTACTCCCCAAACAACCCTTTAAGACGTCACTGCGACAAAAATCCGTGGTCTAGAATAATTAAAGCTCACCTCAACCACCTATTGCATAGACCCTTAGCTAAGCGCTTCCAAGTGGCATCGCTTTTTTCTCCCCTCAAGAGGCCAGAGTACATCGTCAGCAGCCCAGAAATGATGAAGAAAGTCTGAACTATCAGCGTCCCGTTGAACAGCATGTGGTAAGAGAGCTGCGAATACGTCTGAAACATATTGAGAACATATTGCGTGAACCATTACTTCGTTTTATTTAGCATTAGAAATAAGGTACCTAAACAATTTTGACATGTATTTTTATTGAAAAACGCTTTTTATAAATAAGTAACAGCAGGTAACAATTAAATAACAATGACACTTAACTATTTATAATGCTATGGTTTTATACATAACAATTACTTATTTTTAAAAAGCGTTTTTCAATGAAAAGACATATCAAGTTTACCTTCTTTATAAAAAAATGAAGTATACCTACTTAGATGGGCCAATATGAGGAACTCGGAAACTATGGGACATTAAAAAAACCGGCCAAGTGTTTAGTATAAAGATTTTCCACTTGTCCCCAGTATTTTAAGTTGTTCAGTGTTAGTAGAGCCCTGTTCCTAGGCTAAATGTACGCACTATGGGATCATTTTATATTAGTCTGGCTGTGACATCATAAAAGATTAAGATTTTGAGATTTTTCTGAGTGGCTGTGCAACGCGTTCCAGAGAAAAAAGCGTCTTGACAGACAGACAATCGGACAACAAAGTGATCCTATAGGTCTTTCCTTTTGAGGTGCGGAACCCTAAAAAGAGTTGTGTTAAGGCGATACTTTTGGGGGCGGAGTTTATTCACGCAAGCGGGACAACGCTATCCAGTAACGCGTGTCGATAGAAAGAGGGCTAGTTACAATGCGCTCAAGACGCATTGCTCTTACGCCAAAGCGCTTAAAACCACTCTGGATAAGGAACTAAAGTATTGAATTCATTTTGGTTTAATTTTGCGGGTAGTAGGACCTTGTGCGAGGTCCGTCCGGATCACTACCACCGTCTTACCCGCTAATCCTGCCGCTAAGCAGCAGTGCTTGCACCGTTGTGTTCCGGTGTGGAGAGTAAGACAGCCGGTGTAATTACGGGCACAAGAGGCATTTCATCTTAGCTCTCTAGGTTGGCATCGCATCTGCAAACCCCCCGGGGTTGCGGGTGTCTATGGGCAGTGGTGATCACTTACCGTCAGGTGACCCATTTGCTCATTTGCCCTCTTGTAGTATATAAAAAAAAAGAACGAATAATACACATACATTAGGAGGAACACCTAAATGTAACTTTAATAGTACGACCCTTTTGGCAAGGCCCAGGGAGTATGCAATTGATGCTGGCTGAGTATTAGATTACGAACGAGCTATTCCGGCTGTGATAAATACATAATTGTAGTGCTTTTCTCAAATATGAAGAAGGAAACAAAAAAAAACATTATTTAACTGTTTTTTTCAGTTTGCCACTTCGTAAAAGTTTCATGGGATTTCATGTCCATTCCATATAGGTAATTCACTTGAACTGTTTTTTTTACCAATCGTAATTTGTATTTACTTACTTAGAACTTACAGCAAAATAATGAAAATCCAAAAAAAACATACGCTGTTTCGGAATCGAACTCAGTCATATAAAAAAAATCTTATGACTACTTTGATATCAATCGATATACGTGTACGTTGTAAGCAAACAATAAATAGTGCATTGTGTTTAATAATTATCCTGTAAGAACTTCCGGTCCTTTTTTACGAACTTTTTTTTAATCAAATCAAAATTTTATTCAGTAAGTGGGTAGGCAGTTAATAGTACATTACTGCAGAGGCCGGGAAGAAATGGGTTGCCGGACAAATGGGCTAGACGGCCGAGTAGTATACGAGGCCGGCTAAAGACCGAGTCCGGCAACCCCTGTTCCGGCCGAAGCTTGTATAGTGAGTGCTTTTCTCCAACAATGCGAGGAAATAGAATGACTTTCTCGATAGATTTTGACAAAATTTTCGCACAGTAAATGAAAGTTGATTTAACTCACAATACAGAACAAATCGACGGTCCCCGCGAATAACCGTGTAAGAGCTATTACACATTTTTTTGTTAACTGCATAATATCGTTCTTTTATCCATTATGCACGTCCTGATTTTTTTTCCTTGCAAAAATAATGATAAATAGGTTTATTTTAAGTTAACTTCAATGTTTTTACTACGGAAAACACAAATGCAGAATACGCAAGAAAAAAAATACTAAACTACCTTTACACACATTATCCCATCTATTTTGAACAATAAAAACGCGTCTCATCATACGGAGCATCCTGCGGCTTGTGCAAACTGCCTTGCACATTTATTCGTGTAATTTGTTCTAACGTAAATTTTCGTATTGTCTCATACAATGTGCAAGCAAATCGAATTGCTCGTGTAATAGCTTATTGTTGTTGCCTTTATGAAGTTTTACATTAGTGTATTGATCTAATACCCAGTCGAGCGCTTATCGTTATAACAGGAATAACAGTGTTAAGTTCTTCGCACGCGTTATCTCGTGATGTCAAAACCGTAATTTTTAAAGTGGCTGAATATTTTAATAAATGAAAAGCAGATAGAGAAAGCTTTGAATTCAAAAGTGATGCGAATATTGCCAAAATCGTTGCGGAGGCTACGGGGTACTCTAAAAGAACCGTGCATAGTGTAATTTCTGCGGGTTATTTATCAATGGAAAATTCAAGCCGTTTAAAGTTTCAATCGCCGAAAAAACCAAAAGTTATAAAGAAAAAACATGTTTTGGATGATTTTGACCTTGGAGTTATCAGAAGAAAAATTCATCAGTTTTACGAAGTCGAAAAAAAAATACCAAGTGTCCGTAAGTTACTATCAAGTTTGAGGCAGGATGGCATATTGAATTGTGGACGGGAATATTTAAGACAGCTTTTACACAAAATGGGTTACCGTTACAAAAAATGCAAATCGAAGAGACTACTCCTTATCGAGCAGCCTAATATTACAGCGTGGCGGAAAAAATACCTTACACAAATCAGAAAACCGCAACGTATATTTTCTTGATGAAACATACATCAACGCCAGTCACCATGCCAGTAAATGTTGGCGATCATCTTCAGAATCCGGAATTCATGCTGATATTGGGAAAGGATGGCGATTGGTAATTCTCCACGCTGGGAGTCGAAATGGCTTGGTGGATGACGTTTTGACTATATTCAATTCAGATGCTAAAACTGGCGACTATCATGGAGATATGAACGGGCCTACTTTTTATAAGTGGGTAGATGAAAAGTTAAAAGATAAATTGCTGCCGGATTCTGTTGTTGTAATGGACAACGCGTCTTACCATAGCGTTCAGGTTGAAAAGAAGCCAACTATATCAAGCCTCAAAAGAGAAATGCAAGACTGGTTGCTACGCCACAATGTAGAATTTTCAGGAACCATGACAAAGGCTCAACTGCTACTTCTTATCACAAGTACACAAAAAGAACCCGTGTATAGAATTGACGAACTCCTGAAAGCCCGTGGACACACTGTTCTGCGTTTACCTCCGTACCATCCAGATTTAAATCCTATTGAGTTGGTCTGGGCTGATGTTAAAAACAATATAGCCGAAAACTATATTAATTCTCCTCTAGACGAAAAGATAGTCATATTGGCTAAATTGTTTTCGGAATTCACGGCAGAAAAATGGCAGAGATGCGATGATCATGTCCAGAAAAATGAAAATGATTACTGAAATCGCGATAGTAGGTTCGATAAAATTATCGATTAATTCATAATAAATTTGCAAGACTCTGATTCCAGTTCCAATGGCGATACGGACGATGAAGATGATGACGAAATGGAAGATGATGTTGAAACAGAATCTATGTCGGAATAACTTTACTACTTATAATATCAATTTGTTTGTAATTATAGTAAATTTAACATAATAAACAAATCCTAATTTGAATTATAAGTGTAGTTCTTATTCATCAACTGCCTAGGTATTTTAATACAATATCGAGTATAGTGCAGATTACATTTTTATCAACTAATAAGATAATACAACTATAATACATTTTTATTTACTAAAGAGCCTCCGACCACCGTTCCGCCACAAGTCTTGCCTTAGAAATGTAAACTGATATCGTAAGATTTGTCCGACGTGTATTGACCTCATGTGAACTCATGCTCTTTTTTCCCCGGCTCCCACCTCCCCGCGCATACCTCAGGGAGTGCACAGCGGTTATGGCCATACTATATTTATATTATTAACTTTTTTCATATTTAATCTCGCGTTAAAGAAAACAAAATATTTGAAATAATTTTACATAGATAAGCTGTTTCTTCCCATTTTCGTTTAATCCGTAGTCATTAAAGAAAATAAAAAGCTGCTTTGGCTGTTTGGGATTATTGTCTAAATCGGATTGTTTATTTAAAAGTTTAATAACTGTGAAGTAATGTAAATTTCCCGGCCGCTTCTTGCTGTCAAATTATTTTTGAGCCAGCAACGATATACTTCCTGGAAGCTTTTTTCACCTTGCAAGATGCACATTTCCGAGCAAGTTGGGGAAAATGTTCTTTTCTCAAACATAGAAGTTAATATTCGTATTACTTTAAAAAAAGGAAGACACCAAGCACATACATACACACACATTACATACACACATGCATACATACATACATACATGACACATTTATGGATAGCACAGTTCTTTGCCGGCCTGACGCCAGCAAAATATGTATGAAAATCCATTACTGGCCGCTATTATCTACACGCCGACTGGCTTAGGGGACAGCTCCCGATCATTGAAGGAGGCTAGTCGACTAGCAGACGGTTTATTTATTTATCTATTTATTTATTTAAAGAGAACCAACAGCTTATAATATAACATAGGTAGCTACAATGAGCCACAGCTACAGCAGTACAGTAGTTAGTAATGAGTTACAGATACAGTAGTGACGCAGAGCCAATTACAGGATCTCACAGATAGTGATGAAATACATGTTTAAACTAAACTAAAACGAGGTACGCCATATCAAAAGCATAACCTTTTTTTTCCCCTATAATGTTTGAGAAAAGCATTATACAAGCTTCGGCCGGAACAGGGGTTGCCGGACTCGTGCTACAGCCGGCCTCGTGTTACTCGGCCGTCTAACCCCTTCATCCAGCAACCTCTTTCTTCCCGGCTTCTGAAGTAATGTAGGTACTAATCCCTGAAATTCTAGTTCTCGAATAACCAAAGTCTACGCAGAAGAAGTCACGGGCAACAGCTAGTGTGTAATTTAACAATGTAAAACTGTAATTTCTTACCCATTCAATATATTCTGAGTTGTTGGACGTTGTGAGGCCAGACAGAGGACTATGACCCAGGATAATAAGACACGTACTGATGGTTCTGTTCAAAGAAAACTGTTAAGTATAGACCGTTGAGTGCTGCAGAAGGAAATACAGAAAGCCCAATCTAGAGTTGGTAGTTAAAAACTACAACCAGATTACGAAGCTAATGCAGAATACTTTTATCCACGCATGGAGCTCAAAGTTCCTCAAATATTAATTATCCCCATCAAAAACATAAATGTGAATTAACAGGAAAGTAAAACAGCCTTCAAGAAACACATAAAATAATCCTCTAACTAAAACCATCCGTTTTACGACCTACCACAAATATGAAGTTGGCGCGGTGCGGTGAGAGCGGAATATCTATTCTTTAAATGAAGCACCGACTTCATATTTGTGGTAGGCTTTGGAGAATTATTTTATGTGTCTTTGAAGGCGGTTTTACTTTTTTCATCAGAATATTTTATTTTTGAGCCCCCGACGAAAAAGAGGGGTGTTATAAGTTTAACTGTCTACTATCTGTGTGTCTGTGTATCTGTCTGTGGCATCGTAGCTCGTAATTGGATGGACGGATTTGGACGCGGCTTTTTTAATCGAAAGCTAGTTTAATCGAGATGGTTCTTAGCTAAGTTTCATAAAAATCGGTTTTGCCGTTTTTGAGATATTAAACTTTTAAATGTCTCAAGTTCAGATCCCAGATGTGAGATCCCGTTGATGTCTTCAGTATGGCTAAGTTCGGATATTCGTAATCCGGGAGCTCGTTGATGTCTTGGATTTTTTTTTGGTTTAAGTCAAATAATAAAATGTATATTGTGAAGTGAATTATAACTTAAAAACGTAGCCAAAAAAAGCCGACAAAAAGAAATCTAAAAAAAGTAAAACTTAAGGCCTAATTAATATATTTTGTTAGTATGGATTAGTTTGGATGGAAGTATGGATTGACCCTTTCAGTTCAATATACTTAGCAACTTTTTTATCTAAGCGTCGTTGGTGTACTAACCACAAACTAAGGTATGTTTCTTTTATAGAAAGAATAGCTGTGGTTGACTTGAGCGATCCCCGACACCGACGACGCTTAGATAAAAATTTTGCTAAGTATATTGAACTGAAAGGGCCAATCCATACTTCCATCCATACTAATCCATACTAACAAAATATATCAGTAATTATTTTTTACGTTTTTTAGTTTTCTTTTTGTCGACTTTTTTTTCTACTTTTTTAACTTTATATTAGGATTTACAATTTTAAAAGCTTTTCTTTCATTTTTCACAAATTTCAAACTGGTGCGTAAATATACAGAAAAACCAAAAAAAAAATTCTCGAATTAGGGTTTGAACCCAACCTTTACCGTGCCGTGGTAACGCGCTAATCCAATTACGCTATTCGAGCAATTAGCAATTAGCGTAATTGGATTAGCGCGTTACCACGGTATGGTAAAGGTTTGGGTTCGAACCCCGATTCGAGAATTAATTTTTCTGTATACTTACGCATCAGTTTGAAATTTATGAAAAATTATTTCGAACAGGATGACAGTAAAAATAACAATTACGAAAACTTAGTTTTTCTTTTGTTTCAATTTACGCCTCTAACTATTATAGTGTAGCGATTGTACATCACTCATACAATACGCCATTTTCTTAAAGGTCCATCTTTACGTTCCACCCTGTTTAAAATTTAAAGATTGCCCTCGATATCCCTGAGACTCCGTCATCAGATCCTGACTTGGTGACAATGGGACCAACTAGAAAATAAGTATAGTCAACCCACAATAACTCTGCAACGAACTGACAACAGTAGAAATCTAAAGTTTGTTTATAGCAACACTGATTTTTAGTCAAACACGTTTTGAACTTTTGATTAAATTAAACATAAACAGGTCATCGTTCATCCACCATCCACCGTTAAAATACCTCTCATATTTCGTTTTCTACATTTTTTTTTACCGTTCAACGGCAAAACCTACTAAACACTGGCAAAATTGTCCTCCAATGGACAGAGCCATATTTAAAAAAAAAACCAACAACTTTTGATTACTACTATCATTATTATTTCAATTCAATTTTTTGGGATAATAATGGCCCCATCGATCGGTGCGATGATTCCGCCAATGTCGAGGTTGGATAAGACACTGCCAAACGACCTCTGGTCTTACGGTAAAGTTGCCCGTGTTCGGTAAAATACCAGCCACAACCAATCTAAAACCATTATTATTTATAATTAAAGAAATGTCTGAGTGACACGAAAAAAAGTATTACCACAGCGTGATTTTTCTGGGTTGCCAATGAATATCTTATGCAGAGTTATCGTGGGACGATTATACACCCTTTCAAACAAAAAAGAATTTAAGAAATCAGTCCAGCCGTCCTCAGTAATCGGGGAACATACGTAAAAAAAAAAATCGATGAATAGAGAGCCTCCTCTCCTCCTTCTTTCGAAGTCAGTTAAAAAACGGCGCCAAGTTCTACTATATATATATATATATACTGAACATAACCTAACCAACTTAGAGAAGTTGAAAAGCCCCCGACATTTTCATTTCAAAGTTTAATATTTCATAAACGATTTTTATGAAACTTAGCTAAGAACTATCTCGATTAAACTAGCTTTCGATTAAAATAAACCGTATCGACATCGGTCCATCCGTTTGAGAGCTATGATAGACAAATACACAGATACACAGGTCAAACTTCTCTCCCGCTTTTTTTTGTCGGGGGTTATAAAGATGACTGTGTACCTAATCTAAACGGCCGCCAAGTTTTATTCAAGAGGCTTTCCATCTTAGTCATAATGCAACTCGTAATTGTGCATGGAATGCTCCTGGACTCACCTAAAACCACTGAGGCATTTGAGCCGCTTCACCTTGCTTGAGGTCCCATGCGGAGCCAGCAGAATCCTCCAGTTTCGCCGCACAGAGAAGCATAACAGGAATTTGGTAACTGTAATGGCAATAACCAAGTTACAAAAGTTGAAAAACCCCCGACATTGTCATTTCAAAGTTTAATATTTCAAAAACAGGTGAACCGATTTTAATGAAACTTAGCTAAGAACCATCTTGATTAACCTAGCTTTCGAATAAAAAAAACCGTATCGAAATCGATCCATCCCCTTGCGAGCTACGATGCCACAGACAGATACACAGATACACAGACACACAAGTACACAAAAAAGAATAGTCCTGACTGACTGACTGATCATCGCCTAACCCTAACCCTAACCCATACACTTAAAAACCCGAAATTAGGCATAGAGGTTTCTTTTATAATGTACACTAAGGATAAGGCAGGATTTTTCGAAATTCCATACCTTAAAGATTGAGAAGGGCTGAGAAAGATTATGTGAAGAATTGTTTTTTTAAAGTTACGTTTATGAAACTTAGTGAATATATTTATTTTGTCAAGAAAAATATGAACACGCGTTTCACCCTTTCCCTTTCCCTTGTACGAGAAAAACGTTACTAAAGTTATGATCATAAAACTTAGACAGGGGATAGGGAGGGATAGGAGAGTTCTGCCACGGGAGAGAAGTCGCGAGCGAAAGCTAGTTTCAAATAACTGAACAATATATACAAATAAAGATTCTTAAAAGCGTTGGTGGGTAGAAGTAGAATAAACCATTTTTTTTTTGATATCGCCGGTACGGTAGTCTACGTGGATGATTCGCGAACGCTGTTGCTACTTCCACCTACTAACGCTTTTCCGTCGATTTTCCTACATTTTCCTGTTTTACTCGCCCCATCACCTACACCATATATATTCTTGCAAATTGTGATACGGTATTGATATACATAAATGACAGCGGCGCGGGGAGCGGGGAGCGGGGAGCGGGGAGCGTCTCATTATTCCAAGTGACACGGCGATGATGTCTATGTACGAGGGCTGTTTGATAAGTACCCGTTTTCAAATGTTATTCTTATCACTGGCTGAAAATATGTATACGAAGGTTTTAATGCATCCTTTATGGGTCAGAAAAGGTAAAAATATATCACAGCATTCTTTTGTCTTTTTTCGTTTAACGGCTGTTGAATGTCAGAATTCGAATTCAATTTGCAAATATGGAGAAAGATCAGTTTCGTTTGTATTTCCTTTTCTGTTTTTGGAAGGAAAACCATGTGAAGAGATAAAAATATAGATACAAGGTGCTTACAAGGATAATACGCCTTCTATGACAACTATCAGATATTGGTATAACGAATTCAAACGGGGCAGAACATCCGTCTTTAACGAAGACTGTTCAGGCCGCCCTATTGAGGTGACTACGGAACAGATGGTCAAGAAAATTTAAAATATCGTATTAACCGAGCGCCGAATAAAGCTTAGAGAAATTGTTGACACTATTAATGTTTCAATCGAGTGGGTACAATATATTTAAAAAAACAAATTAGGGATGAAAAAGGTATCTGCGGGATGGGTGCCGCGTTTGCTCACAGAGGAACAAAAGCTTATCCGAGTGACCACTTCGAAGCAACGTTTAGCAAAGTATGGAAGCAATTCTGATGAATTTCTGCTTCGTTTTGTGACTGGACGAAACGTTGATTCATAACCATACCCCAGAAAATAATAAACAGTCAGAGCAGAGGATCTTAAAATGCGAATCGGCTCCAAAGAAAGCAAAGACCGTCCCATCGGCCGGAAAGGTCATGGCGACCGTTTTTTGGGACTCACAAGGAATCATACATAATGATTACTTACAAAAAGAAAAACGATAACAGGGCAATACTACGAAAATTTCTTCAGCGAATTTTATTCTGTTTAAAGGAATGAACGACCCCAATTAACAAAGAAAAAAGTTCTTTTCCACCACGACAACGCACCAGCTCACTCGTCCACAATCGCAGGGGCAAAATTAGAAAAATTACATCATGAATTGCTACCTTATTCACTCTATTCTCCAGACTTAGCCCCATACGGCTTTTTTTAATTCCCAAACCTAAATAAATGGCTCAGCGCAAAGAGATTTGCGTCAAATGAAGAGGTCATTGCCGCCACAGAGGCCTATTTCGACGACTCTCCGAAATCTTATTTTTTGGGTGGCTTATTAAAGCTAGAATACCGCTGGAACGAGTTTATAGAGCTAAAAGGTGACTACGTAGAAAAATAAATATACGTGTCCAAAAAATAAATGTTTTTTTTTTCAAAACACGGGTACTTATCAAACAGCCCTCGTATACAGTCTGTGAGCGCTTAGAATTATGATTTGGGTTCGTGTGAATTCGTATTGACATCTCTTTCTTTGACACAAGACAGCCATTAACAGCCGAAGTATTTCTAAAACCCGAGTCCTTTTCTAAATGCTCACAAACTGCATACCTTATAATTAAAGAAACTTACCAAAATTCCCCTGTCCTTTATTCAATTTGCTTTGATAGAAGTCGTAAACGCTCCCCAGGAAACTCAACGTTAACAGAACAATTATGACCGCTGCGAAAGCGTAGTCGACATTTTCCCATTTTGAGGTTAGCTCGTAATCAGTACATAACGATGTGATGATCCTCGCTTTCAGCTCATAGCTCTCTAGTGTTGAGTTGATGCATGCTTCCAGGGATTCCGTGCGGTTCGGGCGGTCTAGGTACGAGGAGCAAGTCTGCGTCACACAGATACCCCAGTGGATCAAGGTGCGGTTGAAATGGATAAGGTCATTTGCTGAATAATCCTGGAAAGAAAAGCATTTTGTTAGAGCAAGGTCTCATTTTTAGGATTCCGTAGCCAAAATGGCAAAAACGGACCCCTTATATAATATTCGTCATGTCCGCCTGTCTGTCTGTCTTTCCGCGGCTTAGCTCAGCGACTTTTGGTACTAGAAAGCTGTAATTTTGCATAGATATTGACGACCGGATGGCCTAGTGGTTAGAGACCCTGACTATGAAGCTTGCGGTCCCGGGTTCGATCCCCGGTCGGGGCAGATGTTTGTATGATGAATACGAATGTTTGTTCTCGGGTCTTGGATGCTTGATATGTATATAAGTATGTATTTATCTACATAAGTACGTTATCCGTTGTCTAGTGCCCACAAAACATGCTTTGCCTAGTATGGGACTAGGTTAATTGGTGTCAATTATCCCATGATATTTATTATTATTATTATTATATATTGTATACAATAACGCCGAAAAAATGCTGGGATAAAATCTTGATTTTTTTTTTATTTCTTCTTCTCGTCGAATAGGCCTTTTAAAAATATTGGGGGTAAATGAAAATAATCGATTTATTGATTATTTTTGTTTTTATTTTTATGAAACATTCATAGTATAACGTAGGTACAAAGGTGTTACAAATTTTGCATGAATCGTTAAGTTTTGACACGAAGTCCAGCTGCTTAACGGATTTTTCTTTTCATTGTCATTGTATGTATGTTTTTAATATTGGGGGTGCTCGTAAAATGTTTTTCAAATACGACAGGTATTTGGAAACGTGAAAAAATTATAGTCAATTTAAAAGGAAAATAAAATTATCAGAGATAACTAGGCTGTACAGATTTGCGAGTAATAGGTAGTTGACCAACTTTATTATGTTCGTCTATGTCAGTAACCGATATAAAATGACCCCACACTGCGTACAGTTTGCTTAGGAGTAGGGCTCTGCTAACACTGATTTCTAATAGGTATGATGAAAATACCTTTAAATTAGGTACCTATGCCAGGGCTTTTTCGTAATGGCTTAGGGACTCTATCTACCTACCTCTATGTGTGTCTTGGCCGGTTTTCATAATTATTTTTCATATTATAACCCATAAAAATGGTCTACAATCTGATTCTCTGTTTTTTTAACTTTAGTGTGTACCTAAAAAGTTTTAGCAAATACTTTACTAAAATATAGTATTTAATAAAAACTGCTTGCACTGTTGTGTTCCGGTGTGCAGAGTAAGACAGCCGGTGTAGTTACGGGCACAAGAGGCATTTCATCTTAGCTCTCTAGGTTGGCAACACATCTGCAAACCCTCCGAGGTTGCGGGTGTCTATGGGCAGTGGTGATCACTTACCATAAGGTGACCCCCACTTGCTCGTTTGCCTTCCTCGTCGTATAAAAAAAATGCGTGATTTTTGCGTAATGCAGCGTCGTGTGTACGAAAAGATTCAATTAAATTCAAATCAAATCAATCTAATATACCTAGGTATTTGTTAATTAACATAGGTACAAAGGTGTTACAAATTTTGCATGAATCGATAAGTTTTGACACGAAGTCCAGCTGCTTAACGGATTTTTCTTTGCATTGTCATTGTATGTTGAATTTCATACTATGAATGTTTCATAAAAATAAAAACAAAAATAATCAATAAATCGATTATTTTCATTGATTTTAGTCTTGAATGACCATGTACAAGTTGCAGAATATTACTAAAATGTGGAAACATTGTCGAGAATGTTCCGAGAACATTCTTGCGACATGAAACTTATTGTTAAAAAAGAAAATGTCCTTACAATAGACTTTAAATGTTAATAATAATTTTAATGTTCATGATCGTGACCCATGAACTATGAATAACATTAAAAAATACTGGTACATGCAACATTGATTGTACAAAACATGTATGACATTTTTACTAGGTGTTAGATTTTACCTATATAAACAACAAGAATAGTATTACTTCTTTTTTTCTTTAAATATTTTTGTATGGAATAATATGCGTTTCGCACCAGAAACTCATGTAAGCCTCTTTTAAAATGCGATACCTACTTCGTTCTTATCTCAAACGGATTACGGTAACTTACTGAAAATTTTTGAATCTTTTTCAGAGGTCACTTTTTAGTACTATGGAGGACAATTTCTCCAAATAGGAACGCTTTTCCCCAATGTTTTAAATAGTCCAGTGTTAGCAGAGCCCTGCTCCTGAGATTGATGTACGCAGGTGGGGTCATAAAAACATAAAACACATAGACATAAAAAATCAAGATTTTGAGAATTTTCTGAGTGGTTGTGCTATAAGAGCTATCTTCATACCAAATTCCAAGTTTCTAGGACAACTGGAAGTACCCTTTAGGTTTTCGGATTTCGGCAATTTGTATGGAAATAGCATTTTTTTGATTGCGTAGACTTAGAAGGTTAATTTTTTCACAGCTTCAAGGGACCGCAGGTTTGAGTATTTGATATTAATTTCAGCACGCTACCTCCACGCATTCCAGAGAAAAAGGGTATTGACAGACTGACAGACAGACAACAAAGTGATCCTATAAGGGTTCCGTTTTTTCCTTTTGAGGTACGGAACCCTAAAAACACTTGTGCGTTATTTTAGACTAATCTCTAACATAATATAAAAATAAATCAATCTGAGCCGGACAGCTGGGTACCTTTCCTTGTCAGACCGGTCTTGTGCTTTCCGAATGCATCACACCGCAAACCGCCTAACCACAGATACCACATACTGCTACTGGGGTAAGGGTGCGCTCGGGCTCCACAAGGAGCTGAGCATACGCCTGAAAGAGGCAACAGGCGACCCTCGCGCGGGCAGCTTTCTCGCGCAAAGAATTGCTATTGCAATTCAGCGCGGGAATGCTGCCTGCGTGATGGGCACCCTGCCGAGAGGTCCAGGTTTGGTAGGTATTTAATTTTTTAAGTCAGTGTTAGTTTTAATATTTTCATTTACTTTGTAGGTAGTGTTAGTCCATTGCGTATTTGTTTTAAATAAATTATTTATTTTACATACTGCTCTTAAACATAATTTCTGTCCTCTAAAGCGAACTCTATCCGCAGAGTTCCCCCAGAAAATAACCAGTCTTAGAGTTACTATAACGTATGCATGATATGCCTTAAGAACTATTATACATCATTTTTTTAGCTACTTTTCTAAGATTATATTATAAGGCTTTTACTTTTCCACGTCAATTTACTGTCTAAAAGTAAATCTAAGAAATGTGTTATGTCAGTCTCGTAAATTTTACACCGTATAATGTCACGTTAAAGTTTGGGATTTTGTTAGTGTTTTGTTTAAAATGTATTTAAAAATTTATTCATTCATTCAATTACCAATTCAAGTGCACTGTATTTATATTTGATTAATACATCTGCCATTCTTCTCCTGAGATGCTGTCGACCGCAAAGAGTACCATTGGTTATTCGATGGCTTGTGGGAGGTCATTTTTATATGTTAAACTGTAAAGCACCTAAAATGCTCCCTTGCGGCCCTCCTCATTTTATTTCGCATGAATAAGTGTTTCCTGTCTCTGATAAGACAAAGACATTTGGGCTAGGGTGTGTTGGAGTCGCAAGCGAGTGGCTATATCATAGACACCAGGATAACAGTACATAGCTCCAGAATACGGTAGAGCTCATTGGACGAGTTCCTGACTAGTTTGGCGTTCACGTAGCAGTACTGGTCTCCCGGCTGGCGCAGGCACTCGTAGTATTGGTCCAGCTTACCCTAATAGCAGTAGACAGCGGGCTAACAGTACATACCTCCAGAGTACGGTAGAGCTCATTGGACGAGTTCCCGACTAGTTTGGCGTTCACGTAGCAGTACTGGTCTCCCGGCTGGCGCAAGCACTCGTAGTATTGGTCCAGCTTAAACAGCTTTGGGAGCCGGAACAGCTCGTCATCTAAACAAAATATACTATTCAAGATCTCAAAGGAGTATCGTTTTGTGTATTTTTTTTCTCAATTTTTATTTTTACGATTGTCTCGTTAAAATCTAAAATCTATGCTTTACTTTTTATTTAGTACCTACTTACTTAATTATATTCTGTTTAAATTAATACTAGAATTATAGTTCAAATATCAAAAAATGAAAAGCAAAATTAATAAATTCCCAGCTTTAATTATACGTAAATATAGATATTCTGTTTGGATATTACATACATTATTATTAATTTATATTGTTAATGTTTATTATAATTTGCATGTTGATTGCATCGGCTAATGCAAATGCTAAATTAACATATTTATAAGTACGTGTTCTTCGCAAATAAATATTTTATTCTTTCTTTCTGTCTTTAATAAATAATAGTAACAATAAAAAGTATCACCTACAAATTTTTGGCGCCTGGATGTAGTGTACTTCAAACAGCTGTGAACAGTTTCTTCAAGTAACTTTTTTTATACCACGTCGTTGGCAAATAATCATACGATTCGCCTGATATTAAGCGATTACCGCCATTCAGGAACGCAACACTAGAGTTGCCGACTTTGTGCATAAATCTTTTTATACCCCTTTGGAAGACCTCGATAGGAACTTCATTTCACAATCTAAGTGTTCTACGTAGAAAACATCTTTTAAAAGGAACGTTAAGGAAGGATGGACGTTAGGTTGCTTTAACACCGGCCAAGTTCCAAGAGATTGGTGCAAAGCTGTCGTTGTATCTTTATAAAAAGGCAAGGGCTCGCAACTTGACTGTAAAAACTACAAGGGCATTAGCTTACTCAGCATCGTCTTCAAATTGTATGCGAAAGCGTTAATTGAAAGAGTTGTGAAAGAAACGGATGAGAAAATATGGGATGTGCAAGCGGGATTTCGAAAGGGTATGGGATGTAATCAGGTCTTTTCCAGTATGCCAAAAGGTCAAAAGGTCTACTGCGCTTTCGTGGATTTGGAAAAGGCCTATGACAAAGTGGTGAGGAATGAACTTTGGTCGGTACTGTCAATGTATGGAGTGAGCAGTCATCTTATTCGAGCTCTGAAATCTCTCTACGAAGATTCCAGTGCTTGCGTGAGGATAAATGGGTCATACAGTGAATGGTTTAGCATCGAAAAGGGTGTTAGACAGGGATGTGTAGCGAAGCCGTGGCTGTTCAATTTATTGGTGGACTGAGATGTGGATTGAGAATGAATGGGTTAGTCGTCAAATGTCTTCTCTACGCTGATGACTAGGTTTTACTTACGTCGTCGGCTGAGGGCTTGCAGAAGATGGAAACTGTTATGTATGGATCTTTTGAGAGGAAAGGAATGAAAATGAATGTAAATAAGACCAAAGTGATGGTATTTGAAAGGGATGAACGTATGACAGATAGTCGAATTAAGGTAGATGGAGTTAGGTTGGAACAAGTGAAAGATTTTGTGCATCTGGAACTTTGTTTACTAGGGACGGTAAGTATGAGGAAGATATTGAAAGGAGAGTGAATACTGGAAATCGAGTGAATCGGGCACTCTACGCCTTTATGAGCAGCCGAAAAGTGTTACAAAAATCACGACTGGCAGTACATAGAGGAGTGTTAGTATCGACACTTATGTATGGTAGTGAAAGTTGGGTGTGGCAAAAGAAACACCAAAGTAGAGTGAATGCAGTGGTAATGAGAGCGTTGAGAAGTATGTGTGGTGTGACTTTGAGAGATAGAGTGACGAGTAATGCGATAAGAGAAAAGTGGGATGTGAATGAATATGTAGTGACGAAATTGAGAAGGGTATGTTACGATGGTTTGGGCATGTAGAGACAAAGAGTGAAAGCAGATTTACAAAAACGGTGTATGAAGGGAAATTGGATGGAAAAGTGGGAAAGGGAAGACCTCGGAGAACGTACTCCGATAAAATCGGTGATATTCTGAAAAACCCAAAACCAGAGAGCATGTAGGAAGAATGCTATGAGATTAAGGGAAGCAAAGGTTGTATGTCAGGATCCTGACTCAGGATCGTAGCAAGCGGAAGTCCGTGGTCTCTGTCTACCACTCCGGGAAACAGGCGTGGCTGTATGTATGTATGTAGTACGTTATGGTTCCAACTTCTGAGGGAGGATGTACTTGTTTTCAGGGTATTATTAATCATGTACGAACTTAATTAGTACTGTAGACACTGTAGTACTGTTGTCGTTAGGCCTTACGAGAATTATGAACATACCTGTTAAGCTCAAACCGGAACCTTGCTGTAGCAGCACACACCCGACCACATATAGGAGTAGCATTGTCACTGCACAATAGTTCTATCGTACTATAATACTTCTTCAGTATATCACTTTGGTTCATTAATAACGTATCCCCACTTGAAATATTCTTTTACCTAATAGCTTCTTTACTGAAATTTATTATACGTTTATTATTATTATACCTAATTAATGTTTTAACCAACAGTCAGCAGGTCGACACGAGGACCGCTGGGTTGTGTTGAATACAGGAGCTGTCTATTGAATAGGCAAATAGGTAATACAACCAGTGTTTTTTTTCTGGACCTCGTAAAAATTTTCGTCAGTCTCCGGACCCCACTCAAAATTAGTTGCTGTCCCTTGGTTAGGCAAAATGTTTCACTAGGAACTTTGTTATTGTGACCAATGAAGATTCAAAATGTAAATTTTACACGACATACACTTCTGATGGTATTTTTCGTAATAAAGTTACGGTGTCGTGAGCAAGCTTTATACACATCAGTAGCTCGAGCGCCAGTTGAACATAGTTCGTGCTATGAGCCTCCAGTGTACTTATTAAGCCTCTAGTGTAAGCGCCGATCAAAAAAAAACCGGCCAAGTGCGAGTCGGACTCGCGCACCGATGCTTCCGTACAAAAAATTTCCCGCTAAAAACTAACTACAAAATAACAATAATAATGACAATGATAAAAAAGCTTACAAATTTATGCATTTATACAGATTAAAAACGAAAAACTAGCCTTAAAAATAAACACTATGGTTAGAAAATTTGCCCCAAGATCGCTGCCTGTTGGTAGCGTGCCCAGAAGGCTGGCAGCATTGCCACGTTGGATGGCGATGCTGATCCAGATATGACCCAGCGTTCTGGTCACGCGTGAACTCCACCAGCCGTTTGGAGCAATCTTTGAAGGCTCTGTGCTGTGGGCGCTTTCCCTCCAGGGCCCCAGTCTCAACCCCAAACGGCTCAAACAGGTAGCCACTATTTATGGCTGCATATTTGCGTCGTTTGAGGTGCTCGGCGTCATTGGCAGCAGAGCTAGCCTTTGAAGCGGTGCCTCGAGGATTTCTCCCCAGTGTTTTAAGTTGTCCAGTGTTAGCAGAGCCCTGCTCCTAAGCAAAATGTACGCAGTGTGGAGCCATTTTATATTGGTCTGTGACATGTATAGATATTAAAATTTAAGATTTTGAGAATTTTCTGAGTGGTTGTGCTATAAGAGCTTCCTCACACCAAATTTCAAGATTTTAGGATAACTGAAAGTACCCTTTAGGTTTTTACTGTTCGGCAATTTGTATGGAAACACCTAACCTTTTTAATGGCTGTATCATTCGATTGCGTTGACTTAGAAGTTTAATTTTTTCACAGCTTCAAGGGACTGTAGGCCTGCATATTTTATATTAATTTCAGCATACCTCCACGCCTTCAAGAGAAAAAGGGACTATTTTAATACCTGCACACTTGTATGGTAGGAGAAGTAGTTTATTTATTTTACTGTTTTACTATTGTAAACGTTAAATTTAGTAATAATTAAGGCCATGGTTTTTGATTTGACTTTTAATTTTCTCTTTGTGTATTAAAGTTGTTTTAAATTCTTTGTATAAATTACTGGAACGTAATGTCGGCCTCTCATTTTGTATGATGTACGTGATCACCTGGTGGTACCAACGGAAGACCAGCGCTGGCTGCAAGGCCAGCATCACGCTGAGTTGGGACCAGTTCGAGACAATCTTTATCCTGTGTCTTTTCTCTTTGTTACCTCGTATTTTAATCACGAATAAATGTATTCTTTCGGGGAATTTAGCAATTTTCCTAGTTTGGGTCAATTGGTGTAAATTGCCCCATGATATTTGTTTATTTATTTGTTTTATACTATGTGCCGGTATGTTTTTCGTCCAGACAGCGTAATTTAACCTTTCAAGAAACATCCGCCAGTGGGCAATAACCAGTTTATACCTGTTCAACTAGTTAAGATAGGAGGCCCGAGTACGAATATTCGAATCCTGCGTAACGTAATCGACTAGTAACGTCATAGAAAAATCTGTATGACGTTAGGAACAGCGCCCGCCCGTGAGCGTATTTGGAACTAAAATTTAGTATGAGGTTTCTCAATTTCCAAACGATAACGTTACGTTACGCAGGATTCGAATATTCGTACTCGGCCATAATAATGTTCAGCTCAGATACTTACATCACAATACGACTCTTAATAATTACAATGTTGTACAACTTTCCATTACAGCCGTATTATGTGACTTGGCACCCTTTGGCACCCTTTTGGTCTGAGAATATTTCAGGTGCCGCAAACGCACATGTGCGTTCAAATTACCTGTAAACTGGCGACAGAAGCACTGGGTGAAAGTTAGGAAAACGCATATATGCGTTACCAATAATACCGTTAACGTTAATAGCTAAATATTATCACATCGATCTAAGCGACCTTTAATACTAGGTAGGTAAATAATAAAACAGTTTTAATTCATAAGTTTTTTATTCCACACAGGAGGCACTAGGACATAAAACATAAAAATAGAAGAACAACAGCCAGAAATAC
Source organism: Clepsis dumicolana (assembly GCA_963691665.1). NCBI lineage: Eukaryota > Metazoa > Arthropoda > Insecta > Lepidoptera > Tortricidae > Clepsis > Clepsis dumicolana. The sequence goes on along the minus strand of OY829522.1, from coordinate 13,388,824 downwards.
AATAACAGTCAAAACACGAATACTTGTTTTCACCCGCTGTATACGCAATAAAAAACCATATAAATACACAAAAAAAACATTCATCATACAAATTTGAACCCGCACCCACCGGCACTGCAGTTACAATTCCACTATCTCACCACATAGAAATACTCAAAATTAACCTTTACCTTTTCTAAAGACTAGAAAACTAATTAAATACAGGTTTTCAAAGTGTTGCATCCAGCTCTTAGGTATTCCCTGGATCAAAGAAACCATAGGATAATCTTGCTTTAACATCAGTTAGTTCTACGTCTTCTTGCAGCAAAATATTAAACCCAGTTTAACTCTTAAAACATTCAACGCCAACGAAGCACACAAAAGTTGTCATCCACACCCCATGTTGGCATAACGTCAACGCGGACTTAAACCTTAAGCGTAGGTCCGTAGGTCGCATTTTCACTGTGCAGCTGGACGCCTAAAAGCGTTGGTGGCGTCCGTAGGCACGTCGGCTGGCGACGCCTTTAGACGTTCTTGGCGTTCAAAGGGTTAAGCCTGACAGTTCTATACATTTTGAGACAGCTAAACTGGAGTTCACACTAAAACTGGGTTTAATCAGTGATTAATGTCATTATTCAATTAAAAAAGACAACAATAACTATATTAATCGCGCTATAAATAAGAATCGAAAACCTTTCAATTCACATAATTGTGGCAAGTTTAATTAATAATAATTTAGATAATTATGATAATCTTAACGTAACTTAACTTTAAGAGGGCATTTATTGATAACGAATTGCAAAGAACTGGTCGCGGATGACCTCATCACTGATCTACATTGCGCTAACGTTGTTTCTCAAGGTTGCAATACAACTTCCAACTCACTTCCTCCGGACTTTGGTCCTAGGCATAACATCTGCCCGAAGAGAGATCTGTCTACTGGAGACTTTCCCAAAAACTGATAGAGATTCAATTAAACATTTTATACAAAAATTACACGGCAAAAAGTAACAAGTTTAATATACAATACAAGACATAAACTCTTTATTGAACACCACAGTCATAACAAACAAAACAGATTTCATTTCAATTTTCATTTCATTTCAGAAAAATGCTAAGACGAAGTGAGCTGCAGAGTAGACTTTAGCATTAAAAATCAACTCTACCCATACTCACCATAATTTTTTATAAGTTACATGCATCATGATCACTGGTAGACTGACGAAACGCGGGTAGATGCGAAAAGGGTTCTACCCTCTATCAAACCTATACCTGTAACCAAGGTAGTCGCAGTCAATACCCCGTTCTCATTATGTCTATTACAATTATGTGTTGCAAAATTAATGTCTACCTTTGTGACACTAACGTCTACAGTGTTTTTTTAGCTAAGATAAGTTATGTGACAAATACAAATACGTTTCTAAATTACGCATACTATGTACCTGCGTAAAATATATTTAAAAAATCATTTAAATATTTTGTAGAAACATAATCACAAAAATTAAAAACTATGTTTCTTAAGATATGTAGCAAAATCTGTGTTTATTAATTACATTTAATTGAATACGATAGAAAACCATTTTATTTATAAAGCACGCAACGTGTGAAACGGAACCGAATAGAGGTGGGACACAACAGAGTCGACAATTGCCGCGGTTCATTATTCGATAACAGTGAATACGTAGGTATTTTAAATTCTTAACAAAACCCAGCGAGATATATAATATTTACTTACTTGAAAAAAAAACACAAATAACAAACAAAGAGATGAACACAGAAATAAATCATCAACAGGCTTCGTCAAATAATTGAGTAATCAGTATTGGATGTGCTTGTCCCAGCCGTTTACTTGAACGGCCTACCCCTGGAAACAGTTCATTTTTAGCGTGCCGTACCTCAAAAGGAAAAAACTGAACCCTTATAGGATCACTTTGTTGTCTGTCTGTCTGTCAAGACCCTTTTTCTCTGAAACGCGTAAAGGTAGCATGCTGAAATTAATATCAAATACTTAAGCCTGCGGTCCCTTAAAGCCGTGAAAAAATCAACCTTCTAAGTCAACGCAATCAAAAGATACAGTAATTAAAAAATCCATTTCCATACAAATTGCCGATTTTCAAAAACTTAAAGGGTACTTCCAGATGTCCTATAAACTTGAAATTTGGTACAAAGGTAGCTCTTATAGCATAACCACTCCAAAAAGTCTCAAAATCTTAAAATTTTATGTCTGTCTGTAGATTACAAAGACCAATATAAGTTGACCCCACACTGAGTACATTTTGCTTAGGAGCAGGGCTGAGAACACTGGACTTCTTAAAACACTGGGGAAAAGCGTTAAAATCTTTCTACGGAACCCTCGTGCTCGAGTCCGACTCGCACTTGGCCGGTTTTTTTTATATCACGGCCATATTGTCACGTGGTCTCGACGACAACTGATGTTGAAAGGAAGCGAAGGGCGATATTCGATAGAGCTAAGAATATGTTCCAACGTCCGTAGGTTTGCGAAGTACTTCAGGAATGCACAGGTAACATTGTAACAGGTAGGTAACAGGTAGCCTATAACACATCTCTGTACATCCTACTGTACACAGGAGGAAAACTAGTGAAACATAAATTTATAAAATACTAGCTGTTGCCCGCGACTTCGTCCTCGTAGATTTCGATTCCCATCCCAAGGGAACTGTATAATTTTCCCGAATAAAAAGCAGCCTATGTTATTCCTCAATATTCAAATTATCTTCTTACAAAATTTCATCTAGATTGGTGCAGCGGTTTTCCCGTGAAGAGGTAACAAACAGACAGACAGAGGAACAGACAGAGAGACAGAGTTACTTTCGCATATATAATATTAGTTAGGATTAGTTAGGATATTGCAATTTCCCCAAAATAAGTACCTACTATTAACTCTTAGAAAAAATCGATAGATAAGTCGATAGGATTTCTTTATGGGACATCTCTAAAATGGTTGAACTGAAAACGTCACAGAACTCATCTTAGCTGAAAAACACTGTAACAGTTTTATTGCTGAACATTTTACAGCTTCGCTTCAATGGTTTCCTTGGTCGGCACGACGTCTGCAACCTCAGTTACGGACTTGGTGTCCCCGACTTTCTCCGACAAGATGAATGTCTTCACCAGATTCACAGTGGGTGTCTCGACGAAGAACCACAGCGGCAAAGCAACTACTACTGAGAAGCACAGCGTCGACGCGTAGGTCATTAACTGGAAACAAAATAAAGAAATTCAAAATAAAGTATCGCGTAGGTCATTAACTGGAAACAAAATAAAGTATTTAAAAAGCCGTGAAAGCCTAGTGGTTTGACCTATGGCCTCTCAAGCAGAGGGTCGTGTGTTCAAACTATTGTAATTAACTATCCGGACATCTGTTCTAAATCTATTTCTGAATTCGATTACTAAATTATGATCATGTATCTGGACATATTTTCATACGTACGTGACCTATTGTATAAACCTAACTGTTATGCTTAGTATAGCTCCCTCTGTATTTTGTTTTTGTATTTGTGTCATTTTGGGGTAACTGTTGTATTTGCATGCATTTATGTTTAAAGCAAATAAAAACATTTGAATTTGAATTTGAAACCCCGGCTCGCACCTCTGAGTTTTTCGGAATTTACGTGCGGAATTAAGTTATCATGAGCTTTTCGGTGAAGGAAAACATCTTGAGGAAACCTGCACACTCCTGCGAAGCAATTCACTGATATATGTGAAGTTCCCAATCCGCACTGGGCCCGCGTTGGAACTATAGCCCAAGCCCTCTCATTCTGAAAGTCCCAGCAGTGGGACGTAAACAAGGCTAGTGATGATGAGTATAAGTATTTTTATAGAATCAAAAGACCATGGTAACCTCCTGACTTTATGGCCATTTAAGCAACCGGGCTCGGATTTTCTTTGGATTTTGTCTATGTGCGAATTTACATTTTATAATTTACCACAAGCTTCTCAGTTATGAAAAACATTGGAGCAGTATTCCAACGTAGCATTTTTTTTAGGGTTCCGTACCTCTAAAGGAAAAAACGGAACCCTTATAGGATCACTTTGTTGTCCTTCTGTCTGCCTGGCTGTCTGTCTGTCAAGACCCATTTTTCTCTGGAACGAGTAGAGGTAGCAAGCTGAAATTAATATCAAATACTCAAGTCTGCAGTCCCTTGAAGATGTGTAAAAATCAAACTTCTAAGTCAACGCAATCAAAAGATACAGTCATTAAAAAGGTTGTTTCCATACAAATTTCCGTACGAAAAGAGAAATCTGCTAATCATTATGGTGATAGATCAGGGTATACTAACAAACTTGTATGCGGTAATGCGCGAGAGAGTATCGTCGTCAGCAGCGAAGGTGCGCAGGATACAGACGTGAGCGATGTACATGGCGTACGTGAGCTTGGCAATGACGCCCCAGCCTGCCCAGTTTAGCACGCTGCGCTGGATCTCTGGAAACGGAAAGCTGTATCAATACAAGTTTAAAAATAAATAAAATATATCATGGGACAATTGACACCAACTGACCTAGTCCCAAACTAGGCAAAGCTTACTATGGGTACTAGACAACGGATAAACATACTTATAGGTCTAGATAAATACATACTTAAATGCATATTAAACATCCAAAACCCGAGAACAAACAGTCGTATTCATCATACAAACATCTGCCCCAACCGGGGATCGAACCCGGGACCTCTAGCTTCATAGTCAGGGTCTCTAACCACTATAATCTTGTTATTGCCCCGCGTGCAGCGAGTCTCTGCGACTACTATAGGCTATTCGGTCGTTAAAATATGGATGCAGAGCTGTAAACCTAAAAACACAATATTTTCCTTTCTTCGTGCCAAATTTCATAATTCAAGGACAATGCGACCGACAGACAGTGGAAGTGATCCGTTCTTCCTTTTGGGGTATCTGGAGCCCTGTTTATTCATTACAGATACAGACGGACTAATGGTACCAAAATAACCGCTTTTCAATGATCACGAGCCGCACAACCCCTCATATGAGCCTCAGCTCACTTCTAACTAAGAGTAGGTATGCGTGGTCTGCCCCTGTCCTTCTCGGCGTTTGCCTGCCACTGGCTCGCCACTGAAAATTAGCCATCGACCAGCTCCTTTCTTTCACAGGTCGACCAGAAGTAGGCGGGGTCTCCACCTTTATGTTGTCAGCATTCCCATAATCTGCAACAACCTTTTTCGCTCTTCCTTCATCATCCGTACGGCTAAGGAGTGGAATTCCCTGCCTGCGCGTCTGTGTTCCCTGAACACTATAATCTGGCCGTTTTCAAGTCTAGCGTGAATTGGTATTTGATAAGCAAGCGTGCTCCATCGCGCGTGATTGTAGTCAAATAATGTAGTATAAAATAAATAATTAAAAGCTTAAATTTACAAAAGATTACTCACTGTCAACTTTCAGCACGGTGAAGAAAATGTGGAAGCAGATTATGCCACCAAACAGCACTTTGACGGCGCTGGAGTAGACCATCCTCACGCCGAGAGGCACCTCAATTTCCACGATGTAGAAGATTGCTCCTGACAGCACGATCGCCACCTCGATGGGGAACAGCATGCAGTAGAACAGACGGAATTTCTGGAAACATTGAATATTCATTGTAACATTTCGTACTTCTCACAAAGACGTTTAATGCTAAAAACTTAGGTAAAACGGAGCTCAGTTGTTTATTTCAGTACTAGCTGTTAGCCCGCGACTTCTTCCGCGTAGATTTCGGTTATCGCTATTCCCCGGGAACTATACAATTTTCCCGACCTCCTTCTTTTTTGAAGTCGGTTAAAAAGTAGCCTATGTTATTCCTCAATATTCAAACTATTTTCTTACCAAATTTCATCTAGATTGGTGCAGCGGTTTTCCCGTGAAGAGGTAACAAACAGACAGACAGAGAGACAGAGAGACAAAGTTACTTTCGCATTTATAATATTAGTTAGGATAGCTCACCTTGAATTTATGAGAACCTATGTCACTGTCCTTGAGGTTGTAGATAAATAGTGCCAGAGCGAGGCCCATCGCATAGCAGGCCAAGTTGGTGTGCCCGAGCTTGTACAGGTTGTTGAACGTCGTATCCTTCACGAAGAAGTTCAGTGCCGTCCTGAAAGGGAAACATCATCATCTTATTTAAGAGTGTGACACTAGTCGATGCAGTTCCCCCAGTCCGTTTTTCCCAATCGAGTCCTTTCATCTCCTGATACGAAACAACGTCTATCTTTAACAGTTTCAAATGTTTCGCGGTTAATTGCATTAGACATAATGAAAATAATGTTATTGTAAACCGATGGGGAGTGTGCATAGTTAGTGAAACGCCTGTGATCATGATGCATTTAACTGCATCGAAATATCGGGAGCTCATCAAACATAAGTATAAGGTAATCGCGGTCAATATCCCGTTTTCATTATGTCTAACGTCCATCTTTATTTTTATTTTATTACACAACGCACGTAATAAATGTCACGGTTAACTGACTCGCTGCGTTGTTAAGTTGTTAACATTTTTAGCCCCGCCGCACATTTTTGGGCCCAGTTAGGCTTCCATAGTCCTGCAAGCCCTGCATAGTGACACAATAACATCAGGGCTGATCTACGAATGCCATCGAGCTCTGACGAAGGCAAGAAATGCAAACGCCATTACCCTACAATAGATAAAATTCCACAGCGGATCGCGAGGAAACGACGCGGCCGATCGACTGGCGAGAGAGGGTTCGGAGATGATGGTTTATGGACCTGAACCCATCCTACCTCTACCTTTCGGGTGGCTGCGCAGTAGACTACACCATAACACTAAGGTAAAACACCAACAGTATTGGACGAACCTGGAAACCTGCAGGCAGACCAGAGAGGTCCTCCCGACGATTAATCCCAGATTGTCCCGCAAGCTTCGCGTATTGGAGAGACCTCAGCTCCGAATCGCAATCGCAGCACTGACTGGACACGCCCTACTCAACAAGCACTTACACACACTGGGTGTTACAGACAGTCCGCTGTGCAGAGCCTGCATGGAGGCGGATGAGACAGTCGCCCAAGTTCTACTGGCATGCTCTGGAGTGACGGACTACAGGGCGCTACAGCAAGGGCGCTCCAGGAGGTCGCCAGCAACGTGAAGAGTCTGCTTTGCTTCTTCTAGGAGCTGGGCTGGCGTGAATAGTGCCGTCATCCCCCTCACGCAAAATAGGCGAATACTAGTCGTCGAGTTGCGGAAAATAGCCCGTGCTACAATTACAATTAGATACAAAAGGCTTTAATATATTATTATTATTTGTAGTTTATAGCACGTACGCGTTGTTCTGAGAATTGTTTTGAATGTCGTTGCTATTCTAGTTGTCAATGTAGTAAGATAAGTATTTATTATCTTACTCTGGCGAGATGATGAGTATGGGGTGCAGGTTTTGCATGAACACGTGGCCGGCGGGCGTGAGCAGGCCCACGACGAATACAGCAGCGATGGCCATTTTCCGCGCACGCGCACTGCTTAGCAAGCTCACGATCACTAAGCCCAGGACGCTGAGTTGGAAGTCCGCTGCCAGGTACCTGAAATTACAGATCACAATACAGCTCTTCAAACGGTTATTGAGATGTTAACGTATAAAAAACCGGCCAAGTGCGAGTCCGAACCGAGGGTTCCGTACAAAGATTTTTCCCGCTTTTCCCCAGTGTTAGCAGAGCCCTGCTCCTAAGCAAAATGTACGCAGTGTGGGGTCAACTTATATTGGTCTGCGAAATCTACAGACAGACATAAAAAAATTAAAATTTTGAGACTTTTTGGAGTGGTTGTGCTTAAAGAGCTACCTTTATAGCAAATTTCAAGTTTCTATTAGTACCCTTTAGGTTTTCATAGTACGGCAATTTGTATGGAAACTATAACCGTTTTATTGACTGTATCTTGAGAGCGTTGACTTAGAAGTTTGATTTTTTCACAGCTTTAAATGACTGCAGGCTTGAGCATTTTGTATTAATTTCAGTATGCTATCTCCACGCGCTCCAGAGCAAAAGGGTCTTGACACACAGACAGACCCTAAAAATCGGTATTTTTTCAATTGACTGACTACCACTCATACCACGATGCCACTTCTAAATAACCTAGAAGTTATTTGGCATACAAACCTTATAATAATTTGGTCAACAGGTGGAGTTAAACTCGACTTAGAATACCTACTTACCTATACATAACATGAGTGGTCCCTTTATATCACTGACTTACCAGGCTTGTGCCATGCACTGATTTTGGGTAAAGTAGTTTTGTATGTAGAGCAGATGGCGCCACCAGCCATCGTAGCAATCTGCGACCTCAATGTCTACGATTGGCTGAAATAAAAGGCTGGGTTTAAGCATACTGAAATATAACAATCTCACTATAAACCTAAATGTGAATTATTTAAAAACAAAAACCCGGATGCAAAAACCAATTACTTAACTAAAAAGAGAAAAGTAGCTCATTATAAGCACTTTATAGACAGGAACTTGAATATTACAAGGAGTGCAGGCGGGGGCAAACCATCCAATGCATCCATCCATATCCATCCATCCATCCATCCATCCACCATTATCCATCGCATGTTACAGCTGTTTTTTTTTTGTCATTTTTGTTTGCCCCCGCCTGCAGTCCTTATAATTTCAAGTTAACTGTCAATAATAATAATAACGTGAGTGCGAGTCTATCGAACCTATGGGTGCTGTTACTATCAGCCCCGAGGACGTTAGTTGTGCTATCCGGACGGCCCAGAACTGGAAAAGTCCTGGTCCGGATGGATTGCACAACTTCTGGCTGAAGTGGTTTCGATGTTCACACAAACGTTTGGCAACGCAGTTCCAGCAAGCCCTCGAGCTCGGTTCCCTGCCACTTCTTTTAACAACTGGTATCACTTTCCTGCTCTATAAGTCCGGTAGTACCACGGAAGCGAAAAACTACAGACCCATCACGTGTTTGCCCACACTGTACAAACTCCTTACATCCATTTTGAGAGCAAAAATTAACGCGCACATCGTTGCAAACAACATCTTGGCCCCCGCTCAAAATGGATGCAGGGTTGGGTCCCGTGGTACTAAAGAGCTCCTCCTCATAGACATGACCATTTGCCAACGAATCCGGCAGAATAGAGGGACCCTCTCTGCTGCCTGGATTGACTACAAGAAGGCCTATGATTCGGTGCCTCATTCATGGCTGAGGAGGATCTTAGAGCTGTATAAAGTTGATGCAACTTTAAGATCCTTCTTAAGCACGTGCATGGGGCAGTGGACCACAGTCCTTCGTCAACCGGGAGGTAGCGATGGCCCCTCTGGTCCGCAGGACTCCATAAGGATTGAACGAGGGATCTTCCAGGGTGACAGTCTAAGTCCATTATGGTTCTGCCTAGCACTGAATCCGCTCAGTACTCTGCTGACGGATTCAGGACTAGGTTGCCGGCTCCGGAGAGGGGGTGAGGTCATCTCTCATCTGCTTTATATGGATGACCTCAAGCTATTTGCACCAAACAACCAGAACTTGATGGAGTTACTGAAAACAACAGAAGTCTTCAGTAATGCCATCAAAATGGAATTTGGTGTAGACAAGTGTGCAGTCATACATGTACAGCGGGGAAAAGTTGTAAATTCACCGAATTTACAAATTTCTGAGACAATGTCCCTCAAATCTATCTCCGAAACTGAAACCTATAAATATCTTGGTATGTCACAGTCCTTGGGTATTGAAGGTAGGGATATCAAACAGACGGTGAGGGAGCGATTCTTTGGCCGCCTGGCAAAAGTACTCAATAGTCTTTTGTCGGGTGGCAACAAGGTGCGCGCCTTCAACGCCTGGGTGATGCCCCTGCTCATATACTCCTTTGGCATACTAAGATGGAATCAGACTGAGCTGAATGCCCTGGATCGAAGGGTTCGTTCATTGCTCACTGCGCATCGCATGCTACACCCGCGCTCGTCTGTTATGAGACTGTACATTCCACGGAAATGTGGAGGTCGTGGTTTTTTAAATGCCCAGGACCTCCACAACCGTGAGGTGTGCAGTCTTAGGGAATTTTTCCTGAACAACGAGTGTGGGATGCATCGCGATGTAGTGGCGGTGGACAAATCCTTCACTCCTCTCGCCTTGGCAAAAGAGAACTGGCGCAGACCTAAGGTATGGAGCACCGAGGACCGCAAGACTGAATGGGAGAGTAAGGAGCTACACGGGCGGTTCTATAAGGCCCTCATGGGGCCCGATGTAGACCTCCTCGCGTCGGTGAACTGGCTACGCTTCGGGGACCTCTTCGGGGAAACCGAAGGTTTTGCCTGTGCAATTGCGAACGAAGTTATCATGACTAATAACTACCGCAGGTATATCCTGAAGGACGGTACGGTCGACATCTGTCGGGCATGCCGCCGTCCCGGGGAGTCACTCAGGCATATTATCTCTGGTTGTTCTAGTCTTGCTAACGGCGAGTACTTGCACAGACATAACCTTGTAGCCAGGATTATTCACCAGCAACTTGCTCTTTTATTCGGTCTTGTGGACTTCGAAGTGCCGTACTATAAGTACACACCTGCACCAGTTCTTGAAAATGGTCGTGTCACGCTCTACTGGGATCGATCTATCATCACGGACAGGACTATTGTCGCCAATAAACCTGATATCGTGCTGATAGATCGATCGAAGCGCCAGGCAGAGCTCGTCGACATCACGATCCCCCATGACGTGAACCTCGTGAAGGCCGAGAAGGACAAAGTCAGCAAGTACCTTGACTTGGCTCACGAGGTTACCGCCATGTGGCCTGTTGATTCGACGATCACTGTCCCGATAGTCGTTTCGGCGAACGGTCTAATAGCGAAGAGCCTTGACCATCACCTTAAAAGGCTCTCGCTAGATGGTTGGGTCAAGGGTCAGATACAGAAGGCGGTACTCCTGGACACGGCTCGGATAGTCAGGAGGTTCCTCTCTCTGTCGCCCTGACCACCGGTAGCTTAGGCCCCGCCTCGCTGCCGGTGGCACCCTAGGTTAGGTTTTTATAATGTTTTTATATTTTGTATTAATATTGTTTTATTACTTTTTATATGAATATTGTGAAAACCTAGCCTAAGATTGTAATAAATATACGGGAATAATAATAATATAATGACAATAATATAATGAGCTAGTTTTAATTTTTTTAATTAATTGTTTTTGCAGTCGGGTTTTTGTTTTAAAATAGTTTCATTTTATTTAAAGCTTTTTAGTCACATAAACTGAGAATGCGACTTTAAATCGCTATAGATCCTAAATGGTAACTCATAATTAAAAACCGGGGTGGAGCTTGTCGGACACGCCCAGGATAGGGTTCCTAAGCAATTACGAAAAAGCCCTGGCATAGACAACTAATTTAAAGGTATTTTCATCACACCTATTCGAAACCAGTGCTAGCAGAGCGCTACTCCAAAGCAAACTGTACGCAGTGTGGAGTCAATTTATATCGGTTACTGGCTGTTGGGGTTGCGGTCGTGCATGGGATTCTTAAAGTCTCAATGGTTGTTAGAAAGTTTATTGTTCAAAGTGTCACTACAATAGACTATGTTAACTAAATACTATAAGAATGTTAGCAAAATAATTTGCAATAAATGTTAAATGTTAAGTGAATGCCCGGTCGCGACGGAATCGAAAAGTGCACTATTTCATAAAACTACTGCGCCGCCAAAGTAGCAGCGCCGGCGGCTCGCGTCTGACGTCACAATGTTTGGTGCAGTTGCACTGCACTGAACACTGGCATAGACAGACATAATTAAATATTACTCCGAAAGCTGTAAAGCCTACTTATCTCTAATAGTTTTCCTTTTAAAATCACTATATGCACTAGGTACTGCTCTGATTTTTTTCACATTTCCAAATACAACAGTTTCTCTGGTAGAGGGTGGGGACACTTGACTCCAACAAAAATGAGCACTTCAAACGTAAATATTTCTCACACGAACAACTCTATCGAAAAATGATCTTCGAGCACCCCTAATATTTTTGAAAGACCTATTCAATGATATCCCACTTGATATGGTTAGTAGATTTTTATTTTTTTCACAATTTATGGCGTCTTATAATATTAGATTTTAAAAAATGTCGTATCTTTAGTGACACCCGCAAGATTAACACGACCAATGATTTTAATGAAAAACGCTTTTTAAAAATAAGTCACAGCAAGTAACGACATACAATGACAATGCAAAGAAAAATTCGTTAAGCAGCTGGACTTGAACCAGCAACCTCGGTAATCCGTACCACGCTCCACCAATTAAGCTATACTAAACGTTGGTGTACCAAACGGATGCCTAATAATATAATGCCTTGTGTCATATTTTTTTATTTGGAAGATCTCTCCTCAGCGCCATCTATGAGTAGCTTAATCAAGCGGCTCATCCACTACGGAACATCTACAGTTACGCATTAGTGGCAAGAGATGGAACTATTTTCTGAATCAATGAAAATAATCGATTTATTTTTGGTTTTATTTATACGAAACATTCATAGTATTAAATTCAACATACAATGACAATGCAAAGAAAAATTCGTTAAGCAGCTGGACTTGAACCAGCAACCTCGGTAATCCGTACCACGCTCCACCAATTAAGCTATACTTAACGTTGGTGTACCTAACGAATTTTTCAATGCCTTGTGTCATATTTTTTTTTTATTTGGAAGATCTCTCCTCAGCGCCATCTATGAGTAGCTTAATCAAGCGGCTCACCCACAAAACCCATAGTTCCATCTCTTGCCACTAATGCGTAACTGTACAAGGTCCGTAGTGGGTGAGCCGCTTGATTAAGCTACTCATAGATGGCGCTGAGAAGAGATCTTCCAAATAAAAAAAAAATGACACAAGGCATTGAAAAATTCGTTAGGTACACCAACGTTAAGTATAGCTTAATTGGTGGAGCGTGGTACGGATTACCGAGGTTGCTGGTTCAAGTCCAGCTGCTTAACGGATATTTCTTTGCATTGTCATTGTATGTTGAATTTCATACTATGAATGTTTCATAAAAATAAAAACAAAAATAATCAATAAAACGATTGTTTTAATTTTTTTTTCACAGCAAGTAACACTTAAATAAGAATTCGAATCAATTATTTATATTTTTATTGTTTTATACTTAATGTTTACTTATTTTTAAATTCCGTGTCAAGATTGTTTACCTTCTTTCTAATGCAAAATAAAGAATTATTGTGAAATAAATAGGCAATACGTTATTTTATTTCTCCTCGTTGATAACCCTTGCTATTGGCGACGCAGCAAGTGAATTAATACATTTCCACCGTTAACACACAGCTTTAAGGTTCCGTTTGGGTTGTGTTACTTGTGTTGGAGTCGACGACCTTGGAGAGGCCATAAATCATAATGCTTAGGCTAATAAATAGGCGGCTTTCGAAAAGATCAAAGTAGAGGATCTTCTGTACTTGTACTATTACTATTCTGAAAAGAAAGAAAGAAAGAAAAACCATTTACTGCCACCCAAAATTATTACTGTACCTTCCATAATGGGCCGTCGCCCATGTGCCTTCCCAACGTCATTACGAAGAACATAACAAACGCGTACGAGGGTGTTAATCTGTAAAAAACGTTTATGTTAACCAAAAAGTTTCATCTTCAGCCTATTGACATCCCACTGCTGGCACAAGCTCCTCTCAGAATGAGATGGCTTGGCCTATAGTTCCCACGCGGGCCCAGTACTGATTCCGAACTCACTCCTGACAAATTAAAAATCACTCTATCCTCGAATCGCGGCTCGCTTTCGACCAGATGACAAGCTATGTACCAATTACGACGCATTCCCCCAGCCCGCTCACTACGGCTTCTTTCGTAATGACTTTCCAAGTAAATTATAGAGGATGCGGTGTCCGTGGGTGGTTGGTCCGTGTTAAAAATGTACCTAAATTTGCTAATACGAGTCAGTTCCGGAAACCTCGCGCGAGGGGGCTAGCAAAGAAGTTTAACTATGTTATAAAAAGTTTACCTACAGTCACATGGGCGTAAGGCTTAAAGCAGGAAAGGATCCAATCCAATGTTAACGCGCGATTTCCCCTCTGCCAAATCTCTAACATGAAGGGTGCCTTTCTACCAGAGATGTGCTATGCTACGTTGCTATGGATGCGCTGATATCCATCAATCATTATTGCTCCACATAGCATAGCAGTGGTAGCAATGGGTGCAATGAATACGATTGGTGGATATCAAACGCATCCATAGCAACGTACCATAGCACATCTGTGGTGGAAAAGCACCCTTAGTCTGATCAAAATGTCTGTCTGTTGTGTGCGTGTTTTTGGAATTTGTGTGACAGTCTTGTTTTAGTGTGCGTTTGTAGGAACGTAACAAATTTTGGCAGGAGGATTTTGGATTTTGAGGAGGAGGGTTGTGCTGTATTATAGTGTTCCTCGTCCCCCTCAAAAAGTGGCAAAAAAATTTCAGTGCATAGATAAGCCAAAGACGCCTTCCGTCTGTCTGCTTTATGACGTAAGGTGAAACATGTATTCTTCCCTGTTCATTCATTTTCTGTTATCAATAGTTCTTGGAGTAACGAAACAGCCAAGCCACATAATTTTGACTAAGGTGTAGGTAGAGTTTGTGAAGTTAGGACTTGTAGAGTTAGAAGCTTGGCTCTACATGAGATCTGATAACTTAACAGTGCGAGCCATTGTGGTCTCGTCTTGGCATCACTTTACATGAAAATGTTTTTGCTGGGATTCCACTTACTCCCCAAACTAACTAGCGACAAAAAATCGTGTAGACAGAATGCGGAATGTGGGTAGACAGAGCCCGGTCTGCGCAACATTAGTATTCTATTCTATTTTCCTTGATGGCAGCCAAAAGGCTTGGGCCAATGTCAGTTTTACAACATTAGTATCTACCTTCGCTTCGTCAGTTTGCCCGTGATCATGATGCTTGTAACTGCATCGAAATATCTGGGCCGTGTTTTATAAACCTACAAGTTACAGGTTACAAGTCTACAGGAAACAGTCACCTGTAATGCACTATGTACAATTACAGGTGTTTTATAAAGACACACGTAAAGCTACACTTGTAATACGGTATTGTAAATCTCGACTACAAGTAAATTCTACAAGTGTAATGGACATCACTAATTTAAAAAAAGTGGCTGCCAAAAATTATAAATATGTAGAGGTTTTTTATCTATTACATATTAAAAATACCCATGCAAAGTTGATAAATAAAAATCTATCTACATCCTATGTAGCACATAAAACAAAATAATTGCACTATTTATAAGTCAAGAACGGCTGGACCGATTTTTATGATCTTACATTTGTTGAATTTATATCTTTGCTTCGAATAGCAGGATAGGTATTAATAGAGGGGAAAATTTCACGAGAGTAAAAATAAGAAGTTCATTTTCTCATAGGTACATTTTCTAAGGAATGACCTAGGCGGTACGAAGTTCGCGGGTCGGCTAGTAAAATATATCTATTCTAAACAATGGCAAAAAACGGCCAAAAAATGCATGTCAACGATTGCATGATACTCCAGTGCATACAGGCAGACACAGACAGAGAATTGAAGCTTCGTGCTCAATGAATTATTTTGATTACTCGACGATTCTAAGTAGCTCCCAATTTCTTGCAGAATCTAGTCTATTTGCGTACAGTTCATTCTGGACCTTTCATTATCTAATATTGAAAAGGTGTGTCAAAATCTGTATTTATTCGTGGCCAATACTCCCTAGTTCTTTGCTGTCGTGGACTCTCTTCTTCCGAGTCCGACTCAGACGAGTTCCTCAGTAAACAAATCATTCTTTGATGACCTTGAGTTTAATAACTTGAAGAAGAGATAGATAGGTAGATAGAACGATTGATTTGGTACTGATCAAGACACCTAATTCAAAAATTTGTGCACCTGTAGCCATTGTTACAGGTCTCAAGATGTACGTAAGTTTTCGTTACAATTTTACAAATCTACAGTTGTATTTTACAATTTTTTTAAAAAACGCTTGGTAGATTATGAATTTAAAACTATAAAATGTCCACTTTTTGTCTATGATACGGCTACAAGCGCCTGTACTTGTAGCTTGTAAAATTGTAGCACAGTACTTTTATAAAACGCAAATTGTAAAAAACAGGACAAGTGTTGCCAATAAACGCCTGTAAAATTGTAACTTGTAGGTTTATAAAACACGGCCCAGGAGCTCATAAACCTGTAATCGCGGTCAATATCTCGTTTTCATTATGTCTAAAATTCCGTGGTCTAGAATAACTAAAGCTCACCTCAACCATCTATTGCATAGACCCTTAGCTAAGCGCTTCCAATTGGCATCGCTTTTTTCTCTTCTCACGAGGCCAGAATACATTGTCAGCAGCCCAGAAATGATGAAGAAAGTCTGTACTATCAGCGTCCCGTTGAACAGTATTTGGAAAGAGAGCTGCGAATACGTCTGAAACATATTTAGAAGAAATAAATAAATAAATATCATGGGACAATTGACACCAATTGACCTAGTCACAAATTAGGCAAAGCCTGTACTATGGGTGCTAGACAATGTATAAACATACTTATATAGATGAATACATACTTAAGTACATATCAGACATCCAAGACACGAGAACAAACATTGAAGGTATTCATCATACAAACATCTGCCCCGACCAGGGATCGAATCCGGAACCTCAAGCTTCATAGTCTGGGTCTCTAACCACTAGGTTATCTAGTCGTCAACCAATTTTTGTCAGGTGAATCATTTAGATGAATCAGTATGGGGAACTCGGAAACTGTTATATGGCACATTAAAAAACCGGCCAAGTGCGAGTCGGACTCGCGCACCGAGGGTTCCGTACGAAGATTTTCCCGCTTTTCCCCAGTGTTTTAAGTTGTCCAGTGTCAGCAAAGCCCTGCTCCTAAGCAAAATGTACGAGTGTGGGGTCATTTTATATTGGTCAGTAACAAACGGACATAAAAATTTAATATTTTGAGATTTTTCTGAGTGGTTGTGCTATAAGTTTGTTATATAGCATATAGTAATATTGTTTCTAAAATGCGGTATTTTTTTTTTCTCTCTCTTAATCTTTTAATGACAGAGTGAGGTTTCTTTGTGTAATTTGTCTGTGGTTACGTATTGTAAGAGCGAATGTAACTTGTTTTTAGAAAAAATGACTTTGTGCCAAGTTTCTTGCGGCGCATTCTTCTTGGCAATCATGGTCTTTCCGAAAGCGCTGGTAGACTCAAAAAAAAAAAGACGTGTAAAAGAGCATTCAACTGCCTATTTGCTGAATAAAATTTTGAATTTGAATTGGAATTGAATAAGAGCTATCTTCTTACCAAATTTTAAGTTTCTAGGACAACTGGAAGTACCCTTTTAGGTTTTCACAGTACGGCGATTTGTATGGAAACAACCTTTTTAATGACTTCATCTTTTGATTTTTTGATTTACTTAATTATGGACAGGTTACAGCTTTAACTCTAGATTAATAAAACATGCTTTATCCCTGAAAATTGTTTAGTTCCCGAAGAACCGAATTCTATGATCTCAATTGGAACATCTTTTTGTATTTTTTCCCATTTTTTTTATTTTTTTTATGGTTTTCCCGTGAATATCAATTAAGTTTTTAATAAACTCACTGAAACATGAATACTTACGCAGAAAAAAAACCAGAAAAATACCAACCCCGGGAATCGAACCAATTCTGATACCAATTCTGGTGTATAGCACGCGACCCGGAGTGTTGAGAATCCGGGTTCGATTCCCGGGGTTGGTATTTTTCTGGTTTTTTTCTGTGTATTCATGTTTCAGTGAGTTTATTAAAAACTTAACCGAATTCTACGTAGACGAAGTAGCGGTCAACGGCTAGGTGGGTAATATAATAAAGTAAAAGTGTAATTTCTTACCCATTCGATATATTCAGCGTTGTTAGACGTCCCGAGGCTAGGCAGAGAACTGTGGCCCAGGATCACAAGACACGTACTGATAGTCCTGTTTGAAGAAAACTGTTCAGTATAGACCGTTGACTGTTGCAGAAGGAAAAAGAAGGAACAATCTAGAAGGTAGGTAAAAACTACAACCAGACTACGGAGCTAATGCAAAATACTTTCCACGCATGGAGCTCAAAGTTCCTCAAATATTAACTATCCCCATCAGAAACATGGATGTGAATTAACAAAAAAGTTAAACCGCCTTCAAGAATTATATAACGTAATCCTCTAAAGCCATCAGTTTTGTTGGCCTACCACAAATATGAAGTCGGTGCGGTGAGAGCGGAATACTTACCTGTTCTTTGAATGAAGCACCGACTTCATATTTGTGGTAGGCCATAAAACTGATGGCTTTAGAGAATTACTTTATGTGCTTTTGAAGGTGGTTTTACATTTTAACTGACTTTAAAAAAAGGAGAAGGTTCTCAATTCGTCGGAATATTGTATTTTTGCTAAAAGACGTTTAATTTCACAATTTTAAGGATCTGTCCATCTTGGTCATAATGCTACTCGTAAGTAAGTTAAGATTTCATTTTACATAACCTAACCAACTTAGAAAAGTTGAAAAACCCCCGACATTGTCATTTCAAAGTTCAATATTTCAAAAACGGGTAAACCGATTTTAATGAAACTTAGCTAAGAACCATTTGGATTAAACTAGCTTTCGATTGGAAAAAACCGCATCGAAATCGGTCCACCCGTTTGGGAGCTATGATGCCACAGACAGATACACAGATACACAGACACACAGATACACAGATACACATGTCAAACTTATAACACCCCTCTTTTTCGTCGGGGTTAAAAAAACAGGATAAAAAGTCAAGTTGCTACTATCGAATTCGAGTACAAAGACGGACTTATCCATCTTGTCTTAATTGTGCATGGAATGTTGGTCCTGGACTCACCTAAAACCACTGAGGCATTTCAGCCGCTTCACCTTGCTTGAGGTCCCATGCGGAGCCAGCAGAATCCTCCAGTTTCGCAGCACAGAGAAGCATAACAGGAATTTGGTAACTGTAAAGGCAAAAATGAGAGGTTAGCTTTAGTAACCGTGGCAGTTACTGCTTGAAATCCGTATATATATAAAAAAATAGTCCTGAGTGACTGACTGATCATTGCCCAGCCCTAACTCTTACACTTAGAAAGCCGAAATTCGGCGTAGAGATTTCTTTTACACGCACTAAAGATAAGGCAGATTTTTTATAAAGATTGAGAAGGGGTGAGAAAGTTAGTATGAAAAAAAGTTTTTTAAAGTTACCATTTACAAACTTGTTGAATACCTATATTTATTTTGTCATGAGATTTATTTTGTCATTTTGCCAAAAGAACACGTGTTTCACCCTAACCTTTTAACCGGAAAGGGAGTGGAAGTTTGTACGATAAAACGTTAAGTATTTCAAAACTTATGATCATAAAACTTAGACAAGGGATAGGAAGGGATTTTGCGAAATAAATTGCGGATTTTGTCGGGGTAGGGAGTTCTGCCACGCCACAGGTTCGAAGTCGCGGGCGAAAACTAGTTTCAAATAACTGAACAAGAGTATTGGGTATTGGTATTATTTTTGTAGCCTGGATACCTTTTTGTACCTGAAGTGAAGTAATTCCGTACATATTCCGCAGCCCGCCAAAGCGGCTGTCCCTTTGAACTCCTTCTCAAATGCTTCCTTCCCTCGTTCCCCGTTAAGGGTTAGCGTGTCTCGGCACACACTGAGACACACCCTTCATCGCGTGGGCTTTGTGTTGCGGATGAAGAGCTTCCCAAGCCCGACACCCGCAGCCCGGTTATGATGGGTTTAGGAGGCCGTATAGACACCACCTTCTCCCTGTTCGCCTTCGGCGGATCACATCAGAGAGAGCATCGTGTTCTCTGGTGCGCTCCGCCGCCTCCTGCGATATGACGTGCTCGGGGAAAGGGACAACCCCATCCCATGCTCTCTTGTCTCCGACCATGGCCTTAACCATAGTCGGAAGACAGGTACTCCCATAGGTCAGCATCGCGTTCAGTTGCGAGTGCGCTAGCGCCCATTCAGAACACTAGAAAAGTGTGTGCATTGCAGTGTCTTCTGCACCTCCACAAGATGGCATCCGGCTGTCTGCTCCCTTCTGGCTATTTTCACAGGTACTTTCCCGTGCAGCCATGACAAGAAAGTACCTGTACAAGCCGAAAAGTAAGTAGGCCCTACTTCCAATTGACCCATTGCTCCAGAACGGGCCGTATGGCTTCAATGGTCAAGTAGCCAGCCTGGGGCTTCTCCAGTCGATTACGCATCGCCTTCTGTGCGCTTTCACACCATTGGCACACTTCCACGGGCATTGCCCAACCGCCTTCGCTTCATATGCGGGAGGTTTTCTGATGTACAGCTGACAGAAGACAGACAGAAAACAAAATATAACCTATACAACCGAGGTAGGTATACACTAGAAAAGTATGCAACATACTGTAAGTACTACTTAATTTTCTTTTTTGTGTGCAAATTTTATTGTTATTAATTTAATTGGTAATTGTAATTCGAATATGTATCGTACATCGTACTAATATGCTTAGGTAAACAGGTACTAAGTAATTTTGCACGTCTAGTACAAACTTTACAATGTAGGTACGTTTTGTGGTTACAATGTAAATTGTACCTACATTGATTATGGTTTTATGCTCGACTACAATGTGCGAGTATAATATATTTTATCTACACACATATCATAAGTCCTCGGGTTCAGAAACCGTAAAAAATTACCAGCATTGCAGCACGACGACGCCTGCTCGCCGACAGCGCCAGCCCCAGCACCTCCACCACCACCAGCAGTAAAGTAAGTCGGCGTCGTCGTGCTGCAACGCTGGTACGACATTACGACATCGAATTCGATATCGAAAACCAACGTAATTTACAATCATAGTGAAATAAAATTAATCACTCACGTACATAAGTCGAGTTCAGTCCGACATGTATAAATAATAATGTGATAATTTACAATAAAAAAAACTCTTTACGAAACGTCAGCTCGGTATGTTTGTCTATGATTAAAAAAAAACAGTCAAATTCGTGACAGGTATGGGTACGATAATGCCTTCGGCTTCTGAACCCATCTTAGAGTACCTATAATATGTGTGTAGATAAAGTAATGTATGCACACACATATTATAGGTGTGGAGTTCCACATAATTAGGCCCTAAAACACTCATTATGTAGCAGTTGCATAAACCACTATAATTGCATAGTTTACCAGTTACCCACTTCACCTCGGTGGTGGTCATTTCGATAAAACGTTATATTGCATCATTATGAGCAATTAAGGATGAGAAAATCATTTGCCTGTAGTACCAATATGCTACATTTGTAAAGAATGCACATTGATTTCAGGCCTCAATACCCGGTTCCTATGAAACGCTGGGAACTGCCCACACAAGCATGGATTGATGCGGCAATCGATTGTTTGGTCCCCCTTCCAAGTGGGCACTAGGTATACGGCACCTAGATATAAGGAGATCAAGAATTATGTATTAGAAAAATTAAAGAGCTTTTCTCTCGTCTTGTAATACCCGCAAGTATTACATGTGACAATGGAAAACAGTTTGTTTCTGAAGATTTCAAAGCATTTTGTCTGGACAAGGCATCATGATTTTTCACACCATCGCCTACTGGCCACAACAGAATGAAGAAGTAGAGTGACAAAACAGGGCCATACTTATACGACTAAAAATCAGCCAACTGCAGAAATCAGAATGAAAAGAAGATCTTTCAGAGTATATTACAACGTGCAACCGCACGTCACATGGTGCAACATGGAAAACTCCATCACAACTTTTTCGTAACAGAATTTTCAGAGACAAGAAAATAGAAGAGAGAGAATGTTCAGAAACAAGAGATAGAGACGAAGAGAAAAAGATGACAGGGAAGAATTATGAAGACAGAAAAAGAGCAAAAGAGTCTGACATACTAATTGGAGAAAAGGTTTATATTAAAAACTTAATAAAGGGAAACAAGTGCACCCTGCATGTAATCCGGAACCGTATACGGTTATTTTAAAGACAATGAAGCAAATGTCAGAAATGAGTTTAGAGAAAAATAATACAGGCTGAACGTTGTACACTTAAAAAGGCCAATCGAAAATTTATGGATATGAGGAAAATAATAAAAATGCAGAGGCCATAGATGAAGACGATTTCCTCAATGGAAATTTAGATCAGAAATAAACTCTTATTTGCAAAAAAAATATAAATAAACTATACTTAACTGTAATTCGATTCGATGACACTACTACATTACACTCCGCGAATGCAAACTGAAGTGTAGCAAATGGTTGCTGTCATTATCGTATGAGGATACGGAGGATCTTTTCTTTATTGTTTCCTAAGTACTTACATCACACACACGGATATCACACATATACTCACGCATTTACATCCCACACATACACACACACACACACACACACACACACTAGTACGCACCCACATCCACACGCACAAGGATAAATAATCATGTTTCCTTTTTATTTGATTTTACTTTAAAATTGTCAAGGAATATTAGATTGAGATTGATATTGTAGTCTTTAGTTATTTGTTTTTCCTTTTTCTGTATACGGAGGGGGGTGTTGTTATCTGCAACACAGTTTCAAACTTTTGCAGGTGACATCGTTTCACATTTCGCTATGTACTAATTGTTACTATTCTAATAAATATATTATTATTATTATTATTATATACATGTTACTTTAATTTCATGTTTAATTTTTATTAAAAGGAGTTTTTCGGATTTCCTGGTACCGTTGTGTTCCTGTGTGGAGAGTAAGACAGCCGGTGTAATTTCGGGCACAAGAGGCTTTTCATCTTAGCTCTCCAGGTTGGCAACGCATCTGCAAACCCCCTGGGATTGTGGGTGTCTATAAGCAGTGGTAATCACCTACCATTCAGGTGACCCACTTGCTCGTTAGCCTTCCTTGTCGTATAAAAAAAAATCAATCAAAGTTTAATAATAATGACCCAAGCTCGGTCAAGAGACAGAATAAACTAATTAACAACAAAATCTTATTTTTTATTATACCATTGAAAACTGACCAGCGATCGATTCATCTCACCTCATGGTAAGTGAAGATGAGGCCAAACCTTATGTGAAGAACCAGAAATCTAGTAACCAGACTTCATGCCGGAGATCACGAACAACTATCGTTTGGCATTTGGCAGCATTTTCCGATAACAACATTTGACATAATGATGCCGTCTCAACTCAACTTCAACTTCTCAACTCAACTTCAACTTCCGGGTATAGTCGTCACACGATAACTCTGCAACGAACTGACAACAGTAGAAATCTAAAGTTTGTTTATGGCAACACTGATTTATAGTCAAATAACACGTTTTGAACTTTTGATATATTTACATAATAAAAGCAATTTACAATGACATTAAATCTAAGCTTAAACTAAATAAACTACAACTTAAAACTAAATTAAATCTAAATAAGGCCCCCGTGGCATAGGGCCCAAAAGGCTGGCAGCGTTGCCTCGCTGAATAGCGATGCTGATTCTTTGAGAGAGAAAACTGCCAGCCCTTTGGTCACAAGTTGCATCAACTAAGCGCTTTGATTAGATTAAGTAAACATAAACAGGTCATCGGTCATCCACCATAAATCATTAAAATACCGCTCATATTATTATTTCGTTTTCTAGATTTTTTTACCGTACAACGGCAAAACCTACTAAACACTGGCAAAATTGTCCTCCAACGGACAGAGCCATAATTTAAATAAAAACCAACAACTTTTGATTACTACTATTATTATTATTTATAATTAAAGAAATGTCTGAGTGACACGAAAAAAGTATTACCACAGCGTGATTTTTCTGGGTTGCCAATTAATATCTTATGCAGAGTTATCGTGGGACGATTATTATGTATTATAATACCTACAATTGAAATGTCGACGCTTAACACGCTGACGACGGGTTTGGCCTCCCTCGGCGGCTCCGACTACAGAGTCTTAACCGACTTCCTTATGTAAATTTTACGGCTAAAGATGGGTGTGATCTTAAACTTAAGATTACCTTCCTATCCACGTTCTATCTATCGGCATATTGTACTTTCGGTCATTTGAAAATAAGTGTATTTTAAACATCGGTGTATCGGCTATCGGGATATAGTATTTTCGGTATTTCAAGTATCGATATTTTGTTTGTAGTTATTATGAATCTACGCCATTATAATTTTCGCCATAATAAGTAGGTATATCAATCTTCGGGATTGTAGTTTTCGGGCTTTTAGGCTTTCGGTCAAACGTGTTTTCGGGATTTTAAACTTTCGGTCATACAAACATTCGACGTTTTAATATTCGGCCTTCCGTTCATAGGCTTTGTGAAATTCGGTCTTTCATATTTCGGTATTGTAATACATACCCCAACTTTCAATAGCCAGACTATACTAAGTATTTATAAATATGAAATAACAGAACAGCGTAATGAACTAATGAATAATTCCAATGAAGAAGACACTGTGACCTCCGACTGATGTAGCAACAAGGCTTTCGATGTGCGTCATTGTACGAACCACCAAACTGGATTAAAAAAATTAAGCACGTCCCGTCATTTTTGTACCACAACAAAAACCTGAAGTGACATCCGATGTAATGCGTCATTAGATTTTTTTACTGTCAACAACTACTTTTCCTCCTTAAAGGCCGTCAACAGAATAGTGGCTTTCTTGGGGTTGGTGATCTCATGCATGGCGGTGATCGCTTACCATCAGGTGACCCGCTTGCTCGTTTGCCTCCATCTTACGGTGAGTGAGAGGCGAAACACGTGTCCGGTTCTTTGTTAGTGGTGGTGGTGGTTCTGGTTGTGGGTTTAGGAGCTTTAGCGATGTTTATTTAATTTTCTGTTTAGGCAGGGAGGGCGGGGAAATGAATTGCTTGAGAATAAATACTCAGCGCAGACGCGGCTACCATGCATTACCATGACTATACTATTAAACTATTTCAAAGTTGGTGAAGTTTATTTTAAAGTTAGTGAAATAGGGGCCAGGTAACCAGCACGAAAGACTTCGGAAACGTAACAAATATGGCAGAAAAACTATCAAAACATGACCTGTCAAAATAACCCGTACTTGCCACTTGAAGAACTGCCAACTTCAAACCATTATATTTATTTACCTAACCGAAAGCTATAGGATATTCGGCGTCCTATTGGTATTTCATTTCATTGGCTTGTAATTTTTGTATAATATATGGCAAAGCACACCTTATTTCAGTTACAAGTTGGTTAATAAAAGTGCGATAGTAACTGGCTATCTGGGCCCAGAATTAGGTGGTAGGACCTTTTGCGAGGTCCATCCGGATCGCTACCACCATCTTTCTAGCTAATCCTGCCGCTAAGCAGCAGTGCTTGTTCTGGTGTGGAGGATAAGATAGCCGATGTAATTACGGGCACAAGAGGCATTTCATCTTAGCTCTTTAGGTTGGCAACGCATCTGCAAACCCTCATTGCGGGTGTCTATGGGCAGTGGTGATCGCTTGCCATCAGGTGACCCACTTGTTCTTTTGCCTTCCTCGTCGTATAAAAAAACTTTGACGCTGGCTACCCAGTTAGCCACAGGGTTTCATCGTTTTCCGCTATACATCTGCTGGGTTAAACCAGAGTCCTAATCTAAATGCTCACAAACTGCATACCTTAGTATAAAAAAAAAAACTTACCAAAATTTCCCTGTCCGTTACCCAATTTAGTTTGACAGAAGTCGTAAACGCTCCCCAGGAAACTCAACGTTAACAGAACAATTATGACCGCTGCGTAAGCGTAGTCGCCATTTTCCCATTTTGAGGTCAGCTCGTAGTCAGTGCATAACGTTGTCATGATCCTCGCGTTCAGCTGATAGCTCTCTAGTGTTGAGTTGATGCATGCTTCCAGGGATTCCGTGCGGTTTGGGCGGTCTAGGAACGAAGAGCAAGTCTTCGTCACACAGATACCCCAGTGGATCAAGGTGCGGTTGTAATGGGTAAGGGTATTTGCTGAATAATCCTGAAAAGAAAAGGTTTTTGCAAGAAAGGTCGCATTTGAAAAAATAAAAAAACAAAATAATCCCCTAAAGCCTTGGGTTTTATGGCCTATCACAAATATGAATTCGGTACTGTGCTAGCGGAATACTTATTCTTTAATGCGTAACTGTAGAAGTTCCGTAGTGGGTGAGCCGCTTGATTAAGCTACTCATAGATGGCGCTGAGAAGAGATCTTCCAAATAAAAATATGACACAAGGCATTGAAAAATTCGTTAGGTTAGGTACAGCTTAATTGGTGGAGCGTGGTACGGAATACCGAGGTTGCTGGTTCAAGTCCAGCTGCTTAACGGATTTTTCTTTGCATTGTCATTGTGTGTTGAATTTCATACTATAAATGTTTCATAAAAAAAAAACAAAAATAATCAATAAATCGATTATTTTCATTGAAACTTATTTTTGACTGAAGTATCGACTTCATATTTGTGCTAGGCCATAAAACTTTACTTCCATAAACTTTAGGGGATCATTTTATGTTTTTTTAACGCGATTTTACTTATTGTTAAGGGTTTTTTTATTCTACTATTTTTATGTTTATTTAATATTTAAAGAATCATCATTCAACTCCTAACCGTTAAAGAGTTGTACCTTCCATCTTCATCTCATCAACACGAGATGTCGAGTACCAGACGCAAATACCTGAATAGCCTTAGAAAATATATGAAACACATAATACGTGCCTATAAAATTTGAGGGTTGCCCTTGATTTCCCCGGGATCCCATCATTAGATCATGACTTCGTGACAATGGGACCACCTCAGGAGTATACTCTTTCGAATAATGATTTAACATTTTCGGAATTATCCTCCAGCTCCTAACCGTTAAGGAGTTGTACCTTCCATCATCAGCTCATCAACATGAGATGATGACTACCAGACGCAAATACTTGAATAGCTTGAGACAATATATGAAACACATAATACGTGCCTATAAAATTTGATGATTGCCCTCGATTTCCCTGGGATTCCATCATCAGATCATGACTTGGTGACAATGGGACCACCTCAGGAGTATACCCTTTCGAATAAAAAAGCCTTTTTGAAAATCGGTCTACAATTGACGGAGTAATCTATGTACATACATACATACAGTGGAATGTAGAACCCCCTCCTTTTTTGCAGTCGGTTAAAAAAGTCAAACTCTTCCCTGCGGTTTTGGATGCAAAAAATAATATTCAAAAATCGTTATTACTCAAACAGCAAAGGTTTAAACCATAAAAAAAAACATCAAATTGAGCCCTTTGCAGCCAATGAAATTGACGATGAAGTCACGTTCGAATTTCAAAAATTTCGCATGATCGCAGCGTTTCCGAGCGAGTGAGGTGAAAGCAAACACAAACAACGCCGCCGCCTTCCGTTCGTCGTATATTCAATCCCAAACGTAATTAAACTACCGACCGGTAGGTACTCTAAAGTCACGCTAGAAAAGAACTCACCCACCCAGTGCCCCACTGTGCGGAAAAGAAAAGAGACAGGCAATAACCAGGGTAACACTAACTGGATATTGATGCTACCTCTTACCCAAACATAACCACATTGGAAGCGGTTAATCTTATTCGAAACGGTTACCCATACGGAAGGCTAACACAATCGATAGGGAAACCTTATTGGGTAGCCATTTAATAGGGTTACCCTATCGATAGGCTTAATCAAAAAAAGGGGTTTTCCGGTCCCTGCCTGGGATCCCATCATCAGATCCCGACTTGGTGACAATGGGACCATTTCAGAAAAAAGTCATAGCAAATACTTCAGCAAAAGCAAAGTTACCGCAGTGTCGTATGTACGAAAAGATTCATTTAAATTCAAATCAGTTCAATTTATTCGTCTGTAAAACATAGGTAATAAAAAAGTGTTGCAAATTTTACATAGATCCGCTATGTTTTGCCGCGAGGCATAAAAGCTTAGTCATGAATTATAAAAAACATTTAAAATATTGTTTGCAACATTGATCTCACAAAATGTTTATGACATTTGTATTAATGTCATAAACCTGCGTGTTAGATTTTTAAAGTACCTATACAAACAACAACATTATTTCAATTAACAAGCATTTATGATTATGACTATGCTGAGTATAATTATGTCTCTTAAATATTCTTGTATGGAATAGTTTGCGTTCTGCACCATGAAATCATGTAACCCTGTTTTAAAATGCGATACTTCGTTTTTATCTAAGTTTTAGTTGTATTACCGATTCAAGTGTACTATTGATACTTGATTGATACATCTGCGAGTCTTCCCCTGTGATGCTGTCTTCCGCAAAAAGTACTATTGGATATTTGATGGCTTGTGTGAGGTCATCTATACCTATAAAACAGTACCGTGACTGACTGACTGACTGACTGACAGACAACGCACAGCCTAAACCACTGAACCTAGAGGCTTGAAATTTGGCAAACATATACCTTGAGTATTCTAGAGGTGCACTAAGAAGGGATTTTTCGAAATTCCCACGGGATAGGGAATAAATGGGATTTATATTTTCGGGTCAAAGTGGCTCTATCTCAGTACCTATAATTACTAGACATTTCAAATTTGGCATGCAAGTAGGTAACAATAACAGCTGAAAACTGTTTTCAGGATTTTCTGAAATTCCAACGGGATAAAAACCAAATAGTATTTATTTTCATAATAACTGACTAGCGGATATAGAGGACACTCACGGCCTAAACTACTGGTGCTAGAGACCTGAAACTTGTAATACATGTACCTGGAGTATCATAGAGGTACTGTAAAGTCGGATTTTTTGAAATTCCCGTGGGATAGAGAAATATCTTAACTTTGTTTCTTTGTTGGTAGGAGGTAATCTCTAAAACTTTCACCAACAGAAAGTTACACTATCCCTGATTGACATAGGCTACTTTTTTTCCGGGAAAATGCAAAATTCCCGCGGGATAGAAACAAGTGAATTCAATTACGGTATAAAAGTAGCCTATGTCAATTAGAAACAGAGTAGCTTTCTATTAAAAGAAAATATATTTTTAATTGGTATAAATGCAAAATTCACTTATTTCTATCCAACGGGAACTTTGCATTTTCCCGAGGAAAAAGTAGTCAGTCAAGAACTGTATGTAGCTTTCTATTAGTGATTTTTTTTTATAAAATCGATCTAAAGCGTTAAAATGCAAAATTCCCGCGGAATAGAAATAAGTGAATTCAACTTCAGGGACGCCATAAAAGGGATATAAACACTAACCACTACGCCGCCGGAAGGAAAGAGGGGGCTCGGGGGGCGCAGCCCCCCGCCATAAAAAGTACACAAACACTACTCCTTTCACCAAGCTATTGATAAGTAACAAACCACTATGCCACCGGAAGGAAAGAGGGAGGGAGGGCTTGGGGGGCCCAAGCCCCCCGCCATAAAAAGGACACAAATAGCACTCTTTCCTCTAAGCCATTGATAAGTAGCGAAACACTACTTTGCAGCAAACAAAGAGAGGGGGCTCGGGGGGCGCAGCCCCCCGCCATAAAAACGAGACAATAAGCACTCTTTCTTCTTAGCCATTGATAAGTAGCGAACCACTAGTCCGACGGAAGGAAGGAAGGGGATTCGGAGGGCGCAGCCCCCCGCCATAACGCCATAAAAGAACACAAACACTACTTTTTCCTTCAAGCCATTTATAAGTAGCAAACCACTATGCCACCGGAAGGAAAAAGGGGGGCTCGGGGGCACGACCCTCCGACATAAAAAGGATACAAATAGTACTCGTTCTTCCAAGCTATTTATAAGTAGCAATCCACTACGCCACCGGAAGAACACAGGGGGGGGGGGCTCGGGGGACGCAGCCCCCACCATAAAAAAACCAGCCCACCATAAGAAAACACAAAGAGTACTCTTTCCTCCAAGCTATTTACAAGCACAAGCAGCAAAACACTACGCTGCCGGAAGAAAGAAGCGGGGGTTCGGGGGGCGCAGCCCCCCGCCATAAAAAACACACAAACACCACTGTTTCCTCTAAGCCATTGATATGTAGCGAAACACTATTTTGCAGCAAACAAAGAGGGGGGGCTCGGGGGCTGCAACAACATGACATTGATAAGTATCAAACCTAGCAAAGTGGAAGCACAGTCTATACAGTCGTCCGACGAAGGCCTCTAGACAGGTCAATCGTACGGGGGGGGTGCGGGTGCGGGGCGGGCAGGGCGAGCCCCCTTGCATACGCCGCCACTGCTCGATTAGTTAGGAACTTTCGCGCTCCTTGGTGCTTTAGCCATGCGGTAGCGGTGTCGGCATTTACGCAAACACCAAAGGCGTCGGACCACTGGTAGGTATAAGCTCTTTACACTGTGGTGGAAGGGAGGTGCGAAACTTTGGGTTCGTAACCCGTACCCGTTCATAACGTAAGGTGTTGCATGAAAGCATGCATTTGCCGCACAGATATAACTATTTTTCACTGGAGGTCGCGGGTGAGCAAAGCAATTGTTTTTAGCTCCAAAAATAACATCTAGGCTCTAAGCCATCATTCTTGCGAATGGCTTCCCAAATTAAACAGACCAAAACGCATGGGATGATTGAACTATTGAATTGTTATACAGAACTTAATATATCCGCGGTATAGCAATAAACAAATTCTACGCGGACGAAGTCGCGGGCAACAGCTAGTTTATTTATATATATGTAATGTTAAACAGAGCACCTAAAATGCTCCCTTGCGGTACTCCGTATCTTATTTCACGAGAATCAGATGAATACGTGATTTCTGTCCTTGATAAGACAAAGCCATTTGGGCTAGAATTTGTTGGAGTCGCAAGCGAGTGGCTATTCATAGATATCAGGATAACAGTACATACCTCCAGATTACGGTAGAGCTCATTGGACGCGTTCCCGACTAGTTTGGCGTTCAGGTAACCGTATTGGTCTCCCGGCTGGCGCAGGCACTCGTAGTATTGGTCCAGCTTACCCTAATAGCAGTAGACACCGGGCTAACAGTACATACCTCCAGAGTACGGTAGATCTCATTGGACGAGTTTCCGACTAGTTTGGCGTTCACGTAGCAGTACTGGTCTCCCGGCTGGCGCAGGCACTCGTAGTATTGGTCCAGCTTACCCTAATAGCAGTAGACACCGGGCTAACAGTACATACCTCCAGAGTACGGTAGATCTCATTGGACGAGTTTCCGACTAGTTTGGCGTTCACGTAGCAGTACTGGTCTCCCGGCTGGCGCAGGCACTCCTAGTATTGGTCCAGCTTACCCTAATAGCAGTAGACACCAGGCTAACAGTACATACCTCCAGAGTACGGTAGATCTCATTGGACGAGTTCCCGACTAGTTTGGCGTTCACGTAGCAGTACTGGTCTCCCGGCTGGCGCAGGCACTCGTAGTATTGGTCCAGCTTACCCTAATAGCAGTAGACACCGGGCTAACAGTACATACCTCCAGAGTACGGTAGATATCATTGGACGAGTTCCCGATTAGTTTGGCGTTCACGTAGCAGTACTGGTCTCCCGGCTGGCGCAGGCACTGGTAGTACTTTTCCAGCTTAAATAGGTCTGGGAGTCGGAAGAGCTCATCATCTAAACAAAAAAAAATACAATTCATGATCTCAAGGAATTTTTTGCATTTTTTTCTAATTTTTTTATTAACCCCTAATGATTTTATAACTAAAATAATAAATACGTTATATGCTCACAAAACAACCGTAAAACATGCTCCGAACGCAGTGGTGGCATGACACACATAATTTTAATATACAATACATATACCATTCGGCAAGTGTAAAAAAATATTTATTTTTTTACACTTGCCGAATGGTGTAAAAGAGATGGGGTAATTAAGATGAAAAAAAAAATGTTCCGACGAATTGAGAACCTCCTCCTTTTTTGAAGTCGGTTAAAAAGAACAAAACAGACAGGTATTGTCAGTCACTGGTACCCTTGTACGTTGCTTGTGTCATTAGGTAAGTACTTAACCACAAAAAACTTTTTCACTAAAAATATTTCGTTGTCATGTTGCTTCAAACTTAAAACACCCTCGTTTTCGGCCGGATTACAAAAGCGATCGTATATTCTAAAAAGCTGTACTCCGTAATGTCAAGGTATTTGTGACATACGGACTATTACGGACTGACAGATTGTTAAAATTACAAGGGTTGCGTTTTTGCCATTTGGCTACGAAACCTCAAGAAAATAAACTAACCTACATAATGTTGACTATCTGTCCTTACATACCTATATGTAACTCTACTCTACATGTCTACATAGTATGACAGTATAAAACAGAATCCTTCCCGCCCGCCATCTGTCTCTGTGTATGTATATATTATGGTTCCCCTCCGTTTGGACTAAGAATTTTCGTCCTAATTTCATTTGAACTAATTTTGTTAACACTAATATCATTTATCCGAATTATCAGTTTGCCGAATTATTCATTACGACTAATTTCAGTATTACGTTTTTTTTACTCCCTGTTTTATGAAGGCCTAATATTCAGTAATCCTATTTTCATTTAGACGGTTTTTTTAAACAACTAATATTTTTATTATTATGTCCATCTATACGCAATACTAACTAAACCTAAATAGGTTAGCCTAACTTAAGTGGGTAAATACCTTGTTTTTTGTATAAAGTTATTTTGTAGAATGTGTTATAGATGTAACGTTATTATTTCTAATATTGGTAAAAACTCGCTCCTTTTCCGCCTAGCAGAGGCGCTTCGCGCCTTGCCACAATTCTAACCTAACCAAAACTATAGGTTAGTTGAGCTTTCATGTGCGCTAGGTTTTTTTTATTGCGGGGGGCTCCGCCCCCCGAGCACCTCCTGTGGGGAGCTCTGCCCCCCCGTCCCCCCTTTGCTATTTCGCCCATCCATGTACGTATTTTAATTTTAGAACCCCCTAATTTTAGAATTTTTATATTATTATACTGTATGTTTTATTATTAGTATATTATAAAACATATACGTGTTTGACAATTATTAGGAAATATGATGATTAGTGTAAATTATATTAGTCCACATGATACTTAGAACAAGTAATGATTAGAACGTTTGAAGATTAGACCAAGCTACTATTAGGTAATACAAATTTAGCTGTCATGATATTAGTACACATGAAGATAAGGTCTAATGTTTAGTAGGCATGCCGAAATTAGCTCTAACGATATTAGTAAAGTAATTACTTGATGAAATACTCATTAGACCTAGTGATCGTTAGTTGTATAATGGTCAGGAAATGTAATACTTAGGGTAAATAATATTAGACAAATTAAAGTTTAGAACAAATGAGCATTATCACATTTGAAGATTAGGCTAAGCGATGAATTCGAGAATACAAAATTAGTTCTAATGAAATTAGTACAAATGAAAATGCGTACTAACGTTGCATTGGTAGTCAAAGCGTAATTAGCTCTTACGATTTTAGTTCAAGTTGGGGACTCCCATATATTATATATGTATACATATGTACGCTTATGTCTACGGATTTTAATGCAGTTTTCATTAATAAATACAATGATTCAAGATATTGTTTTGTGTTAGTTTGTTGAAATATGACGATAATTTTATTGACAAAAACATTGTCATAAGATTTATTTTTGCCTGGCCCGTGGGAAGGGTTTTTCTCTAGGTCTGTAATTATAGTTACCTTCTTTCTTAATTCAATTATTGTTCTCATGTTTTTTTTATAGATTTTGTAAATATCTAAGTAGGTACTTAATAAAGATTATTATCTTAAAAAATAAATTAAAAAAGTTTTCTCGAGCCGATTGGAGAGCTTTCATCGAAATAGTCTTATTCTCTATAGAAATTATACCAATGAAATGTTTGACGGAATTGTTCCTTTTTATTAGGACTACAAAAAGTCAGCATTGGCATAATTAATATATTTATGTTATTTTGTAAGTAAGCGTCTTAAAAGGTCCTAACTAACATGAAACGCTATTCATAATTGAATATACCACGTCACATACCTACATGTAAATGCGAATTTACTTATTTAGAGCTGTATGTGGAGAAATATAGATGTTAACATTCAATTATATACTACTCAATAAATATGATACTTATATGCAATTTTAAAATAAAGTTACGTGACGTGATGTATTACAAAAAAGGTTATGTTTGTACTTTACTAAATGACAACGTCTACACGTGACAAAGATTTATTCAAAAAACTGTGTTACGTAAACTTGTAACAGGCGACCTTCCCATATCGTAAGCATTTACACGATTTCAAGGCCAAAAACCTTGTAACGCGTTATCTCAAAACTAGTTTCGCACTTACAGCCTTCTGCTATTTGTCGACAATGTTATTTTACTGCTTAGAATTGCTAAATTACAATACAACCTCGAGCTTAATTTTCTAGTTATTTTGGGAATCACCATAAAATTTCCAATTTTTTTTTAAGATAATAATCTTTATTAAGTACCCACTTAGATATTTACAAAATTTATAAAAAAAAAACATCAAAACAATAATTGAATTAAGAAAGTAGGTAACTATAATTACAGACCTAGTAGATAAACCCTTCCCACGGGCCAGGCAAAAATCAATCTTATGACAATGTCATAAACAATTTGACTGGGGAAAGCTTTTATCACTTTAAATATACACAGAAGTAACCTATATTTTTTATAAATGGTATTAGTACCTATAAAAAATCGGTTAAGCCACTCGCGAGTTTTAGTGGATTAGAGAAACCAGAGAAACTAACATAATTACATACCTACATACTTACATGAACCCTGAAAACAATACACTCTTTTTTCTTTGGGAAGTCGTGTAAAAAAACGACTTATGACTATTACAGATATTTTTTCACGAGTTTTACGTTACGATTGTTAGGAAAAAAACTACAGCATAATTTTATTACATAAGCACGATAATTATGCTTCGGCAAAAAATTTACTTGCCTATGTTATAAAGTTGTGTTCAGTTCATTGAGGAAAAAGATCCTGTGTTAAGTTGTTCTTAGTATAGTTATCGATGTAGGTACCTATTTATTTTTATTTTTAGTCTTGATCATCAAAACCTAAAGGATAATTCCAATTGTCCTAGAAACTTGAATTTTGGGTATGCAGGTAGTAGCTCTTATAGCACAACCAATAAAATAAGTCACAAGACCAATATAAAACCACCACACTGGACAACTTGAAAGATTCGGGGAAAAGTGGGAAATAAGTAATTATAATAATATCTTCGGGACTCGATTATTAGACGAACTATTTACATGGGTAAACAGCAATAAAATTTACATCCTTTATTTATCATTTTTACAAGAAACTTAATAAATTTATTTTAGGCAATTAAAAAATTGAAACAGTGCATAGGAAATGGGACTAACACTACCTACAAAGTAAATTAAAATTACGAGCGGTCCCTTTTTGTCCCATAATCTTTTCGGTCCGAAACTTCAAAGTCAGAAATTGATTTCCATATTATTCATGCTCATAAATATCGATAGTCATATTTATTATATCGCTTAATAGTTCTAACTTCAATGATTCATAATGCTATTGAACATAATTTTAAAAAGTCATAATATTGATATCGATAATATCCAATGGAATATCGATGGTTATTCAGAAATATTTTAAGGCATATATCTTAAAGAAGTAATTATTGTTAGCCATATTATCTCGTTACCTAAAGTGCACTAAGTACTTTAAATTTATTTCTATAACATCTAAAGGAATATTTATAATTATTCAGAAATATTTTACGACATATGTGTTTAAGTATTAATTGATGTTAGTCGTATTTTGTCGGTATATAATTATGTTTTAAAATTTTGAATAGTACACGCAAATTCAATGAAATTTGACGTTACGTTAGAACTGCGTGTTAACCAAAAACAAATCGCTACCAAGAAAGTAGGTTACGTTAGAACTGCGACCCGTACAGAAACTAATCGCTACCAGGAATCTGGGTTAGGTTAGGTTAGAACTGCGACCCCTACAGAAACGAATCGCTACCAGGAAAGTGGGTTAGGTTAGGTTAGAACTGCGACCCGTACAGAAACGAATCGCTACCAGGAATCTGGGTTAGGTTAGGTTAGAACTGCGACCCCTACAGAAACGAATCGCTACCAGGAAAGTGGGTTAGGTTAGGTTAGGACTGCGACCCGTACAGAAACGAATCGCTACCAGGAATCTGGGTTAGGTTAGGTTAGAACTGCGACCCCTACAGAAACGAATCGCTACCAGGAAAGTGGGTTAGGTTAGGTTAGGTTAGTACTGTTACGTATTTAATGTTAGTACAAACTAATCTTATGTCCACCAATTAAAATGTCCTGCGAAAAAGTACCTTCCAATAATTATGACACATGATTATATTACCTTTAACATTATGAAGTGTAATATTACCATGCCATTGACTGTTATAACGAAGTAATCTTGTGACTAACAATATTTATGACCAGCGAAACAAGACCTTGCAATAATTATTACAAAAGCTTTTATTACTTTTAATATTAGGAAGTGTCATTATTACCATGACATTGAACGCTATGACTTTATTTATTTAGCCCTAACAATAATTATGACTTAAGAAAATCGTGATTCCAATTTATGTTGCTTAATATTATGACTTATAATAATATGACGAAGAAAAATTGTAATTTAAAACGTTATGGGCTTCGAAAATCGGATCAAAAAATTTATGGGAGTCCTTATAGACCCCATTTACGAACTTGCACGAATCCCGGGCGCGAGTCCGACTGCTACTTGGCCGCTTTTTTTTGTTGTATTACGCCTCGTTACGAGTTAAAGCCTATTTTCACCTAAGCCTTGACATAAACCTGTTATCGAATATTAATTATTTTTAACATGTTGAAAATATGACTTTTCAAGTTATTTTTTGTGTAGCATGAGAGCATGACCCTAGGAGGTGACATGGAAAATCCATTACAGGTGCGCATGGGTTTTCCCTCAGGTTTTTCATTAGCTCCGCTTTAGACCTTCCGCACACTAAGCCACTAGTCGCAGCCACTAAACGCGACCACTAGTGGCTCAGGGCGGGCGCACATTGAGCCACTAATCGCGGCCACTAAACGCGTCCACTAGTGGCTCAGGGCGGGCGCAAAGTGTGCCACTAGTCGCGGCCACTATACGCGACCACTAGTGGCTCAGGGCGGGCGCACAGTGTGCCACTAGTCGCGGCCACTATACGCGACCACTAGTGGCTCAGGGCGGCCGCACATTGAGCCACTAGTCGCGGCCACTAGTGGCTCAGGGCGGGCGCACATTGAGCCACTAGTCGCGGCCACTAAACGCGTCCACTAGTGGCTCAGGGCGGGCGCACATTGAGCCACTAGTCGCGGCCACTAAACGCGTCCACTAGTGGCTCAGGGCGGGCGCACAGTGTGCCACTAGTCGCGGCCACTATACGCGACCACTAGTGGCTCAGGGCGGCCGCACATTGAGCCACTAGTCGCGGCCACTAGTGGCTCAGGGCGGGCGCACATAGAGCCATTAGTCGCGGCTACTAAACGCGACCACTAGTGGCTCAGGGCGGGCGCACAGTGTGCCACTAGTCGCGGCCACTATACGCGACCACTAGTGGCTCAGGGCGGCCGCACATTGAGCCACTAGTCGCGGCCACTAGTGGCTCAGGGCAGACGCACAGTGAGCCACTAGTCGCGGCCACTATACGCGACCACTAGTGGCTCAGGGCAGACGCACAGTGAGCCACTAGTCGCGGCCACTAAAAGCGACTACCAGTAGCGATCGCGGGCGACTCCCGCAGCTTGTGGCTCGAACGCTTGGTTTGCGCTGATGCTATAGAAAATGTATAAACAAACTCGTCAGCAGCTTGTGGTCGCGTCTAGTGGCCGCGACTAGTGGCTCAATGTGCGGCAGGCCTTTGACTTTTTTTGTTTTTTTTTTCGACTGTTCCTTAAGACGCCCCCTGAGAGGATAACCTTGAGCATTTCGCGCTTTCCTCACCCCACCCCCCGTCTACTAAACCACGTCGTTTTAGTGACGACATCTATTAATAATCGGTCTAACTTCATGTTACACAGTGTTTTCAGTAACACAAATAACGCACGTCTTTTCGCCAAAAAAAAAATCGTTCGCATCGTATACGTAAATTACTTATTTAAAATTATTAGAAGTTTTCCTGTTTACATAATAACCTAAACAACTTAGAAGAGTTGAAAAACCCCCGACATTGTCATTTCAAAGTTCAATGTTTCAAAAACGGGTGAACCGATTTTAATGTAACTTGCTAAGAACCATCTCGATTAAACTAGCATTTGAACAAAAAAAACCGCATCGGTGCATCCGCTTGCGAGCTACGATGCCACAGACAGATACACAGATACACAGACACACAGACACACAGACACAGGTCAAACCTATAACACCCCTCTTTTTCGTCGGGGGTTAAAAACCAAGTTAAGCAGCCATTGCGTTACAGCACGTTTACAGTTTTTTTTTAGTTAATTGATATATCGCGAGGGATGCGTTTACGAACCGGGAGACGAGCTGTCGGTAAGCCTCCAACAAGATGGAGCGACGACCTTGTTGTATGGCAATGCTGATTTGCTGAGCGAAGTATTGGCCTGCCTTTTGGGGGCCGATTTTTGAATCTCACCCGGTGGCTAAAATTCGCATGCCAAGATATCAAATAGGAATGCCCCCACCCACTCTTAAACGAGATCACTGACTTCTTGACCACTGGCAGTGACAGCTAACCTCAACATGTTGACATGCTTAGCAAATTAGCTGCATGTTTGTAGACGGGTATGCTATTGAAAAAGAAGACTTTTGGCAAAGTGTTATCAAATATCAATAAGTACTAAGGTGCTCCGAGAGATCTTTATAGATGGCGGCCGCTAGCCTCCGAATGCCCCACAGTTTCGACCCCAAACAGTCTTCAGTCTTAGCTCCAATATTTGCGGCGTTTAAGGTTTGGGTCCTTGAAAGATGATTCGGTCTGTTTGTAGGCCTTTTATTGGTACGGCACTCGACTGCGCAAAATTTAACATAGATCTTGATTAAAAGACCAAGCCCAGGGGTCAGGGGTTTTTTAAATTTCTATTTTTTTTGTGACTTTTACTTAATCAGAGACATCAACGGGCTCGCGGATTCTGGTTCCCCAATTTATACTGAAGACTTATCAACGAGCTCTCACGTTTTTGTGTTTGTTTCGATTTGAGCTTGACAAAACTCGCCCGACATTTTTTTCATTTCAAATTCATTTAGTTTTTTGTGTGGCGCTTAACCAAGAGATTCACGTAGGTAGATCCTTTTTCGAAAATTGAGATTTGTTACATTAATTTTATTGGACTATACGTTTTCGAATTGTGTTGATTTATTCTTAAATTCCCGTCCCATTTTAATAAACCAACTGTCAACAACAGATTAAAATAAAAGAAAGAGATGAGTCCATGAGCACTTGAAACCTAAATGTTTCGCAAACGAATAACTTTATCGAAAAATGACCAGAGTGGTCACAGGTGAGCAAAGTAATTGTTTTTGGTTTTTACAAACTTAATTATTAACTACTGTAGGTATAGATTGTTGCCGTGGCCATAGGAGGGTTTAAAACATACCTGTTAAGCTTAAACCGGAACCTTGCTGTAGCAGCACACACCCGACCACATATAAGAATAACATTGTCACTGCACAATAACATCCAAATATAAAGTATCAACTTATATTTTGTACTAATTGACTATAATCACTTTGTGTCATCAATATTGTATGGATCCCCACTGGACCTAACTAAAAAGAAATCTCCAAATGTTCTTTCATTCGCCCTAGCTGTTTCTTCGCTGAAACCGACTTCAGGCCTTATTAAATATTGCCATAAAGCTTCAGTCGTCGTTTTCTAGCTCTCAAATATTTCACCGTTTCTCTAGGAACTTTGTTATTGCGGTTAATGAAGACTCGAAATTAAAATTATGTACTTTACAGTCACTGAGTTTTTTTAAGCGATGTTTATGTCTGCGGGTTTATTTCGTAATAAGCTACGGTCTCACGAGCAAGCTTTAATATACACGTTGACAAGATTAAAGCCTTGTGGAGGCGCGTACGCGCTGTTGTAGCCACTCGTCTCGTATTTTTAAGTTTGTAACCGGCTAGCCGGTCGGAGAAAATGATAACAACAAGGCGAGGTTGTATAGGAAATATAATACAATATAAAAAAAGAACTATATACAAATTGTCCCAGTCAGCACTGCTCTTGAAAAAACTCTGAAACACTGGCCTTAACACAGCAGGATAGGTAGGAAGGAAGGCAGGGCAGGGTATTAGGGTAGCCTCGGGGCTTCCAGTAGGTTTCAGTCTTCAGCGGCGGTCTGCTCCGAGGCAGTAGGGCGACGGAAGCCAGACGGCGGAAGAGAAGCGAAAGGTGGAGCGGGTAAGGAAGGGCTGAAAGCAAATACCCTGCTTTATTGTTTGTTTAAGCACCCATCCAAGCCTCGTTTTAGTGCCTAGGCCAGTGATTGAAAACTAAACGAGACTTGGATTAGATTTCACAAATGTATATGTAGTGCGCTCCCAGAGGAAGGACTACGAATTAGTCCGAAACATGTCGGGCTAAACTCGACTTATATACGTTAGTGATCCGTTTTTATTTCACTATGATTGAGTCTCACGATAGTTTCATGTTAAAAATGTATATGTACACGATAAAAACAATAAGAACTGAACTATAAATATTTACAAGGTTTAAACACAGTACCTGCATTAGTGGCAGCCCTTTTATGTTATAATTATTAGAAGTAGATCGCTGATAAATAACAAGATATATCGAGAGCAAATCTAGAAAAGCGGCTTACGCCTTGCTAAATAATTTTCAAGTCCAGGAAACAACAAAAGCCAATCGCTAATTTGGAATTTTGAATTTAGTTCGAATTGTAAGCGGCCAGTTGCGCGCCAAAGAGGTTGGTCACGTTACAAGTTTCATACCAAAACTGTAAAAAGGAACCCTGGTCATAAGAATAAATAATAACATAGTAGAACGGAATCTCTTTTGACCGAGTCCAAAACGTCGCCATTTATATACCTACTTCCCCCTTCACGTCGTTACACCCCTCTGTCGTCCAGGCGTGTTGCTAGGGTTGCTTGCTGTTAAATATTAGGTACTTACGTCTAAAGATAATATCACTAAGATACAAATTTTCCTTTGCTTTGAAATCATTATTTTATTCCAGTTTTACAAAATATGAGATTTATAAATCATTACGTACCTACATAATTATAGACACTTCTAAATAAGAAGTTATTATGAGTGTCATATCAAATAAAGCCATTTAAGGTGATTTAAGTAAGTATTACTTACCTACAAATATAAAACAAAATACATACAGGCTCACGTAAAACTATTACAACCAAATTATAAACAACCAAACGCGCGTGCGGCGACGCCGGCCGTGACAGCCTGACTGAGTAGTCTGTTTAACGAATACTCTAATATCGTGACCTTGAGCCCGGCCGGAGCGGGAGTTTCCGTTCTACTATGTTATT
Organism: Clepsis dumicolana; assembly: GCA_963691665.1. Classification (NCBI taxonomy): domain Eukaryota; kingdom Metazoa; phylum Arthropoda; class Insecta; order Lepidoptera; family Tortricidae; genus Clepsis; species Clepsis dumicolana. The sequence goes on along the minus strand of OY829522.1, from coordinate 13,347,480 downwards.
ATTTATTCTTATGCCCTGGTGCTACTCAGTCCGTCCGTCTATCGCAGGCGGTTACCTCAGGAACTAATGCTATCGACTTGGAATTTGGAACAGTGTTAGACGATGCTTGCCCAGCAATTTTACACATAAAAAAGAATTAAAAATATACGATCTTAATTTTTTTTAAGTTAGGCTACCAGGTCGTGTAGGGTATTATTTGAAAGAGCATTCTTTGGACATTCTAAAACGTTTTTTGGTTTTTTCTGCCGCTTTATTTTCGACTTTTGATGTAGAAAAATACCATTCCTCCCCTTATCTCAGAAATTTTAAGGAGAAAAATCTGAATTAATTCTATATCGTAGAGGTTTATGTAAAGATTACAGGGAAAATAATACGATGTCTCTAAATAGCACAGTTTTTCTGGAATCATCTAAAATAACATTAGTTCCACTTTAGGACAAGAGATGGCGCTTTCCACCGGTCTACACCCTACATTTAGGTACTGTAGGTAGGTGCCTATGTAAAATAGTACAAATAATTATGATTTACTAACTGTTACACGTGGCTTCGTCTATCCCATGCGATGCGGTGGTCTCGTCAGGGATGATGGTGTGTAGGTCTGGGAAGTCATCATCATCATCATGTCAGCCGAAAGACGTCCACTGCTGGACATAGGCCTGCCTCAAAGCTCTCCACTCAGCCCGGTCTTGTGCTTTCCGCATCCACCGCGGTCCCGCGACCTTTACCAGGTCGTCGCTCCATCTTGTTGGAGGCCTACCGACAGCTCGCCCGGTCCGAGGTCGCCATTCGAGAACCTTCTGACCCCATCGGCCATCAGTCCTGCGAGCAATGTGCCCCGCCCACTGCCACTTAAGTTGTGTATTTACTTTTTAACCCCCGACGAAAAAGAAGGGTGTATGAAGTTCAACTTGTGTATCTGCGTATCTGTGTGTCTGTGTATATGTGTATCTGTCTGTGGCATCCAAGCGGATAGACCAATTATGATGCATTTGTTTTCAATCGAAAGGTAGTTTAATCGAGATGGTTCTTAGCTAAGTTTCATGAAAATCAGTTCAGCCGGTTTTGAAATATTGAACTTTGAAATGATAATGCCGGGGGTTTTTCAACTTTTTTAGTTTGGTTAGGTTATTCATTTCATTTTCATTGCTTATCAACACACCCCGTTGTTATCAGTGCTACAGGTTCTTACGTAAGTTTCATGAAAATCGGTTCAGCCAGTTTTGAAACATTGAACTTTGAAATAATAATGCCGGGGGTTTGTCAACTTTTCTAAGTTGGTTAGATTATTAATTTCATAATATCTTTTCATTGCTTATCATATCAATATCCTGAAGGAACTTGTTGTGGAAAGGAAGTATTTGTACCGCAGGCTGACATAGTCACATTTGGTCCACTCAAGGCTTGTTAAAATATTAAATAAGAAAAAGTAACAACAATATAATAATTTATTAAGCCATAACACATCGTGCATCGTATGTAAAAAAATTGAGACTGTTCCGTAAATAGGTAAAACCTGTTTTGTAGGCCCCTCTCCGTAGCAAAATCACGATGTAACTTAGCAACTCAATAATATTCAATTAATATACTCAGAGGCACAATTAATCGCCTACCCCTTTTTTACTACGTATTGTAAAAGCATTAATTAAGTTTTATGTAATTTTTAAATTCCTAAAATAAGAAAAAAAGAGATATTTTATTTACATAATAAAAGCAATTTAGGAGGGGCGGCTGAAAAGTAATCTCCTTGGTCAGAAATATATACAAAAAGAATGCTGGCTGGTATGGATTTATATTCGTTTGTTATTCTATTTTCAAAATGTATTACATTCATTTGTTTATTGCATCACGTTTATTTGTCTCCTACAATTGTTTCAAACATGTCGGTAGAAAAAGTGAAAATGGATAAAATCGAACAGCGTGCGGTGATTAAGTTTTTGACTAAAGAAAGGAATACGCCTTCGGAGATCAGACAGCGTATGTTACGTGTGTTTGGCAGTTCATGTTCTAAAACAATGAAAACAAAAATAATCAATAAATCGATTATTTTCATTGATTCAGAAAATAGCTCCATCTCTTGCCACTAATGCGTAACTGTAGAAGTTCCGTAGTGGGTGAGCCGCTTGATTAAGCTACTCATAGATGGCGCTGAGGAGAGATCTTCCAAATAAAATATGACACAAGGCATTGAAAAATTCGTTAGGTACACCAACGTTAAGTATAGCTTAATTGGTGGAGCGTGGTACGGATTACCGAGGTTGCTGGTTCAAGTCCAGCTGCTTAACGAATTTTTCTTTGCATTGTCATTGTATGTTGAAGTTCATGTTCTTCCGAATTTGTTATAAAGTTTTGGTCAAAGCAGTTTAAGTTAGGTCGTGAGAGCCTGGAAGATGATCCTCGTAGCGAAAGACCAGTTTCAGCCGTCACCGATGAAAATGTAGCCAGGGTGAAAAAAATTATATTAGAGGACCGACGAGTGAAGAGCGAGTCAATGAAATAATTCATGAGCGTTTGAACATGTCCAAGGTTAGTGCACGTTGGGTCCCCAGAATGTTGACTGCATTTGACATGGAGAGGCGTGTCAAATGTTGCGAAGAGCTTTTGGATATGAGTCGAGGGAAAGAGGAAGAAATAATTTCTAGAATTGTAACATGTGATGAGACTTGAATTCGACAATGGGACCCGGAAAGTAAGCAAGAGTCGTTACAGTGGAAATTTAAGGATGAGAAGCCGCCTCGGAAATTCAAGGTCTGTCCATCGGCAGGTAAACTTATGGCTACAATCTTTTGGGACACAGAAGGGATTTTGCTCATAGATTATTTACCGAAGAAAACTACAATGAATGCTGATTATTACTCAAACTTACTATATCAACTAGGAGAGACAATAAAAGAAAAACGCGAGGTAAACTAAGCAAAGGAATTCTGATTTTGCACGATAACGCACCAGTGCATACCGCCCGCACAACGAAGCTAGCAATTAAAGACAATGGCTTCGAAACCATTGACCACCCCCCTTATAGTCCAGATTTAGCCCCCTGTGACTATTTTCTGTTTAGACTTCTCAAGACAGACCTCAGGGGACGAAGGTTTATGACCGATGACGAAATGAAGGCTGCAGTTACTGACTTTTTTGACGACAAACCGAAAGTTTTTTTTTTAATGGTTTAAATTCAATATTTGAAAAATTTTATAAGTGCATTTTACTAGCAGGGGACTATATAGAAAAACAAAAAAAAATTAGCCACGACAGTCTTTCGTTTCATTGTTAGGTAGATTACTTTTCAGCCGCCCCTCGTACAATGACATTAAATCTAAGCTTAAACTAAATAAACTACAACCTAAAACTAAATTAAATCTAAATAAGGCCCCCGTGGCATAGTGCCCAAAAGGCTGGCAGCGTTGCCTCGCTGAATAGCGATGCTGCTTCTTTGAGAGAGAAAACTGCCAGCCCTTTGGTCACAAGTTGCATCAACTAAGCGCTTTTGTAACTCAGAAATAAGCTTGTAAGCGCTGGGACCCCATGGACCCTAAGTTTCAAACCCGACATCAACAAAAAAATACAAAAAAATCGAAATCGAAACAAAAACCCGACTGCAAAAAAAATTACTTTACAAATTAGAACAGTTGAAAAACCCCCGACATTGTCTTTTCAAAGTTCAGTATTTCAAAAACGGGTGAACCGATTTTAATGAAACTTGGCTTAAAACCATCTCTATTAAACTAGCTTTCGATTGAAAAAAAACTGCATCGAAATCGGTCCATCCGTTTGGGAACTTGATGCCACTTACAGATACACAGATACACAGACACACAGATACACATGTCAAACTTATAGCACAAAACTTATAGCTGTTAAAAAGAGAAAAACTAGCTCATCATAAGTACTTTATACATAGGTAGCTTGAATAGTATAAGGAGTGCAGGCGGCATGTTAGGTTCATTTTTGTTTGCCTAAATAGATTTTCTCTTTTTATTAGTTAATTGTTTTTGCAGTCGGGTTTTGAGGGTTTGTTTTTAAATAATTTTGTTTTATTTAAAGCTTTTTAGTCATACAAACTGAAAATATTTGCGAACCAACTTTAAACAGCTATAGACCCTAAATGGTCACTCAAAATGCAAAATGATAAAAGAAACCTAAAGTTCATTTTCAAATGTCTATTTAATGATACTCCACTTGACATAGTTTGTCGACTTTGTTTTTTATTTTGACTTTGTTTTTTATTTTGACTTTGTTTTTTATTTTGACTTTGTTTTTATTTTGACTTTGTTTTTTATTTTGACTTTGTTTTTTATTTTACACAGTATGGTGTCGGGTGGTTGCCATATTGAATTTGAATTATCATGTCTTCGCAAGATTAACATAAATCGTATTGACGTAAGAATCATTAAAATCAGCACACGCGTTCGGTCTCTACAGTACCACAAAGGAACAAACATGCATACATACATATGTGCATCCCTTTCATATTGTACATACGTACAATAGGCTGATAAACACAGTACCCTCCTAGCGTTTCGCAGTCGGGTAAAAATAGTTCTGTACCTATAGATTACAGTAAAACCTATACGAAATCTATCGCATTAAAAGTGACATAGGAAATTGAAATTTAAATAATTGATGTACAGAACCCTCTCCACCCAATGTCACGCCCACAAGAGACGAATCTAATGACAACTCACATAATATGTTAGAATCCGTCTAACGGTTTAGGCCGATCAGCGAGCCAAAGAATTAGATATACACACGTACCTGTACACACTCAAAAATATACCTAACCCTCCTTCGCCAGTCGGGTAAAAAACAGTTTGTTATCTGTTTTAAATGATTCTCGGTTAATTGCATTAGACATAATGAAAACTGGATATTGACGGGATTGAAATTTCGGGTGCTCATCAAAGCTATAAGGTAATCGCGGTCAATTTCCCGTTTTCATTATCATTACGTCAGCCGAAAGACGTCCACCGCTGGCCGGCGGCCTCCCCGCGGCTCTCCACTCAGACCGGTCTTGTGCTTTCCGCATCCACCGCGGTCCCGCGGTTTCAATATGTCTGATAATTATTACATTTGACTGATGACAATACGAAACAACGTATGGGGGACAATTCATAATAAAGTCAACGATGGTACAGTGTAGATGAAATAAAGAGAGCTTGGAAGTGCATTTGTTGAACGGTTCGCAGGAATCAGCCGTTAAAATAAACGCGCAACGTAATTAATGTTTAGAATTTGACACTCATTATTTTGGAATTTTCTTCTTCAACATAATTACTACAAACCTCTTTTTTTATTGATATGATTATGAAATTTCAAATATAGAGTGCCTATAAACACACAACACCACTAGGTACATATTCAATGCCATATTCCCTACGTAAATGTAACCTTTGGCTGCCTAGAAAAAAAAAAACGCTGACCTCCTACTTTACGTAGATTAACCGTAGGTTAACATAATTAGCATCCTGTATACTGTGAACTTTACTTGTTAACCTTCTCTTTTACGTCTGCCTTAAACTTGATATTCGTTATGAACTGTTTATGTCATCTGATAACCTGATAGGTACCTTCTGGGCGCACGTGTATCAATAACCTTAATTCAGGCATACGTGCTACGTAGATTTTAGCGAAAAGAAAACGTTTTTTCCCATAATGTAGTGCAATGTTTATTTTAATCTCTTAGGGAAGGTTTTTACAATGTTCGTATAAAAAGTAATAAAACAATATTAATATAAAATATAAAAACATTATAAAAACCTAAACTAAGGTGCCGCCGGTAGCGAGGCGGGGCCTAAGCTACCGGTGGTCAGGGCGACAGACAGAGGAACCTCCTGACTAGGGTGCCGCTGGCAGGGAGGCGGGGCCTAAGCTACCGGCGGTCAGGGCGACAGACAGAGGAACCTCCTGACTAGGGTGCCGCTGGCAGCGAGGCGGGGCCTAAGCTACCGGTGGTCAGGGCGACAGACAGAGGAACCTCCTGACTAGGGTGCCGCTGGCAGCGAGGCGGGGCCTAAGCTACCGGTGGTCAGGGCGACAGAGAGAGGAACCTCCTGACTAGGGTGCCGCCGGCAGCGAGGCGGGGCCTAAGCTACCGGCGGTCAGGGCGACAGAGAGAGGAACCTCCTGACTAGGGTGCCGCTGGCAGCGAGGCGGGGCCTAAGCTACCGGCGGTCAGGGCGACAGAGAGAGGAACCTCCTGACTAGGGTGCCGCTGGCAGCGAGGCGGGGCCTAAGCTACCGGCGGTCAGGGCGACAGAGAGAGGAACCTCCTGACTAGGGTGCCGCTGGCAGCGAGGCGGGGCCTAAGCTACCGGCGGTCAGGGCGACAGAGAGAGGAACCTCCTGACTAGGGTGCCGCTGGCAGCGAGGCGGGGCCTAAGCTACCGGCGGTCAGGGCGACAGAGAGAGGAACCTCCTGACTAGGGTGCCGCTGGCAGCGAGGCGGGGCCTAAGCTACCGGCGGTCAGGGCGACAGAGAGAGGAACCTCCTGACTAGGGTGCCGCTGGCAGCGAGGCGGGGCCTAAGCTACCGGCGGTCAGGGCGACAGAGAGAGGAACCTCCTGACTAGGGTGCCGCTGGCAGCGAGGCGGGGCCTAAGCTACCGGTGGTCAGGGCGACAGAGAGAGGAACCTCCTGACTAGGGTGCCGCTGGCAGCGAGGCGGGGCCTAAGCTACCGGCGGTCAGGGCGACAGAGAGAGGAACCTCCTGACTAGGGTGCCGCTGGCAGCGAGGCGGGGCCTAAGCTACCGGCGGTCAGGGCGACAGAGAGAGGAACCTCCTGACTAGGGTGCCGCTGGCAGCGAGGCGGGGCCTAAGCTACCGGCGGTCAGGGCGACAGAGAGAGGAACCTCCTGACTAGGGTGCCGCTGGCAGCGAGGCGGGGCCTAAGCTACCGGCGGTCAGGGCGACAGAGAGAGGAACCTCCTGACTAGGGTGCCGCTGGCAGCGAGGCGGGGCCTAAGCTACCGGCGGTCAGGGCGACAGAGAGAGGAACCTCCTGACTAGGGTGCCGCTGGCAGCGAGGCGGGGCCTAAGCTACCGGTGGTCAGGGCGACAGACAGAGGAACCTCCTGACTAGGGTGCCGCTGGCAGCGAGGCGGGGCCTAAGCTACCGGTGGTCAGGGCGACAGAGAGGAACCTCCTGACTAGGGTGCCGCTGGCAGCGAGGCGGGGCCTAAGCTACCGGTGGTCAGGGCGACAGAGAGAGGAACCTCCTGACTAGGGTGCCGCTGGCAGCGAGGCGGGGCCTAAGCTACCGGTGGTCAGGGCGACAGAGAGAGGAACCTCCTGACTAGGGTGCCGCCGGCAGCGAGGCGGGGCCTAAGCTACCGGTGGTCAGGGCGACAGAGAGGAACCTCCTGACTAGGGTGCCGCTGGCAGCGAGGCGGGGCCTAAGCTACCGGTGATCAGGGCGACAGAGAGAGGAACCTCCTGACTAGGGTGCCGCTGGCAGCGAGGCGGGGCCTAAGCTACCGGTGGTCAGGGCGACAGAGAGGAACCTCCTGACTAGGGTGCCGCTGGCAGCGAGGCGGGGCCTAAGCTACCGGTGGTCAGGGCGACAGAGAGAGGAACCTCCTGACTAGGGTGCCGCTGGCAGCGAGGCGGGGCCTAAGCTACCGGTGGTCAGGGCGACAGAGAGAGGAACCTCCTGACTAGGGTGCCGCCGGCAGCGAGGCGGGGCCTAAGCTACCGGTGGTCAGGGCGACAGAGAGAGGAACCTCCTGACTAGGGTGCCGCCGGCAGCGAGGCGGGGCCTAAGCTACCGGTGGTCAGGGCGACAGACAGAGGAACCTCCTGACTAGGGTGCCGCTGGCAGCGAGGCGGGGCCTAAGCTACCGGTGGTCAGGGCGACAGAGAGGAACCTCCTGACTAGGGTGCCGCTGGCAGCGAGGCGGGGCCTGAGCTACCGGTGGTCAGGGCGACAGAGAGAGGAACCTCCTGACTAGGGTGCCGCTGGCAGCGAGGCGGGGCCTAAGCTACCGGTGGTCAGGGCGACAGAGAGAGGAACCTCCTGACTAGGGTGCCGCCGGCAGCGAGGCGGGGCCTAAGCTACCGGCGGTCAGGGCGACAGAGAGAGGAACCTCCTGACTATCCGAGTCCAGGAGTACCGCCTTCTGTATCTGACCCTTGACCCAACCCACCCTATTAGACGGTTCGCCGAAACGACTATTATTATTATAACTTCAAACCCGCAAGACAGTCTTTTTTTTTCATTATTCAGTAAGTACGTATGCAGTTAAAGGTAATGTACCTACACGTAATATTGAAACATATTTTATTTTATATAATTTGTGATTTAAGCCCACTATTGGTCAAACCACACGCTGTCGTGTCCTACCATGCCCTCGCCTATAGTCTTCCTCCATTGAGTTACAAATGAAATGGTCCTTAATACCACGCGCTTACCCAGTATTATGGCCACCTTGAGACAAAGACGGCTACGCTGCACATGTAGCACGGCGCGCCATTTTGTCACTTGTCGCGCAGTGCATCCCTTTCATAGTGATGGAATCAGTGAAGGACGCACTAAGCGACAAGCGACAAAATGGCGCGCGTGCTAGCCCTCCTGGTTGGGTCACGTGTAAAGGATGAAAGGGTCGGTGGTCTTTCGCTTGCCACGAATAACTCGCGTGAGACTAAGCGACCGGTCGCTTAGCATACATGGGCTACGCTCCGTTTTAAGGAGAATGTTGTCCTTCAATATCGATCCCACATGATAAAGAAATACAAGATCGGGACCGTTGGAGAACATTGATTTTTAAACTTTGGCGATTTTCAAACATTATCATGATACTTTTAAAATGAAACCACCATGAGATTCAATCGTCACTCACTTATGTCAGTCGAGTATGTTTCATTCCGCGGAAAGTACGTGAAGCCATTGAAATTAGTCGTCATCCCAATTTCAACTGTGATAGTGGATGGTCAGTGCCCCCGAGTTGGAAAACTGTGTTGAATACTGCTTCAATAGCTAGTGTGAACGAGCCTTTACAATGTGATGTGATTAGTGTAGTGTGCTACCCTACTTTTGACAATAACAAAAATGACGATGAAAACAAGTGTAGTTGTGAGCCGCCGTCAGCTGCGCCGAGCAGCCGCGCGAGCAGAGCCGCGGCGCGCAGTTTACGTCTCGCCACCGGCGTGGCGTGTGCTCCCAGAGGAAGGACTACACGTATTAGTCCGAAACATGTCCGGCTATACTCGACTGACATACGTGAGCGATCCGTTTATTTCACTATGATTATCATGATACTCGGGACTTAATCGCGTAAAAAATGTATTTATTTAAATACCTCCCATTGCCACCTTGTATTTTCTTTGTGCCTTATTTCTTGTTTTGACTGTTATGTGGTGTTCAATAAAGAGTTATTGTATTGTATTGTGTATTGTACCTCGACGTTTCGGACGCTACGTTGCGTCCATGGCCTCGAAGGGACTTTACGTGATTAAGTCCCAAGTATCATGATAATGCGTTGGAGAATATTAAATAGAATAATTAATAAAACAGGTTTAATATAGAAGTTTTTTATTCCACATAGCCAGCATAAAAATAGAAAAAAAATACGGTAACAGTCAAAACACTTCATCACAAAAATATAGATATTTTTAGGGATAGATCCCTAGCTAGTGGGATTTGAACTCGCATCCACTGAAATTCCAACTGTAATGCCAGTGCATTACAGCTGGAATTTCAGTATCTGGCCACTAGAAATACTGGGTACCGACCCTTATACCCTGGGTCTAATAGGCCCCAGGATAATATTTCCATCGCACCAACGTAGCTTCAGTTATCATACAAATAAGACTTGTAACCGGAGAACCTTTCTTATTAATTCACATGATTTTAACAAGTTTAGTACTTAATTATAATTGTTGTTTTATTAAATTTAGAGGACTTATATGTATATTTATTGCCTCTAGCGTAATTTTTGTCATTTACCTACTCAATTCCAGCGCCTAGTGTAATCAACGACCGATAAACATGTACACCACTAGTGACATGTATCAGCTACAAACAATTCTAGTAGGTAATAAGCCTTTAACACAAAAACACGTTCGAGACATATTTTTGGCTGACGATTACACTAGAGGCTCTGAGCGCCTAGTGTAATCGACGACCAAAAAAATTACAGTTTTAAATGATTCGCGGTTACGCAAGCGATCGAGACACTTGTTGCGACATGAAATTTACACTAAAGGGCTTTGAATAGTATGAATGGCTAAGAACTGACACAGGTTCAATTAATATTTTGATACAAAAATTTAAAAAAACAGGGCGAAAATTTAAAAAGTTTACGGTAACATACCTACTTAAAACGTTGTTGTCCGCTCTACTATCCTCACACCGTAACCAAAACGTAAGGTTGGTTAAAATACAGTAGGTACACAGTAAACCAATGAATACACCTCTTACACCGATGACTGACTGCATTGGAATCATCTATTAATCACGTGAGACTCGAAGGGGGTGAGGGGGTTCGAAAAAATCACGAAATATCACCAGGCCCCCGTTTCACCAACTTTACAATAATTGTCAGTTTTCAATGACAATTCGGTGTCAACTGGTGACTTGAAGAGCTTTTGTTTTAGCGCGCTTCATAATTGTCAAAGAAATGTACTTACTTCGAATTGTCACATAAAACTGACAATTGTAGAGATGGTGAATTAGGGGCCTGGGGTGAGACCCCCTCTCACAAATGTACAATACAACAATACAAAAAACCGCAAAACAGTACAAGGAGATTACAGAAAACTGGTATGGTAGACAATAGGCGGTCTTATCGCTTAAAAGCGATCTCTTACAGTAGTCTTAGTGTAGTGGAATATCACGTGTATTTATTACACCTTTCCTTTTTTATTATTTTTTATGCCACTCAGAAACAATCTGAGACCTTAACGTCTGTCTGGATATTTTTGTCACGGTCCTTAATTTTGCTAGAAATAAATTAGATTACAGCTTCTGTTTTTTTTAAAGATATTTCGTACCGAAAAAATCCACGTGACTATGAGTAGGGGCTTGGTAGGTTGGTTTAAAACATCACGTATCACCAGTGGGGAGGGAGGGGGGGAGAGGGTGGGGGTTAAAAAAGTGCTAAAAGACATCACGTGATTAACGGACGACCCCTAAGGCCTGGCTGGTGACAATACACAGTTTCATAAACAATATACAATTATGTTCAACGAAATTAATCTATTTTTGTGACACAAACTCACGGTCTAATGGTTTTATTCCCTAAAAGTTTTATAACTTCGCCTCAATGGTTTCTTTGGACAACACAAAGTCAACCACGCTCACGGATTTGGTGTTCTCGACTTTCTTCTGCGGCGCAGGGAAGATGAATGTCTTCACCAGATTCGCAATGGGCGTCTCGACAAAGAGCCATAGCGGCACCGAGACGGCGAACGACAAGCAAAGCGTCGATACGAAGCTTGTTAACTGTAAGAAACAAATGTAATAAATGTAAGAAATAACTATTTTGTATAAAAAAAACTATGCAGGAAACCTGCGTATAGGGCTGCCGGCGCCCGGATAAAGAATAAATAATAACATAGTAGAACGGAATCTCTTTTGAGAGTCCAAAAGGCCGCCATTTATATACCTACTTCCCCCTTCACGTCGTTACACCCCTCTGTCGTCCAGGCGTGTTGCTAGGGTTGCTTGCTGTTAAATATTAGGTACTTACGTCTAAAGATAATATCACTAAGACGTAACTTGTTTTTCTTTGCTTTGAAATCATTATTTTATTCCAGTTTTATTTATAAATCATTACGTACCTACATAATTATAGACACTTCTAAATAAGAAGTTATTATGAGTGCCATACCAAATGAAGCCATTTAAGGTGATTTAAGTAAGTATTACTTACCTACAAATATAAAATAAAATACGTACAGGTTTACGTAAAACTATTATAACCAAATTATAAACAACCAAACGCGCGTGCGGCGACGCCGGCCGTGACAGCCTGACTGAGTAGTCTGTTTAACGAATACTCTAATATCGTGACCTTGAGCCCGTCCGGAGCGGGAGTTTCCGTTCTACTATGTTATTATTTATTCTTATGCCTAAAGGCTTTTTGATTGCGTGTCCGGCCAAAATAAACGGTGTCCAGCTTGTCCGGTTTTTTTAGGCTTTTTAAATTTCGCAAACGAGCTAGCGTCGAGCATGGCCGAGCGCAGGCGAGTCGACTGTCGATTACACCCGCAGTCCGCAGTCCCCGCCCATAATTCATTACAATTTAACAAGGTTTATGGTACCTAATAATAATAATCAAAAAAAAATTAATTTTAGGTACGTACAATTTATTGATTTAAACTTTCGCGATTTTCACAAATTATCATGATATTCGGGACTTAATCGCGTAAAAAAATTTTTTTTTTTTTTGGATAATGTACGTACAATTTTTTTGTCGTACCTATTAATTTAATACCGGGACACAAAATCCTCAAATAATGTAGGGATCCAGCCTTTCTGCTTTTGTCTGGCTGGTCTGACCGGCTATTACGGCTAGGATTTCTAAGTTTAACATTATTATGATACCTTTTTATAATAATAATCATCATCATCATCACTATCATCATCGGCCTATTTACGCCCCACGGCTGGGCACCATTCCTTTATTTAAAACTTTTATTTTTTTAATAAGTAATTTACGTATTCGGTGCGAATTCTGTATAAATGTTTTTTTTCCGAAAAGACGCGTTATTTGTGAGATAACACTGCAAAATGAAGTTAGACCAATATTTAACAGATGTTGCCACTAAAACGATGTTGTTTAGTAGGAGTGAAATGGAGTGAGGAACGCGAAACGTTCAAGGTCATTCTTTCAGGGGAGCCTCTTAAGGCGACACTTTTGGGGGCGGAGTCATACTTACAATCTTGTATGTGCTCATGCGCGAGAGTGCATCGTTGTCCGCAGTGCAGGTGCGCAGGATACAGACGTGAGCGATGTACGCGGAGTACGTCAGCTTGGCGAGGACCCCCCAGCCTGGCCAGTTCAGCACGCCGCGCTGGGTCTCTGGAAACGTAAGGCCATTTATCAATACAAGTTTAAAAATGGATGCAGAGTTGTAACCTGAAAACGTGTACCTGACGTTTTCCGGATTATTTTCCATGACTTGTATTAAGAGACCTTGCGTTCTTCTTGCTTGATTTTGCTTAATTTCCGTCCCAGTGATTGTGAGTTTGTTTCGAAAACTATAAGTCCTATCAATATACTTTTAAGACAATTATTGTAGAGAATTTGATGAAGAGCATATTGCTCATTGACAGTTTTGTTGTAGCCTTAAACGTTTTTTTTTCAATAAAAAACTGTAATTGGTGACTCAAAAGAGGGGTTGCGAAAAACCACTTTACGTCTTGTTTCCACTTCTATAGTTTTATTACAGGTACATGGAAAAGCTATATGTATGCCAAATTTCATGCTTTCTGCCGCGTAGGACAGTATTTCTGACTAAGGAGCCGTACTATATTATCTAAACATAACTTAAAAATCATACCGCTCTTATTATACAGGTCCGCCGCGCGACACAATATTTTTTTTAACACAGTTATTGGACAAAAATGTTAGACAAGTTTATTATTCTATATAGTAGGATAACTGGGCTATTCAGAAGGTTTTTTTTTTGTGGAGCAAATTGTCATGGTTTTAATTCTGGAAAGAGTTTTCGAAAAAAAAGTGTAAAAAAAATTCTCATCTTTTTTGTATGGGTGAGTGAAAAATTAGTTCCAGAAATGAATTGCTCGTCCTCGAGTTATAAGAAAACGATACTCATCTCGATGCAGTTGCTACATGTATGCAGATATGTAGCTTAGAGTGAGGCGCGCCGGATGCAGCTTTCCCCCCCTCCCCTGCCCACCTGCCGAGGGGAACCTCGTGCCAACCGGACTAAAACGCTCAAATCACCCCCAAGAACACCTGTTCCAAGCGGTTGCTTTGTCCCAATTATGCAAGGAAAGATATCCCACTATAGGTAGTTTCATTTTTTTTAAATTTTCGTCCCAGTGGATGTGAGTTTGTTTTGAAAACTATAACTTACTTCCAAGATAGTTATTGTAGAGAATTTAATGAAGAACATATTACTCATTGACAATTTTGGTGTAGCTTTAACCGTTTTTGTTTTATTAATAAGCTGTAATTGGTGACACAAAAGAGGGCGAGGGGGAGGGTCCAAAAATCACTTCACGACTTATTCCCACTTCGATATATTGTTGTATACGTAAAAGCTACATGCATGCCAAGTTTCATGCTTTCTGCCGGATGGGACCGTATCTCTCATTTTTTTGCGCTAACAAGCCGTACTTCGCCTCTAACTACGCGTTGTACGCCCCGGTATTTGCCTACCAGTGGCTCGCCACTAAATAGCAGCCTGCCCGTGCCGAAAGCTGCCATACTAGAACATCATTCAAAGCTTAAATATATACTAAAAGACTCACTGTCGATTTTAAGCACGGTGAAGAAAATGTGGAAGCAGATCATGGCACCAAACAGCACTTTGATGGTGCTGGAGTATACCATCCTCACGCCGAGAGGCACCTCAATACCCACGATGTAGAAGGTGGCTCCTGTCAGCACGATCGCCACCTCGATGGGGAACGACATCCAGTAGAACAGACGGAATTTCTGGAAACATTGAATAGGCCCTGTAACATTTCGACGTCGACGGCCACTTGTCTTCATGCTTATTTAAAAGAAATGCTTTTGTCGGTGCAGTTTCCTTCAGCTCGTTATTGGGGTTCATTGTTCATCTGTCTGTCTGTCCGTTCATCTGTCAGTCCCAAGTAAAAAGTAAAAAAGGGTAATTTCCATTTCACTTTAATTTCAATCTCGCAGCACAAGTTCTGTTAAGGTAAAAAAACGGAACCTTCAGTTGTTTATTTCACTTTAGCTCACCTTGAATTTATGAGAACCTATGTCACTGTCCTTTAGGTTGTATATAAGGAACGCGAGCGCAAGGCCCAGCGCGTAGCACGACATGTTGGTGTGTCCGCGCTTGTAAAGGTTGTTGAACGTCTGGTCATGCACGAAGAAGTTCAGTGCCATCCTGAAAAAGAAACAAATGACAGATTCAAAATTTCTGCTATTTCTATTCTATTATGTACATACATTATGAGCCTCTTAGAACAGGAAAGGAATGTAGATGTTAACGCGAGATTTTCCCCCTGCCGTACCTCTATCATTGAGTCTGACCAAAATGGTCAGGGTCTGTTGATTGTGTGCGCGTTTTTGGCATTTGTGTGACAGTTTTGTTTTAGTGTGAGTTTGCAGGAACGTAACAAATTTTGACATAAGCGCAGACGTGTGCTGTACGTGTGCGTTCCTAGTCCCCCTCGAATAGTGGCAGAAAAATTGTAGTAAATAGATAAGCCAAAGGCGCCTCCCGTCTGTCCGCTTTATGATGAGCCTATTGTGTCCCACTGCACCAAAGGCCTCCTCCAACGCTTCCACTACTCCCGGACTCTTCTGGACTTCTTCCAAAAGAAGTCCAGTTCATCCCTCCATTCTGTCTAGGTCTGCTTGGTCTTCGTTTTAACTTTCCGCTCTACGGGAGTCCACGAGGTTGTAATCCATGGCATGCAACTTTCAGGTCATGGGTTCGAGCCCTGGTTCACTCCTTTTGAGTTTTTGTAATTTATGTACTTTTAGATAAAGGGAACCTGCTTATTTCTGCAGCAATCCAATAGTGTGTGTGAACTGCGAAGCGAAGTTCCCAGTCTGCATTGGGCCCGCGTTAAGACGATAGCCCATTTTGAGAGCATTCCAGTGCCTGCCCAGTAGTAGGAGGGGTATTCTTGCATTTCGCCTAAAATTAATCCCAACGAATTCGTTTCCAAATGTTTCATATGGGCAAGTGTAAACTGTAAATTATTCAGGATTTCTTTCCTAACTATCCTGTAGAACCCTATTGGTTAGATTAGTTTCGTAACAATTCTGAAACATTAAGTTACAGAAAAAAAAAATGCCCATATGAAATATTTGCGAAACGATTTCGTTTGGAATTCGATTATTTTTGGGTAACGTCATCCCCAGACCCCCTCCTCCTCCCTCCTACAACCCCTTCCTCAACCTCCTTAAACCCCGGCAACGGACTAGTGACTCTCTTGGGGTTGCTGGTTCTCATGGGTAGCGGTGATCGCTTACCATCAGGTGACCTGCTTACTCGTTTTCCTCCCTAATCAAAAAAAAAATCAGTGAGCTACTAGTAGTATGTAAATACGCTGGAGATTAACATCTTACTCTGGCGACACGATGAGTATAGCGTGCAGGTTCTGCATGAACACGTGGCCGGCGGGCGTGAGCAGGCCCACGACGAATACGGCAGCGATGGCCATTTTCCGCGCACGCGCACTGCTTAGCGCGCAGACGATTACTAAGCCTACCACGCTGAGCTGGAAGTCCGCAGCCAGGTACCTTCAAAATTCAAAATTTTATTCAGCAAATAGGCAGTTGAATGCACACACGTAATTACACGTGTTACACATCCATCATCACATATCCATCATCGTCAACAGCCCACAGCAGTCGAGGTGCGGAACCCTGAAAATGCAGGGTACCCAGTAACATCATCACCAGGTTTCTTACGCCCCACTACTGGGCACAGGCTCGTATCAAAATTCAAAATTCAAAATTTTATTCAGCAAATAGGCAGTTGAATGCACACACGTAATTACACGTGTTACACGTAATTTTTTTGAGTCTACCAGCGCTTTCGGAAAGACCATTGCCAAGAAGAATGCTGAATGAAACTTGTCACAGAGTCATTTTAGGGTTCCGTACCTCAAAAGGAAAAAACGGAACCCATATAGGATCACTTTGTTGTCCGCCTGTCTGTCTGTCTGTCTATCTGTCTTTCTGTCAAGACCCTTTTTCTCTGGAACGTGTGGAGGTAGCATGCCCCCATGATGCCACACTGCGTACATTTTGCTTAGGAACAGGGATCTGCTAATACTGGACAACTTAAAACGCTGGGGAAAAGCAGGGAAATCTTTATACGGAACCCTCGTGCGCGAGTCCGACTCGCACTTGTCCGGTTTTTTTTAATCATTGACAAACCAAACATATCGAGCTGACGTTTCGTACCGACTATTTTTTGCAAATTGGGGCCTATTTTTTTTTTCAATTCTTTTGGTTTTCGAAGACGAAAATTTATTGTCGTAATGATGGTCATTACCTACAGTTTCTGAACGCATAATAGAGGACAATTGTTACATGGGCTTAACGAAGGAGGGGGAGCAGGGGTGGGGGTCAAGGGGGGCTGGGAGGATTGGGGGGCAATGTCCCCCATCCTTGACCCCTGGCTCTTACAAACAAAAAAATAAATATAATAATAGTGTATGATTAAATATTTTTCACCTCATCAGCTCGGAAATCATTCGAAATCTTAGCGCAAAAGCACTTTTCCGTGGAAAAAGTACTTGAAATTCGAACGCGAAGATCTACTAGTGGCTCAAGACATTTTTGATTTGCCTCAAACCCCCCTTCCCCCCTACCCCTCCAATTCTGGTTAATTTGCCCCCCCCCCCCCTCCGGGCCAAAAGCTGGTTAATTATGCCCTTGAATTGTTAATCCGCGGATTCACTAGAGGACATTTAACATGAGTGACACTTTTATAAGATACTTACCAGGCGTGTGCCATGCACTGATTGTGGTCAAAGTAGTTCTGGATGTAGAGCAGGTGGCGCCACCAGCCATCGTAGCAGTCTACCACCTCGACTTCTATAACCGGCTGAAAACAGAGTCGTGGTTTAACTCATCACCATCATCATCGTCATGTCACCCGAAAGACGTATACTGCTGGATATAGGCCTCCTCCAAGGGTCTCCACTTACATAGTGTTACCCGTAATTTATTCATTTCATATTTCACTATGATTGAATCTCACGGTAGTTTCATGTTAAAATTCCAGGTCTTAACTGTTCGACCGGGCGAAGCGAGTGAGTTCCCAATGTCAAGGTCAAGACCAGGCCGCTATTTCCCCATCTTTTCGGTTATCGCTATCCTGCGGGAACTATACAATTTTTCCGAATAAAAAGTAGCCTATGTTATTCGTCAATATTCAAAGTATCTTCCTACCAGATTTCATCTAGATTAGTGCAGCGGTTTTCCCGTGAAGAGGTGACAAACAGACAGACAGAGAGACAGAGTTACTTTCGCATTTATAATATTAGTTAGGATTAGGATTCGAAATACATTTCTTTGACAATACGAAGCGCGCTAAAACAAAAGCTCTTCAAGTCAGCAGTTGACACCGAATTGTCATTGAAAACTGACAATTGTAAAGTTGGTGAAATGGGGCCTGACGAGTCGGCATTTTTATTGAGGTCGGTGCTTATGCCTTTATACTTAGATTTATTTGTACTACAATATATAAATATAGGCAATGATTAACTATAACCCCAGCCGGAAGACGTCCACTGCTGGACATAGGCCTTCCCCAAGGATCTCCACGACGATCGTTCTTGTGCTATCGGTAGCCAATGGCTTCCCGCGATCTTTACCAGATCGTCCGTCCACCTACCACCCACTTTGCCTTCCAGTACTCGGTCGCCACTCTAGAACCTTACAGCCCCAACGGCCATGAGTTCTACGAGAAATGTGCCCCGCCCACTGTTACTTAGGGTGTGCAATTCGCTGAACTACATCGGTAACTTTAGTTCTACGGGTCTCCTCATTTCTAATTACAAGGATACTCCAGTATAGCTCTTTCCATTGCCCTTTGGTTTCTACCCCGAAAGTACAAAATTTCTGTATTTATGGAGCTTTAATTTTTCGGCCAGTTTAGCAGTAATACTCTAGGTGCACCTACCTTCCATAATGGACCGTCGCCCACGTGCCGTCCTAGCGTCATTATGAAGAACATAACCAAAGCATACGGGGGCGTTAATCTGTAAAAAAAGTTCATCTCCAGTCTTTTTACATCCGACATACGCCCGAAAAACTTAGAGTTGTGCCTGCTCGGTCTTTAAAGGGAGCGCTCCGATCTCGTTCAATCGGTGAAAGGAACTAGTTCGGTCTTTTAGTTCAGTAGTTCAGTGAACGAGTTAAAACTGTTTTGATCTGTGATGGACATGGAACGGAATGATAGCCGTCCATCTCACTCCCACTTGCTCTAGAGACACTTTGAACGAGCGCTATTTATCTCGCTCCATGGTCTCGGTCACTCTCACTCGCTCCGTTCCGCTCCTTTCGGTCCGCGACGGGAATTCATTCCTAACAGTTCTTAGTTCCTGACCGACTCAAGCCTAAAACATACCCTCGAAAGGTAATCGGGTAGAAGCTAAAACTAATAAGTAAAGCTCACCTCAACCATCTATTCAATATACCCAAAGGTATGTTCTTCCAAGTGGCAGTATTTTTTTCTCCCCCCACGAGACCAGAGTAAAGCATCAGCACCCCAGAAATGATGAAGAAGGTCTGTACCATCAGCGTCCCGTTGTACAGAATGTGGAACGGGAGTTGCGAGTACGACTGAAAACATGTTATACAGCAGAAACGTGAGTGGCTGACTAATCTATCAATGCACAACCTAAACCGCTGGAGACTTGAAATTTGTTTTTTTGTTTTTTTTTATACGACGGGGAAGGCAAACGAGCAAGTGGGTCATCTGATGATGGGTCACCTGATGATAGGTGATCACCACTGCCTATAGACATCCGCAACCCCAAAGGGTTTGCAGATGCGTTGATAACCTAGAGAGCTAAGATGAAATGCCTCTTGTGCCCGTAATTATACCGGCTGTCTTACTCTCCACACCGGAAAACAAATACCTTGAGTATGCTAGAGATGCACTAAGAAGAGATTTTTCGAAATTCCCCCGAGATAGGGAACTAGCTCATTTTGAAATATTTCACGGGGGCAAAGCCGCGGGGCATAAGCTAGTTGAAAATAACAAACTAAGGCCCGAGTACGAATATTCGAATCCTGCGTAACCTAACGTTATCGTATCGAAATCGAGAAACTTCATACTAAATTTTAGTTCCAAGTACGCTTATGGGCGGGCGCTGTTCCTAACGTCTTACAAATTTCTCGATAACGTTACTACTCGATTACGTTACGCAGGAATCGCAGGATCATACTCGGGCCTCTAATAACAATTTGCTCGTCCGTGATTTAGGTATTTGATCTGTGGTCGCGGGTGAGCAAATAAATTGTTTATTTACTGAATGATACTGACAGGGTGGACCAATTATGAATGTTGTCCAGTGTTAGCAGAGCCCTGACCTGGTAATAAAGTAAAATTTGTGTCTTACCCTTTCAAGATAATCTGGGTTTGTAGACGCCACGAGGCCAGGCAGAGGACTGTGGCCCAGGATCACAAGACACGTACTGATAGTCCTGTTTAAAGAAAACTGTTAAGTACCCACACCGTTGAGTGTTGCAGAAGGAAGGACAGAAGGATTACAAGAAGTGTAGGAAAACAAAAATAGCAATACTTAACAAAAAGTGAAACCGCCTTCAAACAAAAAAAATCTTAAAATAATCCTCTAAAGCCATCAGTTTTATGGCCTACCACAAATATTATGAAGTCGGCGCGGTACGAGCGGAATGCCATTTTATTAATGAAGCACTGACTTCATATTTTTGGTAGGCGATAAAACTGATGGCTTTAGAGGAATACTACAATGTTTTTTTTGTGTGAAGGCGGTTATACTTTTTGTTAATATTAAAAGATTTTTATTTCACAGTTTTAGGTTAGGTATTTAAAGAATTATTCTTCAACTCCTAACCGTTAAGGAGTTGTACCTAACATCACCTCATCAACACGAAATGATGACAAGTACCAGACGCAAATACTTGAAAAAATATGAAACACGCGGGAGACGGGATGACCTTAGAGGATTATTATTATTATTTTTAAAAGCGGTTTCACTTTTTCATTAAAAGTTTTAGCTTTGGTGATGTATGAGGTGATTGAAAGGTAAGTTCTTGTGTATAGAACGTCACTGAACCCACCTAAACCCATGGATGCATTTGAGCCGCTTCATCTTGCTCGAGGTTCCTTGCCGAGCCAACAGAAGCCTCCAGTTTCGCCGTACAGCGAAGCACAGCAGCAATTTGGTAACTATAAAAGCATAACCAACTTAGAAAAGTTGAAAAACCCCCGGCATTGTCGTTTCAAAGTTCAATATTTCAAAAACGGGTAAACCGATTTTAATAAAACTTAGCTAAGAACCATCTTGATTAAAATAGCTTTCGACTGAAAAAAAACGCATTGAAATCGGTCCACCCGCTTGGGAGCTATGATGCCACAGACAGATACACAGACACACTGATACACATGTCAAACTTATAACACCCCTCCTTTTGGTCGGGGGTTAAAAATTATAGGTTTAGACTATACTTTAGGAGGCGGAGTTTATTCACGCGAGCGGGACAGCGCTATACAGTAACGCGTGTGTTAATAGAGAGGGGGACAGTTTACGAAACGTCAGCTCGGTATGTTTGTCTATGATTAAAAAAACAGTCAAATTCGTGACAGGTATGGGTATGATATATACCTTCGGCTTCTGAACCCATCTTAGAGTACTTATAACATGTGTGTAGATAAAGTAATGTATGCAACTCCACATAATTAGGCCTTAAAACACTCATTATGTAGCAGTTGCATAAACTACTATTGTGTTACACACGGGTGCAATTGTATTTTACTTCTCGTGTGTTGAAACACTTGTATCACAAATAACTATTGCTCACCCGCGACCTAAGAAAATTCACGGAAACGGCAAAGGCGAGGTCACGGGTGAACAAAGTAATTGTTTTTAAAGTGTCATTCTATGGAACTTGCTAACTACGTAAACAACAACAAACCGGCATAGTATATATCATCATTCAGAGCAAGTATCATGGAAAGTAAACGGATTGACAAAGACCATACCTTGAATCGTTCTTATTTACATTCAGCGCCATCTACCTTGCTTGAGTGAGACATTCGTACCGCTGTTTTGTTATTATTTGACCCGCTGGCTACGAGCTTGGCGCCATCTAGAAATTGCCTGAATTTTAACATAACTGCGGGGAACGATTCGAAGTATGGGCTTTGACACTCCGTATACTATCCTCCTTGATTCAGAGACAATTTCAGTACGGCGGTTTCTTTACATGGTTAGCAAGTTCCATAGAATGACACTGTGGCGACCTGGCGCCATTTGTCATCCAGTAGGAGTACCAATATACGACTTTCTAAAGACTCCTAGCGCCATCTAGTCATCGAACGTTCGTCGCAGTTTTCTGTTCTACATCGCGCTGAAGAAGTTTCTCAAGTCGGTTGCATAAATACAACTTCCAACTCTCTTCCATTGAACTTCGGCCTCCAGGCATAACATCTGCCTGGAGAGAGATCTCTCTATTGTGGTCCTCCCCACAACACTAGTTCATAGGTATTGATTTAATTTTTGTCTAACCTTAAAGAAGGCCCAATACTTGTATTTTCGTTCAATCGCAATATTAACAATATTCCTATTTATTCCGCTTCAGAAACGATATAAAAATGCCGAGGTAGGCCTAATAAAAAAAAATCTATTGAGGTTTTTGTCTAAAATCATGTTTTCATCTTTGGGGTACTTAGGCATTGCAAATAAAGTATGTGTCATTTCATCTCAAAAATTGCCCTCAGCAGAAAAATCTTGAATTTATGAAATTGTCATTTGTCAAACTAGCTAAAGCAGGCTAGCAGTCTTAGTGGATATGTAAAAAATTAAGTGAAAGTAATGTGAAGTGACCGTCTTTAGTTCCAATTATTGAAAAGTTGTTATTATGTTATGTTTTGGTTTTGCAGTCACGGTCAACAAGTCAACCGGTCGGTTGACCCACTTCGTGTTATTTGAAGGTCCCTTTACACTTGAACTTGTACTAATTACTTAAAATGATCTTGTTTGTTATAAAAACTAAATATCAAATAAAATGACATGAATCCTGAGGTGTCTAGGCCCGAGCCGCGAAGCGAGGGTCGAGCCTCGGGTCGAGTGAAAATGACCCTTCCTCACATGTACCAAACTAGCTTATGCCCCGCGGCTTTGCCCCCGTGAAATATTTCAAATTGGACTAGTTCCGTATCCCGCGGGAATTTTGAGAAATCCCTTCTTAGTGCACCTCTAGGATACTCAAGGTACATGTTTGCCAAATTTCAAGTCTCTAGGTCCAGTGGTTTAGGCTGTGCGTTGTCTGTCAGTCAGTCAGTCAGTCACGATACTCTTTTATAGGTATAAATGACGTTTTTATAATACATTTGCGAAAACAACCGTACCGCTTTTTATGAAACTGTATAAAAAAGATTATTTTACACTTAGAAAACTTCTCACATCACAAATCTGTGAGCAACCTGTCAAGCGCTAACTTAAAAAGATCTTAATTAATTAGAAAAACCGCCTTCAAAAAAAAACCTTAGAAAAAAAACGTAAAATAATCCTCTAAAATAATGATAAATAAATAAAATAAAATAAAATGCGTTTATTTCGGACAACAGAAACGAAAGCCTAAAGTTTTATGGCCTAGCACTAAGCAGCAGTCGGTGCTTCGTTCAAAGAATATTCCGCTCGCACCGCACCGACTTCATATTTCTGCTGCTTAGTGCTAGGCCATAAAACTTTAGGCTTTAGTTTCTGTTGTCCGAAATAAACGAATTTTATTTTATTTATTTATCATTATTTTAGAGGATTATTTTACGTTTTTTTTCGAAGGTCTTTTTTTTGAAGGCGGTTTTACTTTTTTGTTAAAAGATTTTTATTTCACAATTTTACGTTGATTTAACTTTTTCAGAATTATCCTCCAACTCCTAACCGTTAAGGAGTTGTACCTTCCATCATCAGCTCATCAACATAAGATGATGACTACCGGACGCAAATACTTGAATAGCCTTAGAAAATATATGAAACACATGATACGTACCTATAAAATTTGAGGGTTGCCCTCGATTTCCCTGAGATCCCATCACATCACATCACTTGGTGACAGTGGGACCACCTCAGGAGTATACCCTTTAGAATAAAAAAAAATTTGAAAATCGGTCTACAATTGACGGAGTAATCGATGAACATACATAAAAAAAAATACATACAGTGGAACGTAGAACCTCCTCCTTTTTTTGAAGTCGGTTAAACAGTTGAAAAACCCCCAACATTGTCGTTTCCAAGTTAAATCTATACCTATAAAACAGTACCGTGACTGACTGACAGACAACGCACAGCCTAAACCACTGGACCTAGAGACTTGAAATTTGGCAAACATGTACCTTGAGTATCCTAGAGGTGCACTAAGAAGGGGTTTTTCTAAATTCCCACGGGATAGGGATCTAGCCCAATTTGAAATATTTCACGGGGGCAAAGCCGCGGGGAATAAACTAGTATTTCAAAAACGGGTGAACCGATTTTAATGAAATTTAGCTAAGAACCATCTCGATTAAACTAACTTTCGATTGAAAAAAACCGCATCGAAATCGGTCCACCCGTTTGGGAGCTATGATGCCACAGACAGATACACAGATACACGGACACACAGATACACAGATACACACGTCAAACTTATAACTTTTTCGTCGGGGGTTAAAAATTGAATCAAAAAAAAAACAACATAATAATTGATTAAGTGTACAAATTCAGTGAAGAAGATACTATGACGTCTGACCGACGTAAATAACACAAGGCTTTCGATGTGCGTCATTGGACCACCAAATGCCCTTAGTGTAATCAAAAAGCACGAAATACGTCCCAATCGCGTTAGCGTTAAAGCGTCAAATAGTATGAGAATTGTTAAACGCGAACGCGATCGAAACGTATTTCTTGGCCTGGTCGGCGATTACACTAGGCAGTCTGAGCGCCTAGTGTAATCAATGACCAAAAAAACCTATCGATCGCGTTCGCGTTTACGTCCGAATTACTATTAGCAACTGGCAGGGGCTTAATACTAGTAGGACTTATCAACAACAAACAATTCTCATACTTTTAACATGAAACTACCGTGAGACTCAATCATAGTGAAATAAACGGATCACTCACGTATGTCAGTCGAGTATAGCCCGACATGTTTCGGACTAATCCGTAGTCCTACCTCTGGGAGTACACGTCACGCCGGTGGCGAGACGTAAACTCAAAAAAAAATGATAATAATTGTAAAATTTTAAGTTTACGTTTCGCCACCGGCGTGGCGTGTACTCCCAGAGGAAGGACTACGCATTAGTCCGAAACATGTCGGGCTATATACTCGACTGACATACGTGAGTGATCCGTTTATTTCACTAGTTCTCATACTATTTGACACTTTAACGCAAACGCGTTCGAGACGTATTTTTTGGCCGTCGATTACACTAGAGACTTTGGATTGAAAAGTTCCAGAAAAAGGAACTGTGGACGCAGCGGCCGTGTGTTACATTACACAAACTATTTGAAATTCAAAATCTATCTATACCTACCTATAAAACAGTACCGTGACTGACTGACTGACTAACAACGCACAGCCTAAACCACTAGACCTAGAGACTTCAGTATCCTAGAGGTGCACTAAGAAGGTATTTTTCGAAATTCCCACGGGATAGGGAACTAGCCCATTTTGAAATATTTCACGGGGGCAAAGCCGCGGGGTATAAGCTAGTTTAGTAATTACAAACACATGAAATTTGGTTCATTTATTAAGACTCCTGAGACTAAATAGAACCCCAAATTTCATAAATACAGCTCAAACAGTTATTGAGATATAAACGTGTAAAAGCATTTCTAAAGCCCGAAGTCCTTTTCCTATTTAAATGCTCACAAACCTTTAATAGTAGTTTATGCAACTGTTACATAATGAGTGTTTTAAGGCCTAATTATGTAGAGTTGCATACATTACTTTATCTACACACATATTATAAGTACTCTAAGATGGGTTCAGAAGCCGAAGGCATATATCATAGCCATACCTGTCACGAATTTAACTGTTTTTTTAATCATAAACAAACATACCGAGCTGACGTTTCGTATCGACTCTTTTATTTTTATTGTAAATCATGATTAATTAATTAATTTGTATTTTGAAAATGTTTAAAATTTGAAACTCCTAACGACATCGAATTCTACATCGATTCGAATTTCATGCCGTAATAACTTTTCGTCACTGCTGCGCCAGCAGTAATGAAAAGCTGGTTATTTGCAACGGTTTCTGAACGCATAATAGAGGACTTTATGATTGTGTGTAGATAGTACTTGACTTCGCTAAGTGCAATATAAATATTAAGTAAATTTATGCATAATATTGTTAATGTTTGAGTTTTGTTGATACTGGCTACTGTTTGTCATTTATTCTTTATATTTATTGTTTCATTCTCTCAAATTTAGTGTGCCAGAATTAAGCTTTCACTAATATCCGACACAATGTAAATTTGTTATGGAAATAAAGAAACTGAAACTAAAACTGATAAATAAAATAACTTACCAAAATTCCCCGATCCAAGTGGTTTCAATTTGGTTTGATAGAAGTCGTAAACGCTCCCCAGGAAATTCAACGTTAACAGAACAATTACGACCGCTGCGTAAGCGTAGTCGCCATTATCCCATTGCGTCGTCCGGTCGTAGTCAGTACATAACGTTGTGATGATCCTCGCTTTCAGCTCATAGCTCTCTAGTATTGAGTTGATGCATGCTTCCAGGGATTCCGTGCGGTTCGGGCGGTCTAGGTACGAGGAGCAAGTCTGCGTCACACAGATACCCCAGTGGATCAAGGTGCGGTTGAAATGGATAAGGTTATTTGCTGAATATTCCTGGAACGAAAATGTTTTTTTTAAATAGCAAATACACATTTTGAAATTTAAACTAGTGTGAACTAAAATACTGAATGAGAACTGCTACTACTATGCTATGAATACTACTGGATGAGAGTGGCCGAGGATCGTGCTCAGTGGCGTGCCATGGGAGAGGCCTATGTCCAGCAGTGGACGAACATAGGCTGATGATGATGATGATGAACTAAAATATAACCGAGTACGGTAAAAGAGACGTTATGTTCTCATTATTACTACGACACATTATTAAAATTAGAGCCAAGTCGTAACAAAGGCGAAGAAACTAAGTTTACTTGTTCATTAATAAATAATAGTACCAGTGTTGTACTAGTGGTCGCGGGTGAGCAAAGTAATTGTTTTTAGTTCATATAGTCAAATTGAGACTATTGAGAGCCTCCTCCTTTTTTGAAGTCAGTTAAAATGTAATAATAGTACATTACTGCAGAGGCCGGAAAGAAAGGAGTTGCCAGACGAAGGGGTTAGACGGCCGAGTAACACACATAAATGTGCTACTTGGTGTCTTCTTTTTTTTAAAGTACCTAATGCGAATATTACTATTTGAGATAAGTATGTTATAGAATATAATAGAATAGAATAAACTTTATTGTTTAACCGTGTTACATAGATGTTAATATAAATGTTGAGGTGTTAGGTTCCAACGGTTACCCATTTCGGGCGTACAATATTTACTTAAAACTATAGGAAAACAAAACTAACATATTATAAATAATTAAACTGTTTTTTTTTAACACGAAAAATAATCAAAAAATTATTTTAGGGTATAGAAACCATTATTAATTAACCATATTTTTAAATTGCGTTTAAATTTCATGTCGTACAGCATTTTTAATTAATTAGGAAGCTGATTAAAAATTCGTATGGCACTAATGAATGTGCTTTTGCCATAGGTTTTATTTTTTACTAAAGGCAATGTTAAATTGTACCTATATTGAGTGCGTAGGTTCTCGCGTAGGGAAGCTAGTGTTGTGAAGTAATTTTTGTTACTTTTTACAAAGCTACAGAGCTCATAGATATAAATGCTAGTTAATGTCAGGAAGCCCTGCTCTTTAAAGACATTTCGGAGTGATTGTTTGTTGTTCATACGAAAGATAATTGGGGATGGATGAACATTTCTAAATTGCTTGATTTTTTTCTTGGTGATAGGAATAACCTTCCTCGGTACCTGATAAAAGATTGAGATTTTTCTTTTGCGTCGTTTATTTTTGAAAAATGAAAATATTTTCCTCCATCACGTTCTGGGCCTAGGACGGCTGATTTTGCGTTTTCCTTGGTCCATCGCACATTACAGAGAAACATCTGTGGTAAATAATGACATTGACATCTGACAGCTGTCTTCAGTGTTTTTTCTTCTGTGTTTTTGCCCCCGGACATTGTCAATAGCTTGCCTGAACGAACGATGACTTGATTGACTTTGGATTTGATTTTGATAGCCGCGACGCCGACCACTGCAACTCAATCAAAGTGGACCCATTGATTCGTTTTGCCGGCGTATTGATTTTAAACCAAATCATTCGCCATGAATCAAAAAAAATCAAAAAAAAAAATCAAAATATTTTATTTGGTATCATGCTAAGGGTTACAATATGTATGTCCGGTCCCTCCTGGTAAGTATGACAAATACTTGTGTTAGGAGGTTCCGCTCCTCCCTTCCGGTGTTGTTTTACAAATTAGCAATTTCTTATAAGAACTATCTATTAATATCTTAATTCTTAATTAGTAAGGTGTGTGTGTGTGGGGGGGGGGGGGGGGGGGTTGTTGTGGGTTTGTGAAGGATGAGAAGATTGTTCCTGAATATAAGCTTTTTAAGCTAAAAGCATGCAAAGACAAACATAGCTCATAGAAGAAGTGACTCCGTGTCATCATAAGTCAGTGTGTAAAGCCATTGGATCAGAGTCTTCTTACAATTTAGTTGATTCATAGGGTAGATATTAAGGATCTTGTTTATTTTATTATACAAGTGGGATGATAAGGCAGTGTATTGTCTTCTGGCACATTTGGACTTCGAAAGGCATATAGGGGCTACGTAATAGTTTAACCTACGTTTTAATATAGCTGGGTTAAAGATCAACTTCTTATGTAGTTTAAGAATACTTATCAAAATATACAATTTCCTTATCGATAGGACGCTACTGACTTTATACAGTTCACTAGTTGGGTGTCTGAACGGTAGTTTGTATATTACTTTTAGTAGACACCTCTGCCCTCTTTCTGCCATTATAAGTTTAGTTTTCGCAGCCCCACCCCATACTACAATGCAGTAACCTATTACTGATTGTGCAAGCGTTATGTACAGTTGATGAAGTAAAGTCTTGTTAGCAACATGTCTAAGGATTTTAAAAATCCAGATTAATTTTCTAATACGGGTGTTAATATGTTCAATATGCAGTTGCCAGGATAGCCGCTGGTCCAGTATGACGCCTAGGTATTTTATGGTCGAGACTTTTTTAAGCTGGGTACAGTTACAGGAGGGAGAGTCATAACCTAAATCACAGCAATGTATTTTTAACTTTAGGTCCGGGGCTGGTTGGGTATTATTATATTTGGTAAAGCACATGTAGTTAGTTTTATCTAAGTTTAGTGTAAGTAGATTTATCCTTAGCCATGCTGAGATCAGACCCAGTCCCTTTTCAGCACAGTCATGAGCGGCTTTCCAGGTTCTAGCTATAAAAACCACTGCTGTGTCGTCAGCATACGAGTAAACATGCCCACCACCCATGCTCAAGTCAGTTAGGTCATTTATGTAAATCAGGAAAAGAGTGGGACCAAGTACACTACCCTGGGGAACCCCGAAGGTAACACTCTCCTCCCGACTCACACAGTCACCAACCTTCACCTTCTGTGAACGATCACACAGATAATCCTCAAACAATTTTTGGGGAACTCCCCTGATTCCAATACGTTCCAGCTTCTGAACAAGGATGGTGGGAGAGACCGTGTCAAATGCCTTTTTCAGGTCCAGGAATACCGCCAGGCATTTGTCACCCATATCGCTGTGTTTGGTGACCAAAGATGAGAGAGCCAAGACAGCATCCTCCGTGGATCTGCCACTTCTAAATCCAAACTGAGAGTTAGAAAGAATGTTAAATTTATTTAGGTAAGATTTAAGGCGATTGTTTAAAAGTTTTTCCATGATTTTAGAAATGGCAGGCAACACGGATATAGGCCTGTAATTGTCGGCACTGTCCCTCCCACCACCCTTATACACTGGGGTGACAATTGATTGCTTCAAGGGACCAGGAAAAACCCCCTGTGCAAAACAAAGATTAATCAAATGACTGATAACAGGGGCAATGATCGGACTAGCCATTTTAAGGAAGCGAGCGGTTATTCCATCCCATCCAGGGGCACTGTCCGATTTAAGGCTCAATATAACGTTATTGACCTCATGGGGATCAGTGTTCAAAAGAACAAAAGAAGAGGAAGCAGATTGTGTTGAAGCAACACTAGCAAGTTCAGTTGGGGCAATCGTGCCCATATTCTGCGCAAGGTTCCTACCTACATTGACAAAGTAGCTATTTACATGGTTTACCGATTCCATAGGGGATGATTTTGAATTTAATAATTGTGTGTTTTGTGTTTGTGTAGATTTATAATAAGTTACTTTCTTTATAGCTGACCACAAGGCCTTAGGGTCTTTGGCAGATTTAGCAAGTAGTTCTCTGTCGAATTTTTGTTTCAGTTTTTTAATCAATCAGTACCCTAAGCACGACTTGTCGAATCCTGCGTTACGTTACGGTTATCGTATCGAGATCGAGAAATCTCATACTAAATTTTAGTACCAAATACGCTCACGGGCGGGCGCTGTTCCAAACGTCATACAAACTCGTTATAGTTTACTATTCGCCTTTACGTGACGCAGGATTCGACAAGTCGTGCTTAGGGCACTGTTGCAGAAATTGCGATATCTTGCATATGTGACACGTAAAATCTCATTATGAGGGTCGAAACGAAGGTTTTTTTGCATCTTGTCTCTATTCCTGATGCAACGCAGAACCCCGGGGGTAATCCACGGTTTTATATTACGCAATTTATTTGGCACATTTTTAGTTATTCTACTTTCGTCAAGTGAAGTTACAATTTTATGAATTAGTTGTTGAGTGATAAAGTGAGGATCGTCACTGGTCAGAAGATTTTCAATTTTTTTATTCTGCAAATAGTTTAAAGCTTTATTAAAGTCCGTTTTACTAATAATAACGGGGGTAGGGTTTTTTACGTTAATTTGCTTAAGAGCCAAAATAACGGTTTGATGGTCTGTTATAGATGTATTCAGTACTGCTGTATGAGTGGCTGTGTTGCTATGGTTAATCTTCAGCATAAAGTGATCAAGACAGCTTTCTTCTCGCGTTGGGTAAGTGTGGCCTGGCAAAAGGCCATGGGTGGACAGCATGTTCAGATAATTTTGTCTGTTAATAGTCTCTTGAGAGGTTTCATGAGGGCGCGGGATAAGATTTATGTTTATGTCTCCGGTTATTATTATATTATTAAGTGATTTTATCGATTCGAGGTGGTTATTTAGAATGAATAACCACGAACATCAACGATACAGAGATCCTAAGACATGTTTTATACCAATATGCTCCAAAAGTGATAAAAAAACCCTGCTTGAGATTCTTTGCTGTAAGAGAAGAGCTGAAAGAAAATTGGTGCCTAATGGCTGGCAGGAACTGTCCAAAACGCCGAATTTATTGCTGTGAAGACCATCTAAACGTAATAAAATACTATTGATTGACTTAAGGTGTTTTATTTTAATTAAATCTTAATCGTACATCACAATCCAATCACCATAAAGGTTTTGCACCTCGTATTTCAGCGACATTATGCTTATCACTGTTCTTCATAAATGCTATTAGGATGTAAGTATCAACACTTCGTAAGTTCGAAGAGTTTGCTTTTACTTAAACAGCAGCACCTATTCATGTCGGCAGATTTTAAATTCCAGTTTCTAGTTAAAAGAGTTGCGGCTGTCGTAGCAGCTATAAAATCAAATCCAGGGTCGAAAAGCGCAAGTCATTGTTTGTTCAGGCAAGCCATTGGCAATGTCCGGGGGCAAAAACAGTTAGTAAAATAATTAAATTGGATAAAGCAGTGATCGCGTAGGCAGCGAAAATTAACAAAGTTACGTAGGTAATGTATGTGAAGACAGCTGTCAGATGTCAAAGTCATTATTTACCACAGATGTTTTTCTGAAATATGCGATGGACCCAGGAAAACGCAAAATCAGCCGTTCTAGGCCCAGAACGTGATGGGGGAAGATGTTTTTATTTTTCAAAAAATAACAATGCAAAAGAAAAATCTCAAACTTTTATCAGGTACTAAGGAAGGTTATTCCTATCACCAGAAAAAAAATCAAGCAATTCTGAGATTTTCATCCATCCCCAATTCTCAAACACTTTTTCTGCATGACAAAAGTGGACTGTATGTCTGTCGAGTTACCCCAGTATATGACACCATACGTCAATAAAGAATATATGTTCGCATAGTATGCAGTAATAACGGCCTCTTGAGAACATGTTTCGGCTAATATAGATAGTGCGTAACATTGACTGGAAATTTTACTGTTAATTTTTTGTATGTGGTGTTTCCAGGTTAAATGAGGATCTATTATTACCTATTATACCTAAGAAACTTATTTTATCTATTTCTTCAGTTGAAATACCAGATTCCATCACATTTAACTATGTTGGGATTTGTTTGTGGTTACGAAATCGCATAAGCTTAGTTTTTGTTAAATTTACCTTTAAGTTTATTGATTTTAACCAACTAACGACAGTTTTTACAGTGTTGTTTATATTTATTTGGAAGTCGTTGTTCAATGTCTCACCGGAAAATAAAATTGTTGCATCGTCGGCGAACATTACACATAATTCATCCATAACATTTGATAATTCGTTGACATAGATTAAAAATAAAAGAGGCCCTAAAATACTACCTTGAGACACTCCTAGTTTTATACTTTTAAAATCAGATCGTACCTGTTCAATGGTTTTGGTATTCTTATTATAAGTATCAATGATTGTCGCCTGTTTTCTATTCATGAAGTAGTTTTCAAATAATTTTAAAGCATTACCTCTGATTCCTAAATGTTCGAGCTGTGTCAGTAAAATAGATGGCACTACACAATCGAATGCCCTGGACATATCAAGGAAGAGGCTAAAGCAAGGCCTCCTATTATTTACTGCATCCCAAATATGCGTGAATGTTTTGAATATTGCTAAAGATGTGGATTTGCCTTGTTGAAATCCAAATTGGTTTTTGTTTAATAAATTATTTGCAGTGACGAACTTTACAACTCTACGCTTAATAACTTTTTCAACAATTTTAGAAAAAGTAGGCAACAGTGCAATTGGCCTGTGATTACCAATCAAATTTTTATTTCCTTTCTAGTGCAGTGGTTTTATCAACGATTTTTTTTTAATCATCGGGGAAGATTCCAGGCTCCAATATTAAATTTATTATATGAACAAGAGGTTCGGCGATGTATTCAAAAGAAGATTTTATTACTGATAAAGGTAAATTGTCGTGGCCGGTGCTTTTTTTATTTTTTAATGACTGTATAATATTTTTTAGCTCAGATGTGCTCACTGGACAGAGAAATATGCTATGAGAAAGTTTTGTGCTTTTTGGTTTCCAATTAAACCCTGTTGTATCGTTAATATTTTGGTCTATAAAAAAATTGTTGAACTTTGTTGCTACTTCCGAGGAGTTTTCAATAATTTGCCCATCTATGTCAATGCTATCGATCATAGCTTTCATAGTGTTTGTATTAGAAGTATTGTTTTATCAGTGCTCAAGTTGCTTTTGTTTTATTGGAACTGTTAGTAATAAATCTATTGTTTGCTAATATTTTAGAACTACGTATTGCATTTTTTAATATTTTTTATATTGAGTTTGATATGATGATTTATCGGTATTTTTATTTTGAAAACATTTAATATGTGTCGCATCAGGTGCGACCGGAGCGGTAATCTGGGCGTCCTCGTGGGTATCGGACATAGCGAGGGCTATGAAGTAAAGAAAGGCACTCCTAACAACTAACGGATTTTATTCAAATCAACACAAATCAACATCAGTTACACCATTATAACACAGTAGAATCATAAACAGTTCAGAATAACAGTCAATAGAAAAGATCAC
Source organism: Clepsis dumicolana (assembly GCA_963691665.1). Lineage (NCBI taxonomy): Eukaryota > Metazoa > Arthropoda > Insecta > Lepidoptera > Tortricidae > Clepsis > Clepsis dumicolana. The sequence continues at coordinate 13,313,581 of OY829522.1, read as the reverse complement.
TTACGAAAACCGACAAGTCTTTAGGCGGAGACGCTTCTTCTTTTGCTCGTTCAGAATTAATTTTCAACTCGATTCATCTTAGCTTATATAGCCCAAACATCTCGCCCAAAGCCATGTCCAAGCGATCTCACAGCCAATCGCTTGCGTTTCCATCAAGATATCAGTTAGCCAATATAATAAAAGTAATTGACAGCCAATCACGTTCGTAAACATCAATCAGGTTAAGCTACTTTACAAAATAATAAGATATCAGCCAATCGCAATTTAGTACGCTCAGAAATGCTATACAGGTTAGACACCCTAAGAAGCATAAACATAGCTTACAGATTACTAATCTTTTAAAAACAATAAATGTCAACCAATCACAGTTAAGCATTACCACAAATTTGACGTTAGCCATCATAACGTACTAAATGTGTTGCAAGTAAAGAAAAATCAATATTTTATTTGTTATTGGTTACATGGTGTCGCCATCTGTTGGCAACTAGTAAAAAAAAAAGATAGGTCGTTCCGTTACCCGCGAAAAGAAAAATAATAGCAACAAGATGAAGTGGTTGCCTACTGGTGGCGCCGCCCTTACAATTCGACACGGCCATCTTGACCTTCACCCGTCCTCGGGTGTTTCTGTGAACAAAAGAATAATCGGAAAGTAGTCCGCTCGGCTAACCTGACATAAAGTTTAAATTATAAATTTACCTACATTGGAAAGCCACATTAGTTTCTAAGTTTGAAATGTTAGGACATCATCATCTAATTACGTTTTGATCAGTTCTGATTGAAAACAATAGGATAGAGATTAAAAGTTATTAAATCTAAAATGCCACACTTCAACCAAATATCTCAAATTAAAGAATCATTTTAGATACATCAAGGGCACACGTTTTGCCAGTCCATCGGCAGAAGCCAGTCCATCGGCTTGGTAACCCACGGTCAAAAGTAAGCCATCACAGCCGCGTGCTACTCCTCGCAAAAAGCATACTGCACATAAAAAGCAGTCAACGTGCACCTTTTACATGCTCCGGTACTTCTGATGCGGTTACCACCTACCACCCAGTCCATCGGGCAAGCCTTCGGTCCATCGAAAGCATAGTCAACAGAACAGCGAAGTCAAATCAACAGCATCTGCCACTGCTGATGCTGTGCCACTGATTCCAGTGGCATTATTGGTTTCGTCACAAATTATGTCTAATTCTGGGGGAACCTGTTGCTCAGGGATTTTTCGAACTCTATCGTGCGGGTACTTGTATGTTCTATTACAGGTGAGTGACTTCAGTAAGTACCTGTCACCATCTAGTACTTCAATAATCTTAAGGGGTCCTTTAAACTTAGGATCCAATTTCGTTTGACGTCTTTCCTCATTTTTGATCAGAACATAATCACCCACTACACATTTTTGAATTTTAGCCTTATTACGGTCAAAACGGTTTTTATTGTAATTAGAACTTTCCACCATATTGCGAGACGCTTGCTCTCTTATTGCATCCAAGTCAACTTCATTAGTATCGTCAAGTGCCATTAAATTCAGTGGTCTAGCAACTTTACCAATAAACAACTCTAACGGGCTTGGAAGGAACGCTCTTTATTAGTTTCTTCTGACGTCAACATACTCTTTAGAGTGCCCATGACCCTTTCAACTTGGCCATTACTACGACTAGCACCGGTTGCAATGAGATGCAAGTCGACATCATGAGTTTGACAAAAATCTGAAAATTTTTTACTTGTGAAACAACGACCTTGAGCTGCAATGATTCTTCTTAATAATGTTATACCACTTTTGAGAACCCTAATGCTATTTGCACTGTCGATGTTTCTGGAATGCATCAAGCCAATGCCACTAATTAGAATTGTGTCCGGTACGATATGACATACAATTTCTAAATTCAGACCACTGATTTCTTCTTGACACTTTATTTGCACCAAACCATGAACACTCGTTTGACGAATACCAGTTAAAGTTACAGTATTGTTCAATTGCTTTCCAGGAAACTTGGAGGCAATAGATTCTTTCACAAGAGAGCATTCAGCGCCCGAATCATAGTGGAAAGAAAATGACTCACCAGCAACGATCATTTTTCCAGTAGGGTTGCTGACGCAGCACAGCTCGACTCGACGCTGGTTGTTGCCGCTAGTTGCTGTAGTGCCGGGTTGGTTGTTGCTACTCGCACCGCCATTGCTTGAAGCACCGTTGCCCGAAGCGGAGTTAGGAGCACGCGAATATTTGTTACCAAAGTGGCCAAGAAGTCCACACCTGTAACATGTCACGCCAGACGCATTTGGTTGCTGTTTGGTGGAAAAAGTGGCTTTAGGAAAAGTGGAACGATCGCATGACCGTCACTTGCTGCGTCGTTATTCCTTCTCTTGAAACAACAGCTCGCTTGGAGCTCACGTTGTAACTCCTCCCGAGTCTTGATCTCCGTGGTAAACGCCATACGTTGCAATCTGCCATCAAATTGAGACACGTGGGCCAATACCATGGCCAAGGTTATTTGCTCCGTTGTCATGTCTTTGAATCGAGCCATTAAAGTGGTAGAAAGCCGCGCAGCATAGGATGCCATGTTCTCGCTATCCTTTGGCCTGCTATTCTGCATGTTAATTAGGGTCGCAGCAGGAGTTTCAATTAAACCATATCGGGCCAGAAAAAGTTTTTTTTAAATTGGGGCCATGTCATGCCAGCAAAAGAAACCTGGGATAGCCAATGCGAGGCGTTGCCTTTTAAAGCTCCACTGAGTGCCAGAATCAGAACGCTGCCTTGTTGCTCTTGCTCAGTGAGGCACAAGTCTACAGTTGTACACCATGCACGAGCATCTACGTTGGCCTTATCAGGATCAAAATTCAGTAAAAAAATATTTTTGTTACTCACAGGTTGAAATGCGTTGATTAAAGCCATCATGTTCCTGTTCTGGGCTTCTAACAGTGTCCGCAGAACATCTTCATCAACACGTGGACCCTCGCTTTGAGTCCGATTACTCGACTGGCACGAATATTCATGTCCATTTACAAACACCTTTTCATGTTTTTTTATGGGGTGAAAACCACGGAGACGCGCGTCCTTTGCAGTATCTCGAAGTAATCTCCTCTTCTCCAGTTTTCCCTGATCCATGTATTCTGAGACTGCAATGCCTGTGTTTTTGAATGTATACTTGTTGTCCATAATATAGTTCCTCGTCCTTTTACTAATGAACTCGATTTGTACAGGTCTACGATATCCACGTTTTCCTATCCTTTTTAAATCCTCGATGAATCCATTGACATCTGTGCCCAACATTTTCATGGAAAAAACAAGAGACGCGCTCGATAAGTACGTGCTCATTTTCATCTGGGTATTCATTGAGTCCGTAGAGAACGATAGTTTTATTATGGTTGCTTTCAGATGGGGTTTTTGAATTTTACTTTCGAGTTGTTTACTTATTGCATCTAGTTCATTGCGTAACTTTGAATTTTCAAACTCCAACGATTTGATATTTTCATTTGCAGTATTTATGGTTTGCAGTAGAAAATCTTGTTTCTGGGTTAGGGTGGACGAACTGCGGCACATATCTTCTTTCAGCGTGCTTATCTTGGCGTTGAATTCTACTATTAATGCTTGTTTAATATTTTTAGTTATGGACTCTGTTAGTCTGTCTTCCATTGTTTGAAATTCTTTCTTAATTAAGTAACTAAATCTGTCGAAAGTAATACTGTCATTACTATGCGGTTCCGCACTGAGCAAGTTTTGCCTTTGCTGGAGAGATGGAGCTGTTGCGTTCGATGTGATCGTATCGCCTAATATGTTCGAAATGTCAGAGTCATTTGTCATGCTCACATCTTCTAATTTTTGCTGTGTCTCCTTCATGCCTGCCGGTGACGCCGGCGTGTTGTCATTGCGGCGGCGACGCGTAATTAATTCGCACGAAGGGCAAGTCCAATTTTTTTTTAATTATGTTTGGTGTTCTCTGAAATATGCTGAAGTTATGTTCAGACAGAGATAGTGGAAGGATCCGCTACATTTTGCACATGTAAGACGTTCTAGTCTGTCTATTTCATTATCGCAAGCCAGGCATTTCATTTTGTTTTGAGTATTTTAGTTTAACAATAGACTAGTGATGCCCTCTTGATTTTTGACGCAGTGCTAAGTAAGTGTCAGCCAAACGCACTCGCAAGTAGTCGTGCGCGAGCGCTTTCGCTACGTATAGGTGTCTGACGATTTAGTTTAGCTAAATCACGCTAGATGGCGTTGTAAACCTCACATGATACTATATTTTTTTTTTTTTATCACGGGACAACTTGACACCAATTGACCTAGTCCCAAACTAGGCAAAGCCTGTACTATGAGTACTAGACAACGGATAAACATACATATATAGATAAACACATACTTATATACATATTAAACATCCAAGACCCGAGAACAAACATTCGTATTCATCGTTCAAACATCTGCCCCGACCGGGATTTGAACCCGGGACCTCAAGCTTCATATTGTTTATTTCTCACTGAATGTGCAAATTAAATAACTATTAGTTTCACAATAGTCACTTCCTAATAATTGAAATAGTTCAGTTTGGTATAATTTAATGTTCACTCTCAGGTAATTGTCACTTTGAATACAACGGTGTCCGTTGATATTCGTTTTTCACTTTTTTGTTTATTACTGTCAATGTACAACACTGTCCACAATCCCGGTCGGGGATTTGAACCCGGGACCTCAAGCTTCATATTGTTTATTTCTCACTGAATGTGCAAATTAAATAACTATTAGTTTCACAATAGTCACTTCCTAATAATTGAAATAGTTCAGTTTGGTATAATTTAATGTTCACTCTCAGGTAATTGTCACTTTGAATACAACGGTGTCCGTTGATATTCGTTTTTCACTTTTTTGTTTATTACTGTCAATGTACAACACTGTCCACAATAATTTTGATTAAAAGCGACGTATTTTAAAGTGATATGCACTGATTTGGTTTATTCCACTCGTGTTTAATTTTTAAATGCGTAATAATCACAGAGCCGATGTAAACATACGCGCGGAGGGTAGGCGAAGTTAATAAGCAACATGAACAAAGGATAGAAGTAAGTCTCGACGTTTGCCATACACACGCATACACACACATACACACACACACACACACACACACACACACACATACACACACATACACACACATATTTGCGTTTACGTGTAGCCTCTAGTGTATTCGTCTTCGTGTATACATGTGACCATCAGGTGACCCACTTGCTCGCTTGCCTTCCTCGTTGTAAAAAAACAAAACATCTCGAACGCGTTTGTGTTAAATTGTAAAATACGTTGTAGGCAAGTATAAGAATTGTTGTCGATACGCGCCGCTAGAGGCGCTGCCATTTTGCACATGCATAGTAATTCAGACGTAAACGCGAACGCGATCGTGACGTATTTTTGGTAGTTTATTACACTAGGCGCACAGTTATTATAATTAAATAATTATCAAATATGGTTCAAATAAGCCGTGACAGTTTAGTGGTTTGACCTATCGCCTCTGAAGCAGAGGGTCGAGGGTTCAAACCCCGGCTCGCACCTGAGGAAAATGTCGTGAGGAAGCCTGCACACTCCTGCGAAGCAATTCAACTGTGTGTGTGAAGTTCCCAATCCGCACTGGGCCCGCGTGGGAACTATAGCCCAAGCCCTCTCATTCTGAGAGGAGGCCTGTGGCCAGCAGTGGGACGTAAATAGGCTGATGATGATGATGATGGCTCAAATGCTATGAGAATAGTACGTTGCCAATACTTGCCGCAAGCGGCGCTGCCGATTGCGATCGAGACGTTTTCTTGTGTCAATAATTACACTAGAGGCTCAGAGCGCCTAGTGTAATCGACTGCGACAAAATACGTCTCGAATGCGTTTTCTTTAAACTCTTTAGTGTCAAATAGTATGAGAATTGTTTGTTGTCGATACACCGTGACATTATTTGTTGGATCCAAGATGGGATGTGACAGTTAGCCATTTTTGACATTTTTTTCCGATTATTTTATATTTATGTACCTACGTAAACGTTTTTTTTCACATGACAGTCTCTCTTATCTCTCTTGTTTTAAAAATCTACCCATAGTAATGCTCGTAGGAAAACTATTGCAAACAAATAACTTGTACAGTCAGCAGCAATAGATGCTAAGCAACACAATTATCTAAACACGGCTCTATTGTTATAGACATAAGAGCTTGTGCAGATCATTGTGATCGCTTCGGTTGCTTAGCAACTGTTGTTGCTGACTGTACTGGGAAAAAAACAATAAGGTCACAATACACGTGGACATGTGTCTTCAAAATAAAACAATGTCTAACATCAGTAACTACGTATTAACGTTTTTTTAATGACCAGAAGTGTTGTAGCTTGGAAATTAGCATCAGCATAATAGTTTTGTCAGCACAGTGTTAAATGCATCATTATGATAATAATAACCTTACTTAAGGCCGCTAAGGGCTAAAGCTTGGAGCAGGAAAGGAATGGAGATGTTAACGCGCGATTTCCCCTCTGCCAAAACTCTAGCATTAAGTCTGAATTAGGTCAGGGTCTTTTGATTGTGTGCGGTTAAAAAAAAATTTATACTCGTAGACTTAAGAGCTTGTGCAGATCATTGTGATCATTATAACTGCACTGAGAGTTTACCTATAGCTCTAGTTAGATACACTTATGTGCTTACCTAAATGAAAATGTTTTTTGAAAACCAAATACGTAATGTAAGAGACCTCTCAAAATTGTAAATTTAAAATAATCTCTGAATACGGAATAAGAATAATTAAATTACAGCCACTATAATATAAATTTAGATTTGCGGGTGGTAGGACCTTGTGCGAGGTCCGTCCGGATAGCCACCACCATCTTACTTGCTAATCCCGCCGGTAAGCAGCAGTGCTTGCACTGTTGTGTTCCGGAGTGGAGAGTAAGACAGCCGGTGTAATTACGGGCACAAGAGGCATTTCATCTTAGCTCTCTTGGTTGGCAACGCCGCCGTTACCGTCCTTGTCGTACAAAAAAAAATGTCATACCAAGAAGTAAATACAGTATACATACCTCCAGAGTACGGTAGATCTCATTGGACGAGTTCCCAACTAGTTTGGCGTTCACGTAGCAGTACTGGTCTCCCGGCTGGCGCAGGCACTCGTAGTATTGGTCCAGCTTAAACAGCTTTGGGAGCCGAAATATCTCGTTATCTAAACAAAAAACTCAAGTTTTTAGAAAATTATGATAATAAAAAAAGCTGACTGGAAAGTCAATTATTTTGTCACTCGTCATCGGATTGAAACGTCAGTTTTTGTAACTGTGACCGCTAGGTTTCCGATACCAATTGTCAGCCCATACAAAAACAGTCAATATTCTGAACACGATGGCGATTGCGAGCGAATTTGACAATAAGCCTGCAGGTTCTTTAACCATTAGGCCATCCGGTCGGCCGGAGGGTACCCCTGGTGCGTCCCTAGAGATCCCTCGGTACCTAGCAACCCGGTAGGAGGGCAACACCGGAGTGGTTTTAGTGGGCATGCTTCTCCCCTTTCTCTTCTTTACGGAGAGAAGGAGGCGAAGAGAGCCCCACATAACCACCAGACTTTCCCCAAGTTTGCCGGTACTCGTAACGAGTTGTCATCATCATCACCAGCCTTTTTACGTCCCACTGCTGGGCACAGACCTCCTCTCAGAGTGAGAGGGCTTGGGCTATAGTTCCCACGCGGGCCCAGTGCGGATCGGGAACATCACACACATCATTTAATTGCTTCGCAGGAGTGTGCAGGTTCCCTCACGACGTTTTCCTTCACCGAAAATCTGATGATAAATTACAAATGTAATTCCGCACATAAATTCCGAAAAACTGAGAGGTGCGAGCCGGGGTTTGAACGCTCGACCCTCTGCTTGAGAGGCCATAGGTCAAACCACTAGGCTGTCATAGCTTTTTCAACCAGTTGTCAATTACTTGGTATTACTTTCTACCACCTCTGTAACTGGCGTCACTGGAAACCAGCGCCACGAAATGATCCCCAGATCTCTCCGTGGCACACAGCTGAGTGGCGGCCATTTTTAACCGACTTCAAGGTGACTCCTGAGGTGGTCCCACTGTCACCAAATCATGATCTGATAATGGGATCCCAGGGAAATCGAGGGCAACCCTCAAATTTTATAGGCACGTATCATGTGTTTCATATATTTTTTAAGGCTATACACACACATCCGCCCGGTATCGGCATCGTATTTGCGTCCGGTTGTCATAATCTCATGTTGATGAGCTGATGATGGAAGGTACAACTCCTTAACGGTTAGGAGTTCGAGGATAATTCCGAAAATGTTAAATCGGCGTAAAATTGTGAAATAAAAATATTTTAACAAAAAAGTAAAACCGCCTTCAAAAAAAAACCTTAGAAAAAAAAACGTAGAATAATCCTCTAAAATAATGATAAATAAATAAAATAAAATGAAATGCGTTTATTTTGGACAACAGAAACTAAAGCCTAAAGTTTTATGGCCTAGCACTAAGCAGCAGAAATATGAAGTCGGTGCTTCATTCAAAGAATATTCCGCTCGCACCGCACCGACTTCATATTTCTGCTGCTTAGTGCTAGGCCATAAAACTTTAGGCTTTAGTTTCTGTTGTCCGAAATAAACGCATTTTATTTTATTTTATTTATTTATCATTATTTTAGAGGACTATTTTACGTTTTTTTTCTGAAGTTTTTTTTAAGGCGGTTTTTAACTTCTTTAAGTCTATGTAGGTAATCTGCGTGTGTATAATGTCTATGTTTTGTTAACTACATAAACGATTCTTATTCTTATTGACAAACTGCGTAAAATAAGACTGGTTTTAGTGGAAGCGTCAAAGTCCAAAGCCGTGCCCCTTTAATCCTTAAATGGGCACTGCAACTCAGCCCGCCTTGAGTTAACAAAAGTAATGAAAATATCCGGTAATACACGTACTTATGGGATGTTGGTGTTGTCATACTATTTATTACCACAGTCTATACAGTCGTCCGACGAAGGCCTCTAGACAGGTCAATCGTGCGGACACCATTCTGGCTCAAGCGATAACCCTCCTTCAAAAAAATGGGAATTAATTAGTTACTTACACAGTACAGCATTAAGGTAGGACAGCCGGTGTGATCACGGGCACAAGAGGCATATCATCTTAGCTCTCTAGGTTGGCCACGCATTTGCAAGCCCTCCGGGGTTGTGGGTGTCTATGAGCAGGTGTTGATGATTGACCATCAGGTGACCCACTTGCTCGTTTTCCTTCCTTGTCATATAAAAAAATTTAAAAAAGTGGTTGTTTATTTATTTGCCGAGTCTTATACCTAACATAAAACGTTATTTTATTATTATTAAGCTAGGACACCTAGTTAATTTATTTTTAGGGTGTTTTGTTATGTATCAGTTATGATACACTTCAATAAATGGTATAAAAAAATCCATTCATAATATGATACATAACACCCCATTCTTTTTATTAAATTTACCGATTTAAGAGCTTACATAATAAAGCATGCAAAATTTCGGCTAAATAGAACATCCGGAAGTCACTTGAAAGTCATTAACTTGCAAGATTTGACCCGAACGTACATACAAACATATTAGTAAAAAACTTATAACAAAAATTTTAACCTCCTTCAAAAAAACATAAAGTAATCCTCTAAAGTCATGACTTTATGGCCTAGCACAAATATGAAGTCGGTACTGTGCTAGCGGAATATTCTTTGAAACTTATGTGATGGCACCACCTGGCCAAGGCTGAAAACAGAAGATAATTAGGACATCAATGTGACTTGGCTGCGTCCCGAAGATATTCGTGTATGGTGTCCGGCTCTGTTGCCGTTGTCCGCTGCGTACTAATTGTAATACAATTGACATAAATAATGTTTTATTTATTTGACATGATGACATGAAATGTATATTTCATCGATTTTTGTTATTTGACATTTGGAGACCATATACATCTCCAGTTTATGTATATGTATTATTATACTTATTATTTGACCGTGGAGGCGTTTTACACCTCTGCTGATTTTAAATTTAGTTTAAATTGACCCTAGAGACTATAAATCTCTAAGCCATTTAGATTAAGTATTATATTATAGTATTAATTCTGGGACCCTATACATCCCTTTGTAATTTAAATTTTCACAGATATTTGACCTGGAATCCTCCATCTCCTGCTCAATTAAAACGTGCCAGTAAAGTAGTGTTCTGGTTTTGCTGTTCTAATAATTACTTTCTACACTTGTTTCCAAAATGCGGTTTTTCTTTTCTTAATCTTTTAATGACAGAGTGAGGTTTCTTTGTGTAATTTGTCTGTGGTTACGTATTGTAAGAGCTAATGTAACTTGTTTTTAGAAAAAATGACTTTGTGCCAAGTTTCTTGCGGAGCATTCTTCTTGGCAATCATGGTCTTTCCGAAAGCGCTGGTAGACTCAAAAAATTACGTGTAAAAGAGCATTCAACTGCCTATTTGCTGAATAAAATTTTGAATTTGAATTTGAATGAAGCACCGTCTTCATATTTGTGCTAGGCCATAAAGCTCATTGTCTTACAGGATTGTTTTACGTCTTTTTTTAAAGGAGGTTATACTTTTTTGTTAAAAGTATTTTTATTTCACAATTTTAGGCTTATTTAACAATCAAAGAATTATCCTCCAACTCCTAACCGTTAAGGAGTTGTACCTTCCATCATCAGCTCATCAAAATGGGATGATGACTACCAGACGCAAATATTTAAGTAGTCTTAGAAAATATATGAAATATAACACGTGCCTATAAAATGTGAAGGTTGCCCTCGATTTCCCTGGGATCCCATCATCAGATCCTGACATGGTGACTACGGGACCACCTCGGAAGTATACTCTTTCCAATAAAAATAATAATATGAAACTACCGTGAGACTCAATAATAGTGAAATAAAAACGGATCACTCACGTATATAAGTCGAGTTTAGCCTGACATGTTTCGGACTAATTCGTAGTCCTTCCTCTGGGAGCGCACGACCCAGCGGCGGCGAGACGCACACTGCGCGCCGCGGCTCTGCTCGCGCGACTACTAGACGCAGCTCTAAACGCGCTAAGCGGGCTAAACTCGACTTATACACGTGAGTGATCCGTTTTTATTTCACTAAAAAAAAAATCGAAAATTGGTCCACAATTGACGGAGTCCCTAATCGGTGTACATAAGTACAAAAAAAAATACATACAGTGTAACGTAGAACCTCCTCCTTTTTTGAAGTCATCATCATCATCATCAATCTATTTATATCCCTCTGCTGGGCACAGGGCTCCTCTCAGAATAAAAGGGCTTGGGCTACAGTTCCCACGCGGGCCCAGTGCGGATTGGAAACTTCACACACACCATTGAATTGCTTCGTAGGTTTGGTTTCCTCACGAAGTTTTCCTTCACCGAAAAGCTCATGATAAATTCCGAAAAACTCAGAGGTACAGCCGGGGTTTGAACCCACGACCCTCTGCTTGAGAGGCCATAGGTCAAACCACGGCTTCTTTGAAGTGAGTTAAAAGTAAAACTATGTAAGCCCAGACAATATCCTTGTGCAAAAAAAAAACTTGACAAAGTTATTTAAGTGTTAATTGAGGTTATTATTGTTGTAGTCATTTGCGTCATTGTTTAGCGTAGTTTGCCTCATTTCCAGTTAAAGCCTTAATTTACATGTGTGTTGTTATTGTCCACGATTAGTTTCGTAGAACTTATACTAATTCGTAATCCTTCCACATCAACAATCAACAAACATGTCGGGCTAAACTCGATTTATATACGTGAGTGATCCGTTTTACTTCATTATGATGGCGTCTCACGGTAGTTTCATATTCGTAGAACTTCTCTAACTGTAAGTAATACATGAGTCTTCATGTTATTTTTGTATATCGCTGATGTATGTATTATGAAATAAATTATTCTATTCTATTCTTATTCTATTCCAAAGTATTTTTTGTTTAGGGGCATAATAGGTCACGTGAAAAACCCGCTAAACGCATGGGTTTTTCATTAGTTCCACTTGAGTCAAGCTTCTTATTTATTTTTCAAACAAACTGAAACATAAATATACGGAATACAGAAAGACCAGAAAAATTTAATCTCGAACTAGGATTCGAACCCAGACCTGCACCATACCGTGGTGACGCGCTAATAACTATGCCATTCGAGCAATCATTGGTAGCCGCGAAAAACTCCTATATATAATTATATTCACGTTTTAGTTTTTTTATTTTCAACTCTTCCTAGGCGGAAAAGAGTAAAGAACGCACCTCAATAAACTTGGCATAAAGTATTTTATAATACAACTAGCTTATGCCCCGAGGCTTTGCCCCGGTGAAATATTTCAAAATGGGCTAGTTCCCTATCCCGGTGGAATTTCGAAAAATCCCTTCTTTATATAGTGCACTGCTAGGATACTAAGTAAGTAAGTAAGTAAACACTTTATTGTACAAAAAACAGAACAAAACACAAGTTACAACAAAAACATTTGAGTACAAAGGCGGACTTATCCCTTTAAGGGATTTCTACCAGTCAACCTTTGAGTGGTGGAGAGGAATAGTTCACTGGGGATCGACACAAAGTGAGTTCATACTCAAGCTATATGTTTGCCAAATAATATTTCAAGTCACTAGGTCCAGTGGTTTAGGCTGTGCGTTGTCTGTCAGTCAGTCAGTCACGGTACTGTTTTATAGGTATAGATAGAAGGTTCCTGTATTGAGCTCGCCGAACACTCGTTTCTGTAAGTCGAATGAAATAGTTTCGGGATTGTCTCTGACAAGGAGACATGCTTCTTTTTACACGACTACCCAAACAAAATGTGTATTGTTTTATACATATGGGAGAGAGAGGACATTAAACTGTTTGTACAAAGGTTTGCAGCTATCAAGAAATCATGGTATTATTGTCCAGAGCGCGAACAGAGAACTACAAACATCCACGTAAAATAAAACGAAAATGAAGCGCGAAAAATGCTACAAACTGTAGCATCTTTAGCGACAATCTCTCTCAAATAAGGTTCAAACTTGCGCGCAAATGTCAAAATGTTCGGAACATGTTTTTCGATTGTCTTGTGAGACGTATCTTTACTTACAATGTCATTGTTAGATACAGTTAAATTTAATAACCTGACAATACATGGACTTTACTTTTAAATACTTTTTAAACCAAGCCTTTCTTGCCGACTGTATTTTTTATTGATTGTACTTGAATTGCCATTCAACTTACATATCCATACCGAATTTCAAATCAATCCGTCGTCAAGCCCCTATTTGACCAACATTACAATTGTCAGTTTTCAATGACAATTCTGTGTCAACTGCTGACTTTAAGAGCTTTCGTTTTAGCGCGCTTCATATTGTCACAGAAATGTAGTTCGAATTGTCAACATAAAACGACAATTGTAAAGTTGGTGAAACAGGGGCCTGGAAGCGAGTCAAATTTAACTTGCATGATTTGACCCGAACGTAACATGACTGTGTAGTTAAAGTGAGAAAAGCTTTCTTCTGTCAAAATGTTTATGACATTGTCATAAGATTGATTTTTGCCTGGCCCGTGGGAAAGGTTTTTCTACTGTGTCTATATTGGTAAGTAACTGTACAATTTTGCAATTACCGCCGTCTAGGACCGCTTGCAACACCACAGCTATCACTCGCGCTGCTCTGGCCCTGCTTAAAATTTATAAGAACCCCTTTTGAAGACCGCCATGCTGTAACTCGCTGAGAAACCTCAACAGGTTATAATTTTCTAGGGCTGTGATAGTATAACTTAATGACTATTAAAATAGTTAATGTCTGTTATGCTCGCAATAAACTTAGATACTATACTTAGGTAATTGATCTCATGTAGTTACTAAGCTGAGTTTACCTGTATCTTAATAATAGTATTTGTTAAAAATTTTGCATGCCGATGAGGCAAAACGCAGTGTTGGTTATGTACCTATGTAACTTATGACCTGTATTCTCGCAATAAAAATATTTCATTTCATTTCATTTCATTTCAGGAAGTTCATTCCACAATCTAAGTGTTCTTGAGAGAAAGCACCTTTTAAAACAGACAGTATAGGTACGTGACAGTTGTGGTTCCAAGTGTTCCAACACTTTTTATACGACAAGGAAGGCAAAGAGCTAGTGGGTCACCTGATGGTAAGTGATCACCACTGCCCATAGACACCCGCAACCCGGAGGGTTCGCAGATGCATTGCCAACCTAGAGAGCTAAGATGAAATGTCTCTTGTGCCCGTAATGTTATGACCGGGATATACGAGGCTAGGTTTACAAGCCAGGATAGCAAGCTACTGCTAGTAGGCTAGCCAGCTATACTATATATCTTCTTGTGTACACAACTAGCTTACATCCAAGCTAGTAAGCTAGTGCTAAAGTCAAGATAGTTTTTAATAGCTTGCCGTTCTATTTTTTGAGCTATAGTATTCGCGGTCCTAGGCTGTGTTTCATAAAGCTACAAGTTAAAATTAACAAGCGGAAGTGTCATTCTATCACCTTTTGTTAGAAAGAGACTTCCGCTTGTAAATTGTAACTTGTAGCTTTATGAAATACGGCCCTTGCTTATGCACAGTCAGCAGCAATAGTTGCCAAGCAACCGAAGCGCTCACAATGATCTGCACAAGCTCTTATGTCTATAACAATAGAGCCGTGCTTAGATCATTGAGAGCGCTTCGGTTGCTTAGCAAGTATCGCTGCTAACTGTACTAGCTTCGGGTAGCCGGCGAAGCTAGTAGGTATAGTATAATAGTTACTGTCACTGCAATGGTACCTGATTGGCTTATAACCTAACCAACTTAGAAAAGTTGAAAAACCCCCGATATTGTCATTTCAAAGTTCAATATTCCAAAAACGGGTGAACCATTTCGATTAAACTAGCTTTCCATTTAAAAAAATCGCTTCGAAATTTATGTGTGTGTATCTAATGTAATCTATGTGAGCTATGATGCCACAGACAGATACACAGATAGACAGGTCAAACTTATAACACCCCTCTTTTTCGTCGAGGTTAAAAATTACTGACATTATGTAAACAGCACTAGCTTGTGTCCAAGCGATGACAGTATTTCTAGCTTACTAGCAAACTAACTTGCTTATCATCTTTAGGTTTAAGAACTGACCTCGTATCATGAGGATAAGGTATGAATCATGTATTAACTTACCATATATTGTTACGTGCGCCTTACGAAGATTATAAACATACCTGTTAAGCTTAAACCGGAACCTTGCTGCAGCAGCACACACCCCAACACATATAAGAGTAACATTGTCACTGCACAATAGTCCTATCGTACTATAATACTAGTTCACTATATCACTTTATTTCATTAATAACGTAATAACAAAAGTTCAAATGTTCTTTGATTCGCTCTGACAGTTTCCTCGCTGAAACCGTAACTTAGGATTTGTTAAATAACATTGTTAAAAAGCTTCAGTCGTTGTTTTCTAACAATGAAATATCTTTCAGTTTCAGCAAGTAACAGATTTTTAGACCAATGGCAAACAACAGGTCGAAACTAGGACCGCTGAGTTGTGTTCAATATAGATGCAGCCTGTTAAAAAGACAAATAACAAAAATAACGTGTTCACTCTGGACCTTGAAAATTATTTTATCAGTATCCAGACCCCCCTCAAAATTTGTTGCCAACGGTTCAAGACAACCGTTTCACTAAAAACTTTGTTATTGCGGCCAATGAAGACTCAAATTGAAATTGCAGCAAGTAAGTACGGTTTGTTTTACACGACTTACACGACTGCGGGTTAATGTAGTAATAAAGCTGCGGTGTCACGAGCAAGCTTTAATAATGCACATCGGTAGTGAGATTCCAGCCTTGCCGATGCGTGTAGGTACGCAGTATTCAAGTCCGTCATCAACTCGTCCATTTTCTTCTGTCTCCGTAAGGAAAGGACGCATTGAATGATCTGAGCCCTCTGGGCCTCTAGTGTTTCACGCAACATCATTATCATCACCGGCCTTTTTACGTCCCACTGGACACAGGCATCCCTTCAGAAAGAGAGGGTCTATAGTTCCCAACTCGTGACGTCGTGAAAAAAGTGGAAGTGGTTTTATGTCACGTTAAAAGACATAGACATAACTTTATTCGACATCAAAATATACACTGATTAAAAGAAGACTTTTGATGAATAATTAGTAATCCAGGAATAATAATTAAAAACTACTTTTTACTCCTGAAAACTGATAAATACCTACGAGATACCGATAAATCGAAATACCCGTTCGGATAAAAAAAAGAATTTTGAAAATCGGTTTACTTTATTGTAAGTCTACCTACACTCAATACTACTTACCTACAATACAATACAATACAAATATTCTTTATTGAAAACCACAAAACAGTACAAGTACCTACCTACACTGACGCGAGCAATAACTATTGCAGAGTTAAAGTTGAGGATAATAGAACAATAAAAAAAAACAAAACAAGTCAATTAAAGTTGTTGGTTTGTTTCAAGGGCATCTGCATTTTCATTATACTTTATTGTAATAATGATAGACAAATACAACAGCAGCATCATAATTATAACTAGCTTCGCCTGCGTGGCGTAGGTACAGGTAACAAAATTACGTGTTTTTCTTTAGAAACCATCGATATAATATATAAAACAATAAAGATAGGCCACGCACCTATTCAGCGCTGACATAATGCGGCCCTCACTCATTAGCTGTCATTAGACTGACATAATTCCAAACATGAGGGATACTAAGTCACCTATAATTGCTTGTCCGCGCGCGGTAAAGCGGTGGCGTATCGGTCTATTTATTGTATATCAATGTTAGAAACAAATAATTATGAGCGCTCAATCAGTAATATAAAAAAACAGACAAAAATAATGCCGACAAAAAAAAAAGTAAAAAAGTAAAAAATCATGCCTAATATATGTATGTATGTATGTATGTATGTATATCTCTTTATTGCACATAAAACAAAAAAAAATACAGATAACAGAACAAAAGCAAATCTACAAAGGCGAACTTATCCCTTAAAGGGATCTCTACCAGTTAACCTTCGGGCGATTGACAGGACATCAGAAAAAAGAGTAGACATACAAATAAAAGTAAGAGGATCCGGAACCGGATATATTTTGTTAGTATGGATGGTACTTTATTTACATAATAAAAGCAATTTACAATGACATTAAATCTAAGCTTAAACTAAATAAACTACAACTTAAAACTAAATTAAATCTAAATAAGGCCCCCGTGGCATAGTGCCCAAAAGGCTGGCAGCGTTGCCTCGCTGAATAGCGATGCTGATTCTTTGAGAGAGAAAACTGCCAGCCCTTTGGTCACAAGTTGCATCAACTAAGAGCTTTAGTAACTCAGTAATAAGCTTGTAAGCGCTGGGACCCCATGGACCCAAAGTTTCAAACCCGACAGCAACAAAATTATAATTCGGACCGAGAGATTGATACTTAGATTTTTTTCTATTTTCGGCCGTTTCTGCCGCCGCACCAGCTTTTTGTGTGGTTCCCTGGAGATGTGAGGGTGCTACTGTATCGACCAAACCAGAACCCTACCCATTCTCCAGGGAATCAGAGACATACCGTCTGGCCTTTTGCCATCGTCGCGGGCAATGCCGCTTGGCTCCAAAATGGCCAGCACGTTTGCAGAGACAAGAGCCCGGCGGATTATGTCATTGAGCGCGGCATGACGAGAGAAACGGCCGGCGCTCTTTTGACAGGAAAGTCCATGGTGTCCCGTTTCGTCCACATTAGTGCCACAGAGGCAACGGTGTGGTGAACACAGCGCAACACCCAGTCTTAGCCCGACTGCAATTCTCAATTTCAGTTCAATATACCTAGCAAATTTTTTATCTAAGCGTCGTCGGTGTCGGGGGATCGCTAAAGTCAACCACAGTTATTCTTTCTATAAAAGAAACATACCTTAGTTTGTGGTTAGTACACCAACGACGCTTAGATAAAAAAATTGATAAGTATATTGAACTGAAAGGGCCAATCCATACTTCCATCCAAACTAATCCACTAACTAACTAACAAAATATATTAGGCCTTAAGTTTTACTTTTTTTAGTTTTCTTTTTGTCTGCTTTTTTATCGGGGGTTTTTAAAATTTTTAATTCAAGTTTTTTATTTTGTGTGTTTTGATTTTTTTGTGTGTCGTATACATTTTATTATTTGACTTAAACCAACAAAAAATCCAAGACATCAACGAGCTTCCGGATTACGAATTTTCGAACTTAGCCATACTGAAGCCATCAACGGACTCTCACATCTGGGATCTGAACTTGAGACATTTAAAAGTTTAATATCGCAAAAACGGCCAAACCGATTTTTATGAAAGATGCTAACAACCATCTCGATTTTTCGATTAAAAAAAGCCGCGTCAAAATCCGTCCATCTGTTTACGAGCTACGATGCCACAGACAGATACACAGATACACAGATACACATATTAAACTTATAACACCCCTCTTTTTCGTCGGGGGTTAAAAATGAATCCCAAAATGTGTTGGTAAGCGCTTAACTCAACAACGCCAAGACCAATTTTGCCAATTCTTTTTTTTAAATGTTCGTTGAAGTCCAAGGATGGTTTTTACGGCGAGAAAAAGTCGAATAATTACCGGAAAAACCATAAAAAGAGCCCTTTTCTTTTTCCCATATTTCTAACTAAAATGTAGACTCAATTTGAACTTTACTGCTATTCAATAAAGTTCATATTAAATTACAAGCACTCAAAGTTGTTTAAGCGATGTAGGTGTGTTCCTAACGTCAAAGAGTCAAATTGCACTTTATTTTGACAGAACGAAGTCTGTCGGTTCCGCTAGTTGAATATAGTTAAACCAACAAAAAATCCAAGATATCAACGAGCTCCCGGATAACGAATTTCCGAACTTAGCCATACTGAAGACATCAACGGGCTCTCACATCTGGGATCTGAACTTGAGACATTTAAAAGTTTAATATCTCAATAACGGCTGAACCGATTTTTATGAAACTTAGCTAAGAACCATCTCGATCAAACTAGCTTTCGGTTAAAAAAAGCCGCGTCAAAATCCGTCCATCCGTTTACGAGCTACGATGCCACAAACAGATACACAGATACAAATGTCAAACTTATACCACCCCTCGTTTTTTGTCGGGGATTAAAAACTGGCAACATCCCAAACCACACCGTTTAAAACAAACCTCTATAATCCTTATCCCGTGGATATTTTGGTGAATTTTCTCGTGTCAAAGTCTGTTACTATCTGTAACCTCTCGGTCTATCTGTTTCTAAGCTGTCTTTGTTAGTTAATAGTGTTTGCATTGTCTGGTTATTGTTGATTATTGATTTGTTTTTATCTGTATGTGTATGTGTCGAATTAGTTTCTAATAAATATATGTTTCTTTCTTTCTTTCTTTCTTAACCAAATACAAGTTACAGTAAATAGTGTCATAAACTAGAATGACGCAGAATTCGTAGGACCATGGCTTCTAAAACGTGATTAGGACGAGATTCTGCTCGTCACGGTTTGTCCAGTGTTAGCAGAGCCCTGCTCCTGAGCAAAATGTACGCAGTGTGAGGTCATTTTATATTGGACTCAATTGGAAAATCTTTTTGTATTTTTTTCCCCCAATTTTTTATTTTATTTTTACGGTCTTCCCGTGAATACCAATTATATTTTTAATAAACTCACCGAAAGATGAATACACAGAAAAAAAACAGAAAAATACCAACCCCGGGAATCGAACCCGGAACCTCGACACTCCGGGTCGCGTCCCCACCCTTACACCAGAATTGGTATTTAATATTGGATTTTATATTGGTCTATATGACATATACAGACAGACACTAAAATTTAAGATTTTGAGATTTTTCCGGGTGGTTGTGCTATAAGAGCTACCTTCATACCAAATTTCAAGTTTCTAAGACAACTCCCGTTATTGCGTCTGCTATACCTACATGGGAGATTTTTTTTTAACTTCCAGTTTTCAAAAAAACCTCACAGGGGTGTTCACTACACTTAGTCAACCCCTGGCTGAAGTCTTGACGGCTCATTAAAACACAGCCTGTATAAATACAGGGAACTCTTTCAAATCGGCGGCGCGTGGTAGGACCTTATGCGAGGTTTTTTTTTTTATACGACGAGGAAGGCAAACGAGCAAGTGGGTCACCTGATGGTAAGTGATCACCACTGCCCATAGACACCCGCAACCCCGGAGGGTTTACAGATGCGTTGCAGTTACAGATGTGTGCCCGTAATTACACCGGCTGTATTACTCTCCACACCGGAACACAACAGTGCAAGCACTGCTGCTTAGCGGCAGGATTAGCGAGTAAGATGGTGGTAGCGATCCGGACGGACCTTGCACAAGGTCCTACCACCCGCGTAAAATCGAATAGTAAACGTTATCGAGTTTGTATGACGTTTGGAACAGCGCCCGTCCGTGAGCGTATTTGGAACTAAAATTTAGTATGAGGTTTCTCGATCTCGATACGATAACTGTAACGTTACGCAGGATTCGTAAACTTCGTGCTCGGTCTACTGGGGGGAGAGTAAGACAGCCGTTGTAATTACGGGCACAGGAGGCATTTCATCTTAGCTCTCTAGGTTGGCAACGCATTTGCAAACCCGGGGTTGTGGGTGTCTATGGTCAATGGCGATCACTTACCATCAGGTGACCCACTTGCTCGTTTTCCTTCCTTGTCATATAAAATGTTATTCACTTCACTGTAGCGAGGAAAGCGCAACATGTAAAAAAACAGCTCATAAAAAATAATCTTCATCACTGGAATCACTATTTTTTTCACTATAATAACATCGTAAAAAAACTGTACAATTTTAAGGTTTATGACTTAAAATCAATAAATAAAGCAAAGTTCGGTATTTTTATTAAATTCTCAATCCATTTATCAATTATTTAATGATAATTAATATCGAACGAACCATTATTATGAGCGTTTTACGTTTTGTCATCAAGCTACTTAAGCACGCTCCACTCCAAGGTCAAATTACTTTCCCCACTAGTGGATAAAATGCGATTTTACCCATTTGTATTAAAGGATAAAAGACGGCTTTCTGAGGTAGTGAGGGGAAATTTTTTTATACCCTTTCACGATGCATGGCGGTTGTTTTCGCGTTGAAATAATCTCTAACGTCATTATATGCAAATCCAACGTCATTCATCAGAGTTGTCAGTATCTTAATTCGTAGAGACCTTGACTGGTCAGAGGTCTTTTGGCTGCGACCCTGTTTGCGACTCGGTCTAGTCAGGTTAGATCATGTACGTGCATCTGCGTCGGAGTCTATTAAACGACTTCAAAAAACCGAGGAGGTTCTCAATTCGTCGGAATCTTTTTTTTGTTCTGCCAAATAAAGGGTTATGATTGAGGGTTTTAAGGCCCATTTTAACAAATCTTCGAACCGACGTTTAAACCTTGAACGCAGTTAAGTGCACGAGCAAACGACCGAGGTTTAAACGCCAGTTTAACGGTTCGTGAACACGGGCCTAAAAAAATGGTCACAACAACATAATAATTCTCAATGTTGCCAAGGTGGGGTTACGAAATTGGCACACAGGCTTATGGAGTCTCTTATACCTACTTTTTCCTCCTCCTAGTACGTTGGTACGGAGGGGAGGTGTATTTTTAACTCTCGATGCAAAAAGTCATAATTAATCAATAATTTCATTAAGTATTGGTTGTACACATAATAATGTTATATTGTAATTATTTGCGGAAGAGCGGGATCTCCTAACACAGGTATTTTGTACTTAATGGGAGGTCCCAACCTTTCTCTAACATATAAAAGGCTGTTACTTACCAATATAATTATTTTTGATTTTGATTTTTGAAAAAGTGGGGTTATACGTTTGACCTGTGTATCTGTGTATGGGTGTAATTAAACCGCGGTTAGAATACAATTAGGCACATATGTCGTTTCTGTATTAACATATGAAACGATATTGTCAATGGTAGTGTGCTGATATTTAATATTCGTTTTCGATAGGTAGTACAGCGATTCGGTAACATGAAAATTATTTGGTAAATAATGACATGGATTTGTCAAATATGCTTTCATGTCTTTAATATTTTTTTAAAAAACATATGACACAGCATTTACCAAGAATAAGTAGAGTTGTTGTACGTACTGTATGATTCATCATCATCATCATCAGCCTATTCTAGTCCACTGCTGGACATAGGTTTTCCTTAATGGGCGCCGTAGCGCCCTGTCTTCAGCTTGCCGCATCCAGCATCTGCCTGTACGATGCTACTGACCTACCTACCTACTGTATGATTATAATGAAGCATTCCTTGTAAATCTTTTTGACTCACTTCAAAAAAAACGGCCAAGTGCGAGTCGGACTCGCGCACGAGGGTTCCGTAGAAATTTTTTAACGCTTTTCCCCAGTGTTTTAAGAGGTCCAGTGTTAGCAGAGCCCTGCTCCTAAGCAAAATATACGCAGTGCGGGGTCAACTTATATTGTTGTAGGAAATCTACAGACAGACATAAAAATTTAAGATTATGAGAATTTTCAAAGTGCAAGTTTAAGTTGTGCTATAAGAGCTACCTTCATACCAAATTTCAAGTTTCTGGGACAACTAGAAGTACCCTTTAGGTTTTCGGATTTCGGCAATTTGTATGGAAATAGCCTTTTTAATGTCTGTATCTTTTGATTGCGTTGACTTAGAAGGTTGATTTTTTCACAGCTTCAAGGGACCGCAAGTTTGAGTATTTGATATTAATTTCAGCATGTTACCTCCACGCGTTCCAGAGAAAAAGGGTCTTGATACACAGACAGACAGACAGACAGACGGACGGACCACAAAGTGATCCTATAAGGGTTCCGTTTTTTCCTTTTGAGGTACGGAACCCTAAAAAGGATTGGGTTCTCAATTCGTCGAAATTCTTTTTTTTCTATAAGTAAGTGTCTGAGGGTCGAGCGCGACTTTACGAATGCTGCGTAACGTAAAGTCGAATAGTAAACGTTGTCAAGTTTGTATGACGTTTGGAACAGCGCCCGCCCTTGAGCGTATTTGGAACTAAAATTTTGTATGAAGTTTCTCGATCTCGATACGATAACCGTAACGTTACGCAGCTTTCGTAAAGTCGTGCTCGACCCTCTTCAGTTAGGATTTAAGATGTGCGTCCATCCGTCCGTATGTCACAGGCATTTTACTGGAATACTGAAGCATAATTATAGATGAAATTTGGAGAACAGGGTCGTGTTTTATAAAGCTACAAGTTGTAATTTACAAGCGGAAGTCTCTTTCTAACCAAAGGTGATAGAATGAGACTTCCGCTTGTAAATTGTAACTTGTAGCTTTATAAAACACGGCCCAGGTGTGATGAAATTTTAGGCGTTATGAGACAGACTCATTTTGATCTTTGGATACAACCAAAGGTATTTCTGAGATTTGGTAATTATGAAATTAATGCATATGTTCACCTTCAGTCTTAATGATAATTCGGTATTGGAAGGATTTGTCTTTTTCACAAACTATTCATTTTGGGTATCGGATGTTATTAAGTATGACATTTAATTATGTATACTTTTGTTCCTGTCGGGTTTGAAACTTTGGGTCCATGGGGTCCCAGCGCTTACAAGCTTATTTCTGAGTTACAAAAGCGCTTAGTTGATGCAACTTGTGACCAAAGGGCTGGCAGTTTTCTCTCTCAAAGAATCAGCATCGCTATTCAGCGAGGCAACGCTGCCAGCCTTTTGGGCACTATGCCACGGGGGCCTTATTTAGATTTAAGTTAGTTTTAAGTTGTAGTTTATTTAGTTTAAGCTTAGATTTAATGTCATTGTAAATTGCTTTTATTATGTAAATAAAGTATGTAATTATGTATATAGAAAATATATCTATTTGCGATTTATGACAACTTGAAGCCAAGACAAATTGAGATTGAGTCAAAATATGTAATAGGGTATTATGACACTTGATTGTAACAAACCAAGATTTTTGGTAAACACAATCTTTGTTATGTATAAAAAAACATATTCAATTTTCTAATTGTTTATTTCCTCATATAAAAACAACACAACCATTAAGATTACTTACATATATCTATAATAAACGAACTACCAACATTATCAGTACACATCGGTAATCTCGTAGCATTTAGGTAAGTAACACTTGTCTTGACAGTTAGAAATCAATTATTATTTTTGTTTTTAATTTTATGAAACATTCATAGCATGAAATTCAACATAGGTACAATGACAATGCAAAGTATAATTAGTTAAACAACTGGACTTGAACCAGCAACCTCGGTAATCCGTACCACGCTCCACCAACCAAGCCACTGAGGCCATAGTACGAATATTCGAAACCTGCGTCACGTAAAGACGAATAGTAAACGTTATCGAGTTTGTATGACGTTTGGAACAGCGCCCGCCCGTGAGCGTATTTGGAACTAAAATTTAGTATGAGGTTTCTCGATCTCGTTACGATAGGTAACTGTAACGTTACGCAGGATTCGAAAAGTCGTGCTTGACCCTCTGGTTGAACCATAAAGCAGAC
The DNA here is from genome assembly GCA_963691665.1 of Clepsis dumicolana. NCBI lineage: Eukaryota > Metazoa > Arthropoda > Insecta > Lepidoptera > Tortricidae > Clepsis > Clepsis dumicolana. Next base: position 13,289,119 of record OY829522.1, on the reverse strand, counting down.
AGACGGGAGGCGCCTTTGGCTTATCTATGCACTACAATTTTTCTGCCACTTTTTGAGGGCGACGAGGAACACACACGTCTGCGTTCATGTCAACATTTGTTACGTTTCTACAAACTCACACTAAAACAAAAGTGCCCCACAAATGCCAAAAACACGCACACAATCCACAGACCCTGATCATTTTGGTCAGACTTAATGTTAGAGTTTTGGTTGAGGGGAAATCGCGCGTTAACATCTCCATTCCTTTCCTGCTCTATGGATTGAACTTAATGATTTTTTCAATGCATTGTGCATTCTTATTTTATTTGACAGTTACTTACAGATTTGTAATACGACAAGTTTTCTAAGTAACTCTTCATGATATAATATTACAATACCTACCGAAAAGTTGTCAACATATCAACAAAAGCAAAAAAAGTCGTAAGTACTGTCAAGTGCCACCTAAATGCTACGGGATAACACAAATGTGTAATTATCAGACACCGTTCTTCGTAGTTCTGATAAATTTGAAGTTTTATATCTATAAACGTAAATTTATAATTACGCCCACAGCTCTTGACCGCGCTTTAGTAAAACGAGGCCCTAAGGGTGCCTTTCCACCAGAGATGTGCTATGCTACGTTGCTATGGATGCGTTTGATATCCACCAATCGTATTCATCATCCATCATCATCATCATGTCAGCCGAAAGACGTCAACCGCTGGACATAGGCCTCCCCAAAGGCTCTCCACTCAGATTCAATCGTATTCATTGCATCCGTTTCTACCACTGCTGTGCTATGCGGAGCAATATGATTGGTGGATATCAGCGCATCTATAGCAACGTAGCGTATAGGTATAGTGCAAAGAGATTTTCCACAGATCAGGCAAAAATCAATCCTATGTCAAAGTCATAAACACTTTGACATGTAAAAACATTTCGCAATTCAACTATAGCATGTCTCTGGTGGAAAGGCGTCGTCGACGTTCAACAATATTTAATTTAACTTAATTTCTATCCTAATTTGAGCAAACGCTTTTGTGATACTACTTTTCTCCACTATCGCTATAGAAAGTGATGGAAGCATTGATTAAAAATAAACAGTAACACAACTTCACACACTACACGTTTCCATAATAATATTACATAGAGTTCACCCGCCAACATCTACAACAACAGAGGCAATACAAAACATCTATGTAACACTTGAAATAAAAGCTTAAAACATTGACTCCAATAGATAATGACAATACACCGTAGGTACACTCAGTGTATACACCGATTGTCTGAGCGTCTAGTGTAATCAACGGCCAAAAATACGTCTCGATCGCGTCTGCGTACGGGTGTCAAATAGTATGAGAATTATAGTGAAATAAAAACGCGCGTGTGCGTCTCGCCGCCGTTGGGTCATGCGGTCCAAGAGGAAGGACTACGAATTAGTCCGAAATAGTCGGGCTAAACTCGACTTATATACGTGAGTGATCCGTTTTTATTTCACTATGACTGAGTCTCACGGTAGTTTCATGTTAAAAGTAGTATGAGAATTCTTTGTTGTTGATACGTGCCACTAGTGGCACTGCTGATGCGCCCATAGTAATTCAGACTTAAACGCGAACGCGATCTTGACGTAATTTTGGTCGTTGATTACACTAGACACTCAGTGTGAGAGCGAGTATTTGACCCTCTAGTCTAATCGACGGCCAAAAAATGCGTTTCGATCGCGTTTGCGTTTACGACTGATCTGAATTACTATGGGCAAATTGGCAGCGCCACGGGTGTCTATGGGTAGTGGTGATCACTTGCGATCAGGTGACCCACTAGCTCGTTTGCCTTCCTTGTCGTATAAAAAAAACAGCAAACTATTCTCATACTATTAGAGACTTTAACGCAAACGCGATCGAGACGTTTTTTTGACCGTTGATTACTAGACGCTAGGCCTAGACGCGCGGTCGGCGATTACACTAGGCGCTCAGTGCCCTTAGTGTAATCAAAAAGCACATGATACGTCTAGATCGCGTTTGCGTTAAAGTTTCAAATAGTATGAGAATTGTTAAACGCGAACGCGATCGAGACGTATTTCTTGGCCTGGTCGGCGATTACACTAGGTGCTCAGTGCCCTTAGTGTAATCAAAGAACACAAAATGCGTCTCGATCGCGTTTGCGTTAAAGTGTCAAATAGTATGAGAATTGTTAAACGCGAACGCGATCGAGACGTATTTCTTGGCCTGGTCGGCGATTACACTAGGCGCTCAGTGCCCTTAGTGTAATCAAAGAACACAAAATACGTCTTGATCGGGTTTGCGTTAAAGTGTCAAACAGTATGAGAATTGTTAAACGCGAACGCGATCGAGACGTATTTCTTGGCCTGGTCGGCGATTACACTAGGTGCTCAGTGCCCTTAGTGTAATCAAAGAACACAAAATGCGTCTCGATCGCGTTTGCGTTAAAGTGTCAAATAGTATGAGAATTGTTAAACGCGAACGCGATCGAGACGTATTTCTTGGCCTGGTCGGCGATTACACTAGGCGCTCAGTGCCCTTAGTGTAATCAAAGAACACAAAATACGTCTTGATCGGGTTTGCGTTAAAGTGTCAAACAGTATGAGAATTGTTAAACGCGAACGCGATCGAGACGTATTTCTTGGCCTGGTCGGCGATTACACTAGGCGCTCAGTGCCCTTAGTGTAATCAAAGAACACAAAATACGTCTTGATCGGGTTTGCGTTAAAGTGTCAAATAGTATGAGAATTGTTAAACGCGTACGCGATCGAGACGTATTTCTTGGCCTGGTCGGCGATTACACTAGGCGCTCAGTGCCCTTAGTGTAATCAAAGAACACAAAATACGTCTCGGTCGCGTTTGCGTTAAAGTGTCAAACAGTATGAGAATTGTTAAACGCGAACGCGATCGAGACGTATTTCTTGGCCTGGTCGGCGATTACACTAGGCGCTCTGAATGCTAGTGTCAATACCTTATACTCAACTCAGTATAATGTACGAGGGCTGTTTGATAAGTACCCGTTTTCTAAATATATTAATATCACTTGCCGCAAATAAGTATAGCACCTTTTTAAGCCATTTTTCAGAGGCGGGATAATGAAAAAAAAAATGGCATTCTTTTGTTTTTTTTCTCATTTGACAACGATTCAGTGAAGGCGTGAACTTAAAATTGTTAAAATGGAGAAAGAACAGTATCGATATGTAATTAGATTCTTATTTTTGGAAGGAACTTTTGACTACTTCGGAGCAGTGTTTGGCCGTGTTCAAACGTAACCCGAAGGAGTTTCTGCGTCGTTTCGTGACCGTGGACGAAACGTGGGTCCACCACTACACCCCAGAAATGAAAGAGCAGTCGAAGCAGTGGATTTTACCGAGTGAACCTGCTCCAAAGAAAGCAAAAACCGTCCCATCGGCTGGAAAGGTCATGGCGACCGTTTTTTGGTATTCGCAGGGTATTATACATATTGACTATTTAGAAAAGAGAAAAACTATAACAGGGCAGTACTATGCTAATTTATTGGATGAATTTGACGCCGTGTTGAAGGACAAACGACCCCATTTAAAAAAGAAAAAAGTACTGTTTCATCACGACAACGCCCCGGCTCATTCGTCCAGAGTTGTGACGGCTAAATTAGCACAGTTACGCTACGAACTATTGTCTCACCCCCCGTATTCTCCAGATTTGGCCCAATGCGATTTATTTTTGTTTCCCAACCTAAAAAAATGGCTCGGTGGCAAGCGATTTGGATCAAATGACGAAGTCATTGCCGCCACAGAGGCCTATTTTAATGACTTTCCAAAATCATACTTTTTGGATAGTTTATTAAAGCTTGAGTATAGGTGGAACAAATGCATAGAGTTAAAAGGTGATTACGTAGAAAAATAAATGCATATATACAATAAAAAAATTTTTTTTTTCATAAACGGGTACTTATCAAACAGCCCTCGTATACCGAGTATTTGTGTGTCAGCGTGAGTGTCTATACCTAACACTTAGTGCATTGTGTAACACTAAGCGTTGGTGTCTCCAATGTCGTTGATATACAATACAATACAATACAAATATTATTTTAACATGGAACTACCGTGAGATTCAATCATAGTAAAATAAACGGATCACTCGCGTATGTCAGTCGAGTGTGGTCGAGTATAGCCCGACATGCTTCGGACTAATCCGTAGTCCTCCCTCTGGGAGCACACCCTACGACGGCGAGACGTAAACTGCGCGCTGCGGATCTGCTCGCGCGGCTGCTCGGCGCAGCTGACGGCGACTCACAACTATACCCTCGTTTTCATCGTTTTCGTACGTGAGTGATAAGTTTATTTCACTACAAATATTCTTTATTGAAAACCACAAAACAGTACAAGGAGAGAAATGGAGAGTATGAGGGAGAGTACGCACCTACACTTTAAATAGTGTCATAGTCTATATGAGTCTTAATGAGTACACGTGACAGATGCAGGAGTTACGCTTCTAATAGCTTTTATCTATACACATATCGTAAGTATGCGTTCAGAAACCGTAGGTAAAGACCATCATTACCACAGTCAAATTTCGTTTTCAAAAGCTAATACAATTTAATTAATTTTGATACTGTCGGGTTTGAAACCTTGGGTCCATGGGGTCCCGGCGCTTACAAGCTTATTTTCAGAGTTGAAACAGCGCTTAGTCGATGCAACTTGTGACCAAAGGGCTGGCAGTTTTTAAGTTTTAGTTTATTTAGTTTTAGCTTAGATTTAATGTCATTGTAAATCCAGTATATTTATTGTAGTAACAAAAGCAATTTACAATGTCCTTAAATCCACGCTAAAACTAACTTAACCTAGTAACTAATCAAATCAGAATTATTACACATTGTAAATTGCTTTTATTGTGTAAATAAATTAGTAATCTTATACAGTTAAAAAAAATATATATCGAGACGAAACGTCAGCTCGATAATGTTTGTCAATGATTAAAAAGAAATCGCCTTCGGCTTCTGAACCCATCTTGGAGTACTTATAATATGTGTGTAGATAAAGCAATGTATGCAACTCTACATAATTAGGCCTTAAAACACTCGTGTGATCCTGTTATGAAACGAGGCGAAAGGACCCTTATTATGGTGACAGTTGCACAAACTACTATTTCTTATTGTAATGCCTATACTTTAGTGGTGACATCTTCTTGGTCGGGCTCCTTGTCTCTGGGTTTCCTCCTGGGAGGAGACAGGAGGGCCTTGGTGATACCAGCGAAGGGAGACTCGATGGTTAGCCAGAGTATCCCCCCTATTATGAAGGCCAGCAGGATAGTGGAAGCCAGGATGATCAGCTGTTGAAAATTATTCACGTTATTGAAAGAAAGAAAGAAAACATTTATTCGTGGCATTAATACGAGGTAACAGGGACAAAAGACACAGAATAAAGATTGTCACGAACTGACTGAGTCAACTAGTCTGCTGGTGGACCTTGTTCGAGGACTTGCTAATCCAATCAGCAGTGCTTGCACTGTTTGTGTTCCGGTGTGGAAAGTAAGACAGCCGGTGTGATTACGGGCACAAGAGGAATTTCATCTTAGCTCTCTAGGTTGCAACGTATCCGGAAACCCCCCGGGGTTGCGGGTGTCTATGGGCAGTGGTGATCATTTACTATCAGGTGACCCATTTGCTCGTTGGCCTTCCTTGTAGTATAAAAAAAACTAGAAGATTTTTCCACCCTCTAATACAATGACATTCTAACAGTTTTAAATGGTTCGCGGCTAATTATGATTACACTAGCTGTTTCCCGCGACTTTGTTCGCGTAGATTTCGGTTATCGCTATCCCGCGGGAACTATGTAATTTTCCCGAATAAAAAGTAGCGTTATTCCTCAATATTCAAACTATCTTCTTACCAAATTTTATCTAGATTGGTGCAGCGGTTTTCCCGTGAAGAGGTAACAAATAGGCACACAGAAAAACAGAGTTACGATTAGTTACGATTACGATTAGACATAGGTATTAACTACGGATTATTAACCGCCATTATCTTACTACTAGGTTTAGATGAGCTCCCGATATTTCGACGGACTGTGTCGAAATATCGGAAACTAAATATCCCGAAGTTAATAATATTCCAAATAATAGTCCAACGATATTCTAACGCTGCTTAATCAAGCTTCACGACTTTATTCCACCAGCTCCTTTCTTCCACAGGTCGACCAGAAGTAGGTGGCGTCTCCGCCCTTATGTTGTCAGCATTCCCAAAATCCACACAAAGCATTTTCGCTCTTCCTTCATCATCCGTACGACTAAGGAGTGGAATTCCCTGCCTGCGTCTGTGTTCCCTGAATACTATAATCTGGCCGTTTTCAAGTCCAGGGTGAATGGGCATTTGCTAGATAAGCGTGCTCCATCGTAGACCACATCTTCGCTTACCATCAGGCGTGATTGTGGACAAACGCAAGTCTATCTATACCTATAAAACAGTACCGTGACTGACTGACTGACAGACAATGCACAGCCTAAACCATTGGACCTAGAGACTTAAAACTTGGCCAACATATACCTTGAGTATCCTAGAGATGCACTAAGAAGGGATTTTTCGAAATTCCCACGTGCTAAGGAACTAGCCTATTTTGAATTATTTCACGGGGGCAAAGCCGCGGGGTATAAGCTAGTAGCGTATAAAACAGAACAAAAGCTTGCCTGCTTGAGAAAATACTCTTTCTTATAACTGACGCCTCATTTATTACTTACTGCAATTTAAATAATTTATTGAATCAGGCGTCACTTTGCCGAGGTCCATATTTATGAATTAAAAACAATTAGGTACTTGGCTCACCCGTGAAAAATAGTTGTATCTGTACGGCAAATGTATGTTTCCATGCAACACCTCCGCCTCCACTGCTACACGAATCAACACATGCCACACAGACCCAACTACCACTACCACCACTTTACTAAACGATGACGCGTTTCGGCACTCTCTACGAGGCCATTATCAAAGCACCAAAACAAACGCCCAACATGCCACCATTTACACTACCATACTACACTACAGTAGTGTAAATGGTGTGTCAATGACGACTGTCAAAATAGTTACGCAATTACCCTGCTGAATGGATGATCACAGAAGTGTTATAAATACTTACACACACTAAGTAAGTATTTGCACACACACGCAAGAATACTACAACATAGTTAATAAATAGTTAGCTTAGCTTAAGTACTAAAAAATTGTTTTCATCCCAAATTGTTCTCGTTTTTGGAAGAGTGGGGCCTCCTGACACAACAACAAGTTCGTACTTAATAGGAGGTCCCAACCTTCCCAATTCTATGACCTTCTGAAAAATTACAGTAAAGTTTATTTTAATACAATTGCTCAAAAAGTGGTATTGTTTGTAGCTACGTTTCGTGAGGAAAGTTGGATTTTTCGTACTAGTGCTTTTTACTTTTCCCAAGGCGCCGGCGGCTCCGGGGCGCCTTCACCTTTCTCCTCCTCCCCTTTGGTCTTTGGTTTCATTGTATTTTTTTCGCAAATGTATTAAAAAACGTCGTTTGGTACACGTGCGGAAGTGTCATTTTCACTGGTCCTGAGTCTCGACCCTCGCCTCACGGCTCGGGCCTAGACCGCCCAGGACTCGTGCATAATGACACACTTTCCGCACTTATATCAAAAAGTACTATTAGACGACTGCCCAAAGAAAAAGAGAGTATCATTTACAGGGTTCATGTATGTATGTATGTAATTATGTGAGTTTCTTTATTCCACCGAAACTCGCGAACGGTTAACTTTTCAGTTCCACTTAATCGATGCAATCGTGTTTTTAATTTTTTAATTATTATCGTTATATATTTTTTTTATTTCATTTCACTTACAATATAGAACTCGCTCATATGTGAAGGCAGGTGCTGTGTGCCGACCAGAGAGCGCTGGAAGATGCTGTGCAGCAGGAAGGCGCTGTAGGAGACACGGCCTGACCATGTGAAGCCACGCCACTCAATTATACAGCGGAACACATCTGGAAAAAATCAGGAGATAAAGCGGGCCATACACACTAGGGTATACCTGCGCAGTTTTACCTGTACAGTTCATAAATGCTTTCATCGATAATTGATAACCAACTTGGATAAGTTGAAAAACCCCGACATTGTCATTTCAAAGTTTAATATTTTAAAAACGGGTGAACCGAATTTAATCAAACTTAGCTAAGAACCATCTCGATTGAAATAGCTTTCGACTGAAAAAAGCCGCATCGAAATCGGTAAACCCGTTTGGGAGCTATGATGCCACAGACAGATACACAGACACACAGGTCAAACTTATAACACCCCTCTTTTTCGTCGGGGGTTAAGAAGTGCTACTCTAAAACTTACAATTCTTAAATTATAAACTAAAAATTATTAAGAACTATTGACTCTATGAGCTGTAGAGCTCGTTAGCAAATTTAAAAGAAGTTTTATTTTTTCTTAAATTTCCAAAAAGTTAATCGAGAAAAAAAAGCTAGGTATATAATTATCGAACTTGTTCACAAAATTTCACTAGAATCGCTTGAGAAATGCGACCTGTAGAGGTGAACAGTCGGACAGACATACGAAAGCATTGTTATCTAAGCTGAAACGGAGACGTTTTGCTCGTACAGTCAATTAAGAGTGAAAAATAAATAAAAATATCCAAAATATCATGGGACAATTGACACCAATTACCTAGTCCCGGTACTAGACAACGGATAAACATACTTATATAGACATACATACATACATAAATATACACATAATTATTAAACACCCAAGACCCGAGAACGAACATTCGTATTCATCATACTCGTACAAACATCTGCCCCGACCGGGGATCGAAGCCCCTCAAACTTCATAGTCAGGGTTTCTAACCACTGGGTTATTCGGTCGTCGGAAACTAAAAACAAAAACTTACTCTCAACCTTGAAGATAGCGCTGATCAGGATGATGCATATGAACGTCTGGAAGACCGGCTTGTGGATCATAGAGTACAGCACTTTGACGAACATAGAGGGTTCCCACCCGTCTACGTAGAACAGGCCCCCAGTGAGTATTGTTCCCAAGCCCACCGGGAACGAGAGCCAGACCACCCACCGGTATTTCTGGAACAGAAGACCACGGAATTTTTTTATATACGTGTACGGTGTAAGCATGAAGAGTTCTAAGTTTGGGATCGGCCAATAATCACGCGGTGACGTAACTGTGACGTACCTAATTGGGTTAGCGTGTTACCACGGTTTGGGTTCGAACCCCAATTCGAGAATTCATTGTTCTGGTTTTGGAGTGTACTGTGTAGCGCCGTACCTGCAGACGTTCGGATATGGTCTTCTCGTCCTTCATCCAGTGGAAGGAGAGTAGACCAGCGGCGATGCCGAGCGCGTACGTCGACATATTGGTGTGCCCGCGCACGAACACTATGCGGAACGTGTCGTCCGTCTTGTATATTGATCGATACGTTCTGAAAATAAAGATGCAACATTAATGAAATAGATTAAATGAAGGGTCTGGCATGCGACACGGAATGTCGAAGATCCGGGCTCGATTCCCGGAGTTAGCATTTTATGGTTTTTTCTGTGTATTCACCATGGAAGAAAAAAAACTTACTCTGGAGACTGGTGCACCACAGCACCTAGGTCTTGGAAGTAAGTGTGAGCTCCGGCGATGATGAAGGACACGATCAGCATCAGGGTGAGCGCGATCACCTGCGACCGGGGACGGCGGGCCAGGATGCAGATGATCAGCCCCAGGGCGAAGAGCTGCGTGTCGGCTGCGAGGTACCTGGGGGAGGATGGAGGAAGGTTAGAGAAGGCAAGCACGGTTATTCCATTATCTTCTATCTATAGGTGCCTATGAAACAGTACCGTGACTGACTGGCTGACTGACAGGCAGCGCACAGCCTAAACTACTGAACCTAGAGACTTGAAATTTGGCGAACATATACCTTGAGTGTCCTAGAGGTGCACTAATAAGAGATTTTTCGAAATTCCCACGGTTTTTATGGGTATAGATATCTGTCCATACCTCTGTTCAGAGATGTTAGTCTTAGCCTAGAGAGCTAAGATGAAATGCCTCTTGCGCCCGTAATCACACCGGCTGTCTTACTCTCCACACTTGAATACAGCAGTTCAAGCAATTGTAAGCAGTGAATTGGCGAGTAAGATGGTGGTAGTAGTAGTGACTACTACCATACCATAAAAACCGTGGGATTTTCGAAAAATCTCTTATTAGTGCACCTCTAGGACACTCAAGGTATATGTTCGCCAAATTTCAAGTCTCTAGGTTCAGTAGTTTAGACTGTGGCTGCCTGTCAGTCAGCCAGTCAGTCACGGTACTAGGTATATATTATACAGTTGTTGATGTAGAGCAGATGCGACCACCAGTAAGTGTAGCAGGCGTCGGCCTCGCTGGTAACGAGTTGTATAGACTTTGAAGAGCTTAACTTGCTTTAGAGCACCGGGGTCGGTAAATGAATATAATTACCAAGTCTGCGGCAAGCACGCGTAGTCGTCGTATATATAGTTGTTGATGTAGAGCAGATGCGACCACCAGTAAGTGTAGCAGGCGTCGGACTCGGTGATGACGAGTTGTGGCCAGAGCGGCCCGTCGCCCATGTGTCTCATCAGCGTCATTATGAAGAACAAGACCAGGGCGTAGGTGGGGGTTAGCCTGGAAGAGAAGACGCACCGCAAAGTGAACCAGAGCACAGATCTAGACGATCAGTCAGATTTCAAGACCAGGGCGTAGGTGGGGGTTAGCCTGGAAGAGAAGACGCACCGCAAAGTGAACCAGAGCACAGATGTAGACGATCAGTCAGATTTCAATGACAATTCGGACCACATTTCATTGCCAATATCGAGGACGATAAAACCAAGAGGACTGCCAATGGCTATACAATGTCGCGTTCCTGTAAAATAATGAGCCTGCTGTAGCTAGTTTCACTATAGAAGGGTCTCTGTACCATTAATTTTGTATGACACTTAGACCTCTGGCTAGCACAACAGAGCCATCTATGAACTGAAAGAAAAAACGAATTTAGATGACGCTATTGTGTTAGCCAGAGGTCTAAATGTCATACCAAATGAATGGTACAGAGACCCCTCCGTAGTAAAACTAGTTACAGCAGGCTTATTATTTCAAAGGAACGTGACATCGTATAGACACTCTCAGTCCTCTTGGTTTTATGGTCCTTGCCAATATGAAGCGCGCTAAAACAAAAGCTCTTAAAGTCAGCAGTTGACACCGAACTGTCATTGAAAAGTGACACTTGTATAGTTGGTGAATTAGGGGCCTGGTTGCTAGAGAACCTGGTTGACGAAGGTCCCAGATGGGATCCGGGGCAGATATTTTGTATGATGAATATGAATATTTTGTTCCCAATGTTGGATCTTTGCTATGTTTATAATATTGTTGGGTACTACATCTGAAGCTCTACTTAATTTCTTATTGATGTCAATTGTCCCACGATATTTATTTATTTATTTACAAAACAGATAATACAGAAAGTTCTTTTAAGGCGGTTTTACTTTTTTGTAAAAAGTCTTTTTATTTCAATGTTTTTATGTTTATTATCATGATACTCGGAACTTGATCGCGTAAAAAACTTTTATATTTAAATTTGTCCCGATTAAGTCCCGAGTATCATGATAATGTGTGAAAATCGCGAAAGTTTTTATGTTTATTTAATATTTAAAGAATTATCCTCCAACTCCTAACCGCTAAGGAGTTGTACCTTCCATCATTAGCTTATCACCATAGAATGATGACTACCAGACGCAAATACTTGAATTATTCTTAGAAAATATATGAAACACATAATATGTGCCTATAAAATTTTACGTTTGCCCTCGATTTCCCTGGGATTCCATCATCAGATCATGACTTGGTGACAATGGGACCACCTCAGGAGTATACCCTTTCGAATAAAAAAATACTTTTGAAAATCGGTCTACAATTGGCGGAGTATGTACAAAAAAAAAACGTACAATGGAACATAGAACGTCCTCCTTTTTTGAAAGCGGGTAAAAAAAAAACAGAATCTAAATCATTTGTATATCGTTCCGTGAGTCACAGACGGTTCTGACGGAAAATCAGCGCTGCAGGCGTGTAACGCCTCAGCATAATGCTGAGTCAGCGACCGTTTCACTTTCGCGAGGACACGCTTCCTTTGAGAAGAAATGTGTGAAATTGTGTGTATTTTCTTGTATTTGTGTGTCTTCTTGTGAAAGTGAATAAATGTCTTCTTTCTTTCTTTCTTTCAAATCTAAGGAATTCTCACCTAAGCCATCTCATGATGACGCCCTTCGGAAACTCCCATAAGGTGACTTTGTGTTTCTCGGCGTGCAGCTCGAAGTTGAAAGCCAGCAGGAAGCCAGACATCACGAAGAAGGTGTACGTGACCAGGGTTCCGTTGAACAAGATCTGCTTGGTCGGGTCGTCGTATGTCTGAAAAGAAGTACCGAATGAAGTGAGATAGTTAACTTAAAGCTTGTCCTTTGGACAGGTGTGAAAAGATTAATTCTGTAACCATTTTATAAATTATCCACTGCTGGACATAGGCCTCCCCCAGGGCTCTCCAATCAGACCGGTCTTGTGCTTTCCGCATCCACAGCGGTCCCGCGATCTTTATCAGGTCGTCGCTCCATCTTGTTGCAGGCCTACCGACAGCTCGTCTCTCGGTCCTTGGACGCCAGTCGAGAACCTTCTGGCCCCATTAGAAGTCAGTTTTGCGAGCTACGTGCCCCGCCCACTGCCACTAAAGTTTCGCAATTCTTTGGGCTATGTCAGTAACCTTAATTCTACTGCGGATATCATCATTTTTTATTCTATCCCGCAGAGAAACCCCCCCATCGCCCTCTGAGTGACTTTGAGCTTCCTTATAAGACCCATCATTAGCGCCCACGTCTCAGATCCGTAAGTCATCACTGGCAACACACACTTATAAATTATAACGTTACAATTTTCTTATCAGAATAAATATGTCATAATGCCTCCCGTCTGTCTGCTTTATTACTTCGACATAATACGTACCACAAAAGTGATTCGGAACAAACGCCCAAATAATGACCATTCGGCAGGTTTTTATTATCTTACCGATTCGACGAAATGAGGGTTGTTGAGGTAAGAGTGAGACATCACCAGCGCCGTGTGAGAAAAGATGACGCAGACCATGGTTATGGTCCTGGAAAGAGATAACAACTAATGAGCAAAGGGCGGCCGGTGGACGCAATATGGTGACGAAAGCATAAGATGGATAAGACTTTTAAATTCTTGTAATATTTATGCATAAAAATATATGCATCAATAGGGTAGTTGACTGATGTCACCTATCAAGCTTCCGAAAATACTCATAAAAAACCGATGCCAGTCGACCAGGGTGAGTTATTTTTACGTCATTGATGTTATGTAGTTGTGCCTTGTAGATATTAATATGAATAAGTTGTATCCATAAAGAAATATTAAAAGACGACAAAGCTGATATGATTAAACTAAAATGAAAATGCATTAAGTACAAAACGAGTATGAAGTTTTTTATTTATTGCAAATTTTCTGTGCTATTATAATAAATAACTGTTTTTTTTTCTATATTTTCGATTTTTAATTTTAGAGGTTTGATATCACTTGATTTAAGGAAGTTTGCTTTAATACTAGTTTCTAAACTGTTTTCCCATTTAAGCGAAAAGCTGTGCAAAATGGATTATTCGCTTAATCGATTAATCACATTCCGTAGGTTCTAATAAACTTCATTTGTTTTGATGGCAACGTAAAGCTTGTAGCAGTAAGGCAGTCTGAATAAAATCATTTCATTACATATGGGGCATTTACCATTAAATGACAAGGTATGTCCATGTTATGCGAAAACTGAAAAAAGCTCACCCCCGCCAACCTCTGTTTATTAAGCATCCAAAAGTGCATCTTAAGTTAGTTTTTTGACGCTCTGTCTGTGGTCGCATAGTTTCAGAGTGTTAACACCATCAAACGAGACCTAATTAAATGCACTTTAATCTGTACTCAAATGCATTTAAAGTTTAAAAATCATGGGGTGCTATAACCGTACCTAAGTCCATTGAACACTATGAGCCTCCGAAGTCGTGGCTCGGGGCCCACGCCAGCTGGTGCGATCAGCTTCGTCCAATTACGACGGATGGAGAAAGACAACAAATATGGGTTCCCTGGAAACAGAAGAAAAAATTACACTACCCCGATTTGAAACCAGTAACATTTTTTTTTCATATTCAAAAAACCGGTCAAGTGCGAGTCGGACTCGCCCACGAGGGTTCCGTAGAAAGATTTTAACGCTTTTGCCCAGTGTTTTAAGAAGTCCAGTGTTATTAGAGCCCTGCTCCTAAGCAAAAGGTACGCAGTGTGGGGTCAACTTATATTGGTCTGCGAAATCTAGGGACAGAGATAAAATTTTAAGATTTTGAGACTTGTCTGAGTGGTTGTACTATAAGAGCTACCTTCAGACCAAATTTTAAGTTTCTAGGACAACTGGAAGTACCCTTTAGGTTTTCAGGGTACTTCAATTTGTATGGAAACGACCTTTTTAATTACTGTATCTTTTGATTGCGTTGACTTAGATGCTTGTTTTTTTCACAGCTTCAAGGGACCGCAGGTTTAAGTATTTGATATTAATTTCAGCATCCTACCTCTACGCGTTCCAGAGAAAAAGGGTCTTGACAGACCGACAGACGGACAACAAAGTGATCCTATAAGGGTTCAGTTTTTTTCCTTTTGAGGTACGGAACCCTAAAAAAACGTTTGTACTAAATTAATTGTTTTTAACTCATGGATAAGGCCCTCAGCAAAATAACGCCTGATTCTGTCAATTAATTTAAAAGACGCCTAACCTCGTCCTTCGCCCCGGATGAAGTCATAAGAAGTTCCAAGGCCGTTAAGTATCATGAGGATCAGCAACACAGCCGCCATGATGTAATCCCCAGTATCGAAGGGTTTTCTGTCTCCTGGAGTCCTGCAGTACAGAACATTGGACAAGGTGGCTTCCAACTTGTAGTCTTTCCATAGGGAACTGTTTACGCAGTCTTGGATGATGGAGTTCCTTTCCTTCTCGTCGCTCAGGGATCTGTTCTGGATAAATTCGTGGCAGGTCTTCTGGAGGCAGATGGCCCGGTGAACTTGGGTGTGGTTGTAGTTTTTTACCTTATACTCAGAGTACTCCTGAAAATACAAAAACAGACATTAGCCGTGATAGTCTAGTGGTTTGACTTATGGCCTCTCAAGCAGGGGGCCGTAGGTTGGAGCTCCAGCTCATGCCTCTGAGTTTTTCGAAATGTATAATTTATCACGAGCTTTTCGGTGAAGGAAAACATTGTGAGGAAACCTGCACACTCCTTCGAAGCAATTCAATGGTGTGTGGTGAAGTTCCCATCCGTACAGGGATCGCTTGGAAAGTATAGGCCACAGACCAATATAAGATGACCCCACACTGCGTACATTTTGCTTAGGAGCTGAGCTCTGCTACCACTGGACAACTTATAGCACTGGGGAAAAGCGGGAAAATCTTTGTACGGAACCCTCGGAGCCCGAGTCCGACTCGCACTTGGCCGATTTTTTTATTCATCTACGATGGCTACCTACACCATGTTGTGTCTAGAGTGTCTGGAAGAAGTCACTTGAAACTACGGGATCGTGTCCTAGCGTTAAAAATATCCAAGTGCCTTATTTAAACACTCATTGAAGCAAACACATACTTGGTCGACACTGGGATTGTATTCTTTAAAACAGAATAAGGTATTAAGGAGTGCCTAGTAAGACTACGCTGTGTCCAAGACTAGACCCAAACTTTACAATTGTCAGTTCACAATGACAATTCGAACTACATTCCTTTGCCAATAATCAAGCACGCTAAAACAAAAGCTCTTCGAGTCAGCAATCGACGCCATGAAAACTGACATTTGTAAGGTTACTGAAATAGGGGCCTGATGTTTTACTTAAAATACTTCTCTTACGCAATATTCAAAACAATACAGCATAATTACACCAGCCGGACCTACATTATTATAATGTATTGTACAACCTACTCCTACGGTATAATGTACAGTCAAGGAATCTAATTTCCCACCCACCTAAGGTTTAATATCGTATAGCAAACTGTCACCATTAGAGCTTGATAGAACACGACGTTGCTTTGACATGTCGCGTTTACGTTGACATTTTCGACATTAATGCATTGCGAATGTCTAACAACATTTCAACGAAATGGGTAGGGAATTAAATTCCTTGACTGTACATATTTCTAGTTATACTAGAACTCTAGGTCAAAGGCCTGTGTCTAACCCTGTTAAGTATTCATAAACCTATGTTAATTAAAATGCCGTCAAAGTTCGTTTGTCCTTTTTTGTCACATTGACATTTCCGTTAGTAAGAAGAAGACAAAACCTATTTCAACATGATTTCAACTAATGGAGGTTTAAGTGACGGTTATTAATAATGGCATAAGGCTTTATCACAACATCAAGTGCCTTCTTAGGTACCCGCAATTAAACACGTGTAATCTTTATTACTATGATCATGAACTTTGCTTATCATTACAGATGTTAAAATTGGTTTCCTTGTTTTTAATTACCACCTACGTTTTCAACTCCAACATAATCTGCGTTATTTATTCTCAAACTAGTCATAGTGGTCACGTACCCGTCAAACTTGTTAACATGCAGGTGAACCATTTGCAGCCGTTCTCTTGATCTGATCCACTGACGATAAAAACATCTAATCTCAATAAACTTATCCGCATTAGAACTAAGGTTACCGACATAGCCCAAAGAATTGAATTGCTCGCAGGACTGATGGCCGATGGGGCCAGAAGGTTCTCGAATGGCGTCCGCGGACCGGGAGACGAGCTGTCGGTAGGCTCCAACCAGATAGAGCGACGACCTGGTAAAGATCGCGGGACCGCGGTGGATGCGGACAGCACAAGACCGGGCTGAGTGGAGAGCCTTGGGGGAGACCTATGTCCAGAGGGTCGAGCACGACCTCATAGCACGACCGCATAGATCTCACTCTACACTAAAGCGATCCTAATAATAACGTTAACCAAATTATATGTGAGCTTAGTCGCAGATAACAGAGCGCCTAGTGTAATCGCCGACCAGGCCAAGAAATACGTCTCCCATACTATTTGACGCTTTAACGCAAACGCGATCGAGCCGTATTTTGTGCTTTTTGATTACACTTAAGGGCACAGTTAGTAACGTTACGTTATCGTATCGAGATCGAGAAACCTCATACTAAATTTTAGTTCCAAATACGCTAACGGGCGGGCGCTGTTCCAAACGTCATACAAACTCGACAACGTTTACTATTCGACTTTACGTTACGCAGCATTCGTAAAGTCGTGCTCGACCCTCAGCAGTGGGCGTCTTTCGGCTGAAAATACATGATGATAATGATGATGATAAATAAACTTACTGTCGCTCGGTAGGCAATGCAACCTCTATTTACTTGCTATGTGTCGATGGGGTTGGTCATCTACAGATAGCAAATTTAACATGAAACTACTATGTTTTTATTTCATTGAAGATAGCAAATTTTATATTTATTAAATCCGTCAGCAGATCGAAACAAAGATAGATTTAATATTGGGAACGGCTTTTTGAGACTTCAATATGGCAACCTTAGGAAATAACCCGGGGATACCTAATGGGTAATGGGGGGGGGGGGGGTACCTAAGGGTAGGTACGTCAGATTTTTGTTAAACACCTCCTCTCCTTTTTCACAAATTTAAAACTGATGCGGAAATATACAGAAAAACCGGAAAAAATAATTCTCGAATTGGGGTTCGAACCCAAACCTTTACAACGGTTTGGTAAAAAATTTAAAATACAAAAAGTTGATTTCTCCTCCTTCTAGAATTATATTGATCAGTTGTTGATGAGATGAGATGTTGTTCTGTGAAACCATGATGTAGTTACTTAGGTATTGTCTTGAAATAAAACATAAGTACAAATTTTATTCGCTAACAACCATGTCACGACCCTGTCTTCAGCTTAAAATATTCATCGGAAAACTGTTTTACTGAATTATTCTTTGCTTATGTGCGACCTTTTAATGAATTAGCAACCTTGAACATTCGATTTTGCATAAAACTAAAAAACAATTACTTTGCTCACCCGCGACCACTAATGACAAATAGTTATATCTGTGCGGCAAATGTATGTTTCCATGCAACACCTCCACCTCCACTGCTACACGAATCAACACATGCCACACAGACCCAACTATCACCACCACCACTATACTAAACGCTGACGCGTTTCGGCACTCTCCACGAGGCCATTTACGAAGCACAACAACAACCGCTCAACATGCCACCACTTCCACTACTGACATATGTAAACCATGTACTGAACTTAGTTAATGACAAAACCAACGTACCCACTAATATTTTATAAATTCCAAACTACCCTTTTATGTAAGTCCTAAACTACCCTTTTTTGAGAAATGAATTCCAAACTACCCTTTTTATTTTTATTTTTAATCTACGCCAGGTACCCCGTTATTTTTAACCGAGTACGGTAAAAAGAGAAGTCATGTTCTCATTATTACTATGACACATTATTAAAATTAGAACCAAGTCGTAACAAAGGCGAAGAAACCAAATTAACTTGTTCATTAATAATAGACCCCATGTTGTTGTACCTAATTATTTCCAATTGTTCTAAAACCGATAGCCGCAAACCCTTATCACAATAATGTAAAATTTCGTACGTATCTGAGTCTAACAACGAATGATTCGTTTCTAATAAATGCTTGGCAAAGTTTGATTTCTCTGGATGATCATGCCTATATGACGAGACATGCTCTTTAAATCTAGTATCAAAGCTTCGACCGGTTTGTCCAATGTATACTTGACTACAGTCGCCACAAGTGAGTTTATATACGCCCGACCTGTTCCCTTTATCCACCTTTTCTTTGTTATTACAAAGTCTAGAATGTAAAGAATTAGTAGTCTTAAAGGCAACATTGATGTTATTTGATTTTAAAATATTATAAATCTTGTCAGACAACCGGCCAACATAAGTAATACTAGATCTAAATTTGTTAGTAGGCTGAGATGGCAACGCAGAGTAAAGCATGCTATTCACTATCCGTCCCTGCTTCTTTTGAACCAGACTATTAACCATTGCTGTACTATAACCATTTGTTGTTGCTATCTGATATATAGTATGTAACTCAGAATCATAATGCTCTTTCGACAGAGGTACAGTTAGTAGTCTATGTACATAACAATGGAAAGCAGCCAGTTTATGCTGCCATGGGTGAGTAGAATTTGCAGGTATGACAGTATCTGTGTACGTAGGCTTACGGTAAATTTGAAACTGGTGCCTATTATTAACGCCTGATTCAATAAATTATTTAAAAATTTAGTAAGCACACTAATTTTACTCATAAATGCGATGAAATATTAAATAGCAATTTGATCTTGCGTAAAAGTAAATCAATAACATCATACGATAAGTATTATTACAGAGACGAGAAACTGGATCACTAATGTACCTAAGTACCATCCTTACACCAAAACAGACAAGCCAATTTGGACGCGGGTTTTGATTGAAATAGAAAACTAGTTGTTACCCGCTAATCCTGCCGCTAAGCAGTGCCCAAAGCACGACTTGTCGAATCCTGCGTTACGTTACGGTAATCGTATCGAGATCGAGAAATCTCATACTAAATTTTAGTTCCAAATACGCTCACGGGCGGGCGCTGTTCCAAACGTCATACAAACTCGTTATAGTTTACTATTCGATTTTACGTGACGCAGGATTCGACAAGTCGTGCTTAGGGCACAGCAGTGCTTGCATTTTTGCGTTCCGGTGTGGAGAGTAAGACAGCCGGTGTAATTACGGGCACAAAAGGCATTTCATCTCAGCTCTCTAGGTTGGAAACGCATCTGCAAGCCCCCGGGGTTACTGATGTCTATGGGCAGTGGTGATCACTTACCATCAGGTGACCCCTTGCTCTTTTGCCTCCCTTGTGGTATAAGGTTTAATGAGGGCTATTGTGAGTGCAAAAATCCGCTAGAACCGCTAATGTCGAGTCTGTCAATTTCCAGGCCAGCAGCTTGTCTCTCATTGGTGGAGAATGACAGATAGATCTCACTCTACACTAAAGCGATCCTAATAATAACGTTAACCAAATTCTATGTGAGCTTAGTCGCAGATAACAGAGCGCCTAGTGTAATCTGCCAGGCCGGGCCAGGCAGGTGTGTGGCCGACCAGGCCAAGAAATACGTCTCCCATACTATTTGACACTTTAATGCAAACGCGATCGAGCCGTATTTTGTTCTTTTTGATTACACTTAAGGGCACAGTTAGTAACGTTACGTTATCGTATCGAAATCGAGAAACCTCATACTAAATTTTAGTTCCAAACCGCTCATGGGCGGGCGCTGTTCCAAACGTCATACAAACTCGACAACGTTTACTACTCGATTACGTTACGCGGGTTTCGAATGTTCGTACTCAGGCCTCAGCTAGTAATAAATATACTAAGTATAGGTACTCACCGGGCCTCAGCTTGTAATAAATGCTGTAGATTATGTACTCACTTTTATCATCCTCATGAGATCGGGATTTTCGCCTGAAGAAAGATCCGCGTCGACGAGGCAGTAAATCCCCCCGGGCTCGTCAAGGCACGGGTCATAGTTGTCCATTACGTACAGCGGCGGCATTTTGTTGTACTCCGAAGCTGAAATACAACGGAATCCGTTAGAATTGTAATTCCTTTCTATTGTTACAATTTTCTATTGCTCGCAGGACTGATGGACGATGGGGTCTTAGGGTTCTTTAATGGCGTCCGCGGACCGGGACACGAGCTGTCGATGGGCCTCCAACAACCTGGTAAAGATCGCGGGACCGCGGTGGACGCGAAAAGCACAAGACTGGTCTGAGTGTAGAGCCTTGGGGGAGGCCTATGTCCAGCAGTGGACGTCTTTCGGCTGACATGATGATGATGATGCTGATGAATTTTCTATTGTGCGTTAATTGTAATTTTAATTTAAAAGTCCCTAGTTTTAAGTTCTTATATAACTTCAGTCTCAAAAAAAAACCTGCCAAGAGCGTGTCGGGCACGCCCAGGATAGGGTTCCTAGATAGTTCCTAGTTCCTAGGTGGCATAGATAAGTACCTAATTTTTAAGGTATTTTCATCATACCTGTTCGAAACCAGTGTTAGCAGAGCCCTACTCCTAAGGAAACGGGGTCATTTTATATCGATTACTGACATAGACAAACATAAATGAGTTGGTCAACTATTACTCGTAAACCTGTAAAGCCTACTCTCTCTCTGTCTCTGATATTTTTCCGATTAAATTCACTATATGCACTACTGCTTCGATTTCTTCACAATTTCTAAATACTATAGTTTCTCTGGTAGAGGAGGGGGGGGGACACTTGACTCCAACGAAAATGAGCACTTCAAAGCTAAATATTTCGCAAACGAATAACTCAATCGAAAAATACCGAAAGAAATATCCAACGATACTTCACACTATGGGGTAGGGGAAAATAAAAAAAATCATCCCCACTATACGTGTAAGGGAAGTACCCCAAAAAAAATTTTTTTTTAAGATTATATACCAGCACTTTTTTAGTCTAATTAATATCTATGCAAAATTACAGCTTTCTAGTACCAATACAGTCTCTGAACTAAGCCGCGGACAGACAGACAGATAGACAGACGGACATGACGTAACTAGTAAGAGTTCCGTTTTTGCCATTTTGGCTACAGAACTCTAAAAACTGAAATTTAAGAATAGTAGGTAAGTACTTATGTAAAGTAACACAAATAATATTATATTGAGGCACGGAACCCTCGGTGGGCGAGCCCGACTTGCTCTTGACTGGTTTTATATTTATCAATAAAAAGTTTTTAAGCTCTTCGAAACTGTTTAATATTAAATTTTTTGACGTCTTCATTATGAATTAGTTTTAAATGAGTATTTTACGTTCCCAGATTTCAATTTTGTAAATTAACATTTTAAATTAGCTCAGTATCAATTGACATCTATAAAATTCATTAAACATGATTTGACAGCTTATTTTACTGTTAGTATCTTGTGTATTTTTTTGCATTTTTTTGGCGATCTATTTCTGAATTCCTTATCTTTTTCACATTTAAAATTTGATATAATTTTCAAAGAAAAATAAATTAATCTACTTAATCTAATCTATAAAGTTAGTATCCATCAACCGATCATACCTTTTATGGAAAAACGCCAACGGTTTTTTACAATTAGCAATGAACATCATAATACTGAAGTTTGTTTTTTTTTTGTGATTGACCGAACTCAGTGCGATTTTTTCAACTAGGTAGGTACTTGGTAAAGTGCACATAATTGCACATTTTAGTGATACCTTTTCATGTTTTTTACACATTATAAATTTTAGGGCTCCAAAATTTAGACGAGATTTGAATTTCGAACTTCTTTATTTTTTTTTCAAATACGAATGTACTTACAGGATGAATGAAAACCGACCACAATCTACTTATCAACGTGTGTTACTTAGGTATTTACAAAACCCCCATTTCTAAACAGGATTCAAAACATTTAAATAATAAACTTCTTTTTTAATGAACTGTAATCGTAAATGTAAGTGTCTATTCACATATAAAAAATATCTCAAATGAAATAAGAAACAACAGCAAGTAGGCGGTTAAAAGTCAAAAGCTTTTTTACACTTTCGTAATTTTTGAGTCTACCAGCGCTTTAAAAAAACTATAATTGTAAAAAAGAATGCACCGCAAGTAACTTGGCACACAGTTTTTTTTTTCTACAAACTAATTACAATAGCCCTAACAGTACACCTAATTAGCTTAGCTTGACATAAAAATTAAGTATAACTACTTACAATTTAACCTGTAAATAATCCCTGAGGATTGGTGAACCAGGAATAACAAAATCACCAATTTCTCCATTTTTAATCACTTATCACTTTACACTAACTAAAATAAAAAAAAACATGACTGGCTTTCGCCAGAGTCAACTAAGCAGTAAACGAGATGAAAAAATGCAAGACGTTTATTAAGAAACCGCGCCGTCAATACTGAGTCGGTCGCATGCGAGCAGGTTCTTAAAATCCTTGTGAAATCTACATTCTTTATACTAAGAACGCTTTAAAAAGAATCTTATCCTATAGGATATAATATACTCACAGGCACAATTTACCGCCCACCCTATTTTGATTATTCTTTATTCATAGAGTAAAAGTAAAAAGTATTCTTTATTTAAATAACAGTTTGTACATTAATCAAGGAAAAAATGGCGGGTGATTAATTATGCCTGTGGTTACGTATAATTATATATTATAAGGTACAGTTAAGTGCAGAAATATGGGCGCATGCAACTTGCTCAAAAATATGTCCCATGGCTCTTATGTCGGCGAATTAAGGTTGTGGTATTCTTGTTGTGTTGGATTAATTCGATACTTAATTTTTTCACTTGACCATACAAGATTTTCAAACTTTAGTAAAGCTTAAAAATCTTGTACAGTCAAGGTAAGAACTATTTTATATCCCCACAAAGTTGCAAAAATGTATAAATCAACCCTATCGCCACATATACATTCTAACTCTCAAATGTAAACAATATCTTGGTCCTCGATTGTATCCATCGCTTTTTTTTCATTGAGTAATTAATGTTTTTGTTCTTCAGTTGAATTGGCATTAGCCTCAAAAAACAATGTTTATTTTTATTTTATTTTTTCATAAAATAGGCGAATTTAAGACATCAATTTGAAGGATTTTGGTTTTAGTGTGAGTTTGTAAGCCGTGATAGCCTAGTGGTTTGACCTATCGCATCTGAAGCAGAGGGTCGAGGGTACACACCCCGGCTCGCACCTCTGAGTTTTTCGGAATTTATGTGCGAAATTACATTTGTAATTTATCATGAGCTTTTCGGTGAAGGAAAACATCGTGAGGAAACCTGCACACTCCTGCGAAGCAATTCAATGGTGTGTGTGAAGTTCCCAATCCGCACTGGGCCCGCGTGGGAGCTATAGCCCAAGGCCCTCTCATTCTGAGAGGAGGCCTGTGCCCAGCAGTGGGACGTAAATAAGCTGATGATGATGATGATATGAGTTTGTAGGAACGTACCAAATTTTGTCATGAGCGCAGACGTGTGCTGTACGTGTGTTCCTCGTCCCCCTCAAAAAGTGGCAGAAAATTTTAGTGCACAAATAAGCCAAAGGCGCCTCCCGTCTGTCTGCTTTATGCTAAGGGTACTTTCACGTTAAAAGCTTAAATATAAAAACCTGGTTATAATTGGATAATGTTTCGTTCTCCAACGCGGTTTATCGATCGTCTGAACCATTCCACTATGGTACCCCAAAAATCAGTTGCCAATCCGAACATAAACCTAACCTGTTTTGAGTTGATACAGAAAACAATACGTACCTTGCTAATCGCTACCTTGTATTTTATTGTACAGTCAGCGTCAAAAGTCGCTCATCACTTTAGTACCTAGCGCCTAGTAGCGCCCGTATCACACCAATTCTAAACAGCAAACATATCCTGAAAATGGCTGCACGTAGACATCTTCATCTAGCCTGCTTAATACAAAACAATGTTAAAAAAAACGACCACAGTATTTGTATGAAAAGATCACATGGATGAAGGATATACATTGCTGGAATACACGTAGTAAAGTCTCAAACAAGGCTTTCATTCAACTGCACAAGACGGTGAGCAGTCGAAGTGGTTTCAAGTTCGCAGCTTCGAAAATTTGGAAAGATCTACCCCCACCATTGCGAAGTGACATTGTGTCCCAATACGCTCTTAAAGTCAAATTGAAAAAAATGCTTTTACTTGAGCAATTAGAGATGGAAACCACTTAGTTATCAGATTGCACCCCATTGTTGTCCACGAATTTAGAATTTAGAATTTAGAATTTTGCTTAAACATGTCCTTTCGTGTATTTGTTTTATTTTGTGTTAATAAGTATGATTTCCATTTTAGTTACTGTGTGAATGTTAGTATTAGTCTGCCCGCTGCTTGGTAAAGCGGTACGGAGTGCGGGGAGAGGGGCCGATTGAAAACCAGCGCTGCGAAGATGCAGACTTGTTGTGCGCACTCGCAGCGAATGCTGAGTCCGCTTCTTTTGCCACTTTCATAAATTAAATTGTATTACTTTTTTTTTCTCTATTAATTATTTTGTGTGGCAATAAATGGTTTTCTTTCTTCTTTCTTTCTTTCTACCTTGTCGCAATAACACACTTGTCAATCACGGTGTAATTACGGGCAATCATCTTAGTAATCTAGGTTGGCAACGCATCTGCAAACCCTCCGGGGTTGCGGGTGTCTATGGGCAGTGGTGATCACTTAGTGGTGACTACCCACTTGCTCGTTTGCCTTCCTCGTCGTATAAAAAAAAAGTATGACGCGCTGTATCTGGCCGTAGAGCGAAAAAGTACAAAAATGATAAGCAACTTTTGTAATGACTATACCTGTTTACCCAATTACCCAAAGAGGGTTATGTTTTTCGAGCGTATGTATGTATGTCTAATTCTGTGGCACGCTCTACAGCCTAAACTGTTTGACGGATTTCAACGTATGAGGTGTCATTGGATTCGTCTCAGTTGCGGGAGTGACATGGGGTATATTATTTCTCAGAATTGCAGTCGGGTTTTTTGTTTTTAATTTTAAGTTGTGTAACCGATGTCAATCAGTGACAGTTTATTTATTTAATTATACTTCTTAATATTAGATTGTTTTTTTTTTGTCGATACAAATCCGATACCACAGATGCTGTGTACGATCTTTTGTTTGGAATTCGAAAGCGGCTACAATAAATAATTTAGTTATTTTAGGAAATTTCCGGTAAATTGCAGCTGCAAGCGCTCTCACGTTCCGTTGATCCTTAGGGGCAATTAACTAGAACTAGACCTTTCCCTAAAAACTTTCTTTAGTCAAATAGCCCTCATTTGGCGTATTCTTATAATGTGTTCTTTTGAACTATCGGCAATATTGCTTTACGAGGAGTCTGTCAAATCGTTGTTGGAACTGCTATTGTTTCGGTGACCAGATGTGCATTTATTGCGCGCGGCGATATCTACAAAGCAGGCTTTAGTTAGAAATTAAACGATGGACGGCGGGTCCGATGCGAAATGAGTAAAGAAATAAGGGATGAGTCGAATGGTGGGGATCACCAGGCTAGACGAAATTATGAAGACGTATGGGGAGGAGCGGCAGTCAGTTTCGAGACCGAAAGAGTGGACATCAAGTCTCCGGGGCGTAAGGGAGGCAGTTGGGAGCAGAGGGTCGAGCACGACTTTTCGAAACCTGCGTCACGTAAAATCGAATAGTAAACGTTGTCGGGTTTGTATGACGTTTGGAACAGCGCCCGCCCGTGAGCGTATTTGGAACTAAAATTTACTATGAGGTTTCTCGATCTCGATACGATAACCGTAACGTTACGCAGGGTTCGTAAAGTCGTGCTCGACCCTCAGGGCCTAAGGCGCGGGCGCATTCTCGGAGAAAGCGGTCGAAGATACAGTGACTACATAGGACGTGTAGTCGGCAGCTAAGTCTAGGATACTCGATTTTCTCCCGTTATTCTAAAACCATTGTAACATTATACCTAATTTCATTAGCCTTTGACTAGTGTGGGATATTATCATGATACTCGGGACTTAATCGCGTAAAAAACTTTCATATTTAAATTTGAATTCCCCCCCCCCTCCCCCCCCCTCCCCCCCCCTCAACCCCCCCCCCCATGGTCCCTTCGAGACCATGGACGCAACGTCGCGTCCGAAACGTCGAGGTATTTAAATTCAAATTTAAATATAAAAGTTTTTTACGCGATTAAGTCCCGAGTATCATGATAATGTGTGAAAATCGCGAAAGTTTAAATCAATACATAGTGTGGGATAATTTTGGCTAAAGGCCATGAGTAGTGTTGATTGTTTTCCATGGTGTCGTTCTATTAATTTACGCGTATTCATATTAATTGTTCCTGACTTGTTTATGACTATGTACTGTGCATAATAATTGTTATCGTTTATGTAGCGTTCCTTCTATCTAGCAGAAACGCGTAATTAACTCGATTTGATCCGATTAGCACACAACTCTGAATAAGACATAAAATCAATTACAAACATTATTTACCATAACCTATCTGACACTATACTTTCTATTCTAGGCAACTCGAGTGTGAGGCTACAATTGTATTCATTGTTAGCGTAGGGTTTAGGTTTCGTTAGGGTTTAGGTTAGTTTAGATAAGAACGTAGTACGCGCTGTGGTGACAACGTGGTAGATTAGTAGGTTTAATTTCTTTCTCTAGTCCTTTATTTTAGATGTGTTGCAGGAGTATTATCAACGTATTGTGCGAAGTCGGTGATAGTGATTAATTACTATTTTGGTCGTTTATGGGTTTCGGCGTGCTTTGATATTCTTCGTGAGGCAGAGCGACGTTGGTTAACTTTACTAGATAAAGAGTGATTGTGTGCACGTGTGAATGATAATAATTACTTTGTGAATATATTTTGAAACTGATTGATTTGTTTAGTTTTTTAGGTGTTGTTTTAGGTGTTAGGTGTGGCTCCAATGGAATAAAGGGGAGAGTGAATCTCACTCACTAATCTACTCCTCCTCGCTCGACCCTACGTTTCATTGAGATACTGTGTCACACGTAGTATCGCCTCTTTGTTTCTAGTCCGTGCCAAACTAGAGATCGCAGTAGGTTTTACTAATACACAACGCTATATAATACAACGTATAATATAGCATACAAGCACATTCATTTTACACTACACAACATTACACGTGCCATCCGCCTAGGTAGTTGGCTTTCAAGTTGATCGATCCTAGTTGTCCGATGCCACTACATGCACTAGGTACACACCACACTTTTCTTAATTACTAATACAACACGCACCAGCTAACACACCGGCTTGAAGGTTACTTGGGTGTGATTAGCTCCTGGGTCGAGCGGAAGGCTACACATCAGGTGTGTAGCCTTCCGCTCGACCCAGGAGCTAATCTCAGCCAAGTAACCTTTACCTGTACTAGTACCTGTACCCTAGTACTAGGGTTCAACTCTAGGTTGCGCACGGTGTCCGCCGCCTAACTAACACATGCACTAGGTACACAAACAAGGCCTGAGTTACTTGCGTGCTTATAATTTTTGCCAGTGGCTCTGAGGTGCGTTCAACTCTAGGTTGAGCACGGTGTCCGCCGCCTAACTTGGACCCTTCACATGCACTAGGTACACAAACAAGGCCTGAGTTACTTGCGTGTTTATAATTTTTGCCAGTGGCTCTGAGGTGCGTTCAACTCTAGGTTGAGCACGGTGTCCGCCGCCTAACTTGGACCCTTCACATGCACTAGGTACACAAACAAGGCCTGAGTTACTTGCGTGTTTATAATTTTTGCCAGTGGCTCTGAAGTGCGTTCAACTCTAGGTTGCGCACGGTGTCCGCCGCCTAACTTGGACCCTTCACATGCACTAGGTACACAAACAAGGCCTGAGTTACTTGCGTGTTTATAATTTTTGCCAGTGGCTCTGAGGTGCGTTCAACTCTAGGTTGCGCACGGTGTCCGCCGCCTAACTTGGACCCTTCACATGCACTAGGTACACAAACAAGGCCTGAGTTACTTGCGTGTTTATAATTTTTGCCAGTGGCTCTGAGGTGCGTTCAACTCTAGGTTGCGCACGGTGTCCGCCGCCTAACTTGGACCCTTCACATGCACTAGGTACACAAACAAGGCCTGAGTTACTTGCGTGTTTATAATTTTTGCCAGTGGCTCTGAGGTGCGTTCAACTCTAGGTTGCGCACGGTGTCCGCCGCCTAACTTGGACCCTTCACATGCACTAGGTACACAAACAAGGCCTGAGTTACTTGCGTGTTTATAATTTTTGCCAGTGGCTCTGAGGTGCGTTTAACTCTAGGTTGAACACGGTGTCCGCCGCCTAACTTGGACCCTTCACATGCACTAGGTACACAAACAAGGCCTGAGTTACTTGCGTGTTTATAATTTTTGCCAGTGGCTCTGAGGTGCGTTCAACTCTAGGTTGAGCACGGTGTCCGCCGCCTAACTTGGACCCTTCACATGCACTAGGTACACAAACAAGGCCTGAGTTACTTGCGTGTGTATAATTTTTGCTAGTGGCTCTGAGGTGCTCGTCTCGGCCTTTTGACTCCTTGATCGTAGCGCGTCTTGCGCGAAAACTGGTTAGAGCTGTATCCTTTGTAGGAGTCACAGATAAAGTGATTGTTATAGGCATTCGAGTGATATTCAGTCCACCTTGCACAACTCGTCAAAATCTCTAGTCTCTGACACGGACACCCGCGGCTGCTTTCGAACGTAGGGAAGCGTAAAATCAGCATAAATTCATGCATGCATGCAAGCGAGCGTAAATGCAAGCGTAAAATTGGTGGCGTAACTTCTTTGTGTGTGAATGTGTGATCGAGTGGTATGAAAGGTTATATTTCTTTTGTTTGGGCCATACCCCATCCAGAATAAATGTCAGTTGTGTACGCTGGCTGCGGCATAGCCTATTTAATATGCCTTTAATTCACATCTGCATATTTACACAGCTCGGCACGTATTGAGAGGCCTTTTTGAGGTTGGGGATCTTTCGTTAGGGAACAAAAAATCTTACGTTAGGGAACAAATACTTTCGCTAGGGAATTAATCTGCTGAAGGTTCTGCTGTGTTCATCGAGAGCTGCGTTAGCTGTTCCAGAGCTGCAGTCCATCTACAAATTTCTCAGATCGACTAGGTCTGTTTATTCCTTGACTAACTACGTAACAAACCATCTTTGCATACTTAAACCGTTGCTCTCACGAGCTTAGGTGCTTAATATTGATTAAGCACCTTATTTACACCTTATATGACTACTTAAAATATTCTAGATTTACTAAATTATTTACGATATAAAAATATTACACAACGTAGAAAGGGTCCTATCTTAGGTTTATCAATAACTAGACGATCACGATTATTTTATTTTGGCCAAATATTTCAAGTGTTAGGTTAACTTTAATAGGAACGTAACTCATGCGGGTTCCTTTATTCGATTCTATTAAGGCCCCGGGTAAGAGTGTTACAGTTGGTTAGGTTGGTTATTCTTTTTTTGTTTGTTATATGGTGTTCAATAAAGGGTTGTTGTACTGTATTGTATTGTATCTACCTGCACATATCCAAATACATTAAGATGTCCGTCCGTCACTGCATTTTTCAAAGTTAAAACGTTTGTTTGTGTCAACTTTAAAATTTCCTCGCTCATTTTGGAAATCAGTAATCAGTCATTTATCTGCTCAAACATCTATCTAAGCACGGCTCTATTGATATAGACATAAGAGCCTGTGCAGATCATTGTGACCGCTTCGGTTGCTTAGCAACTATTGCTGCTGACTGTACAGAGAAGATGGTTTACGTACAGTTTATTGTGCTACATGTTTCATCACATAGACATGCAGATGCTTTAAAGTTGTTTGTATCACATGCATAAATCAATTATCGATATTCTAAATTCACAATGTCATTTAAATTATCTTGAATGGAATAGTAGACCTTGAATATTAAAAACTTGTGGCGACCTGGCGCCATCTGTCATCCAGTAGGAGTACTAATATACGACTTTCTAACGACTCCTAGCGCCATCTAGTCATCGAACGTTCGTCGCAATTTCAGTTCTACATCGCGCTGACAAAGTTTCTCAAGTCGGTTGCATAAATACAACTTCCAACTCTGTTCCATCGGACTTCGGTCCCCAGGCATAACATCTGCAGAGATCTCTCTTTTGCGGTCCTCCCACAAACTTATCCAAGGCGTGCTAAAATCAAAAGGAATTTCTGTCTGTCTTCTGAATTAATTAAAAAATGTTCATATTAATTTTTACTGTATTTAAACACAATCATATATTGTTAATGAATAAAAATTAAATACTATCACTATGTCGAAAAAAAATATCTCAATACGGTCAAAGCCACACCCGAATCTAATTTTAAACGCTCACGGACTGTTAAAGGTTTCACAAATATACACCCTTGCTTAACATTTAAATTATGACACCTACGTGCTCTTAAATTACCTAATAATTGGGTAAGGTACAATTTTTTGGGTCCAACTCCTTTCATAAGTTTATGCCAGTTTATGGGAAAGTAACGGCCTTAATGAAGTTCGGGGCTCACGCCAAACAGTCAGCCCGTAAAACAAATGACATAAGTACACGATTAAAAACAGAACGTGGCATATTTTATGAATTTAAATTATTATACCAATAATTTATTGAATCAGGCGTTACTTTGCGGAGGTCCATATTTATGAACTAAAAAACAGTACAACAGCAAAACAGTAGTGTCAGTTGAGTAGTGGAAGGGGTGGCATGTTTAGCGGTTGTTGTTGTGCTTCGTAAATGGCCTCGTGGAGAGTGCCGAAATGCGTCAGCGTTTAGTATAGTGGTGGTGGTGATAGTTGGGTCTGTGTGGCATGTGTTGATTCGTGTAGCAGTGGAGGCGGAGGTGTTGCATGGAAACATACATTTGCCGCACATATATAACTATTTGTCATTAGTGGTCGCGGGTGAGCAAAGTAATTGTTTTTTAGTTCATATTATACCAATGTTACAAGTAAAGATGCTTCATTACGTAAGCTGACAAAACAATCGAAAAACGTACTCCGAACATTGACATTTTGCGCGCAAGTTGGACGCGCTGATATCATAAATATACCACTTTTTTCACTACCTATATAATACAATAATATTACACATAAAAATACCGGACAAGTGCGAGTCGGACTCGCGCACTAGGGTCCCGTACAAAGATTTTAACGCTTTTCCCCAGTGTTTTAAGTTCAGTGTCAGCAGAGCCCTGCTCCTAAGCAAAAATGTACGCAGTGTGGGGTCATCTTATACTGGTCTGTGAAATATACAGACATACATAAAAAAAATACATTTTGAGAATTTTCTGAGTGGCTGTGCTATAAGAGCTACCTTCATACCAAATTTCATGTTTCTAGGACAACTGGAAGTACCCCTTAGGTTTTCAAAGTACGGCAATTTGTACGGAAATAGCTTTTTTAATGACTGTATCTTTTGATTGCGTTGACTTAGAAGGTTGATTTCTTCACAGCTACAAGGGACCGCCGGCTTGAGTATTTGATATTAATTTCAACATACTACCTAAACGCGTTCCAGAGAAAAAGGGTCTTGACAGACAGACAGACAGACGGACAACAAAGTGATCCTATAAGGTTCCGTTTTTTCCTTTTGAGGTACGGAAATCTAAAAAGAGGTAGATATGCCATAAGCACTAAAAGGCTATAACTTGTCTTTTGCCACAAAATCTCTCAATTAAGGTTCAAACTTGCGCGCAAATGTCAAAATGTTCGGAACATGTTTTTTGATTGTCTTGTGAGCAGATGACGTATGTTTACTTATACCTACTTATAATATCATTTATGTAATATCATTGTATTATACATAGGTACTCATACGTCGCGTGGGCGCTTAGAGCAGGAAAGGAAATGGAGACGTTAACGCGCGATTTCCCCTCTGCCAAAACTCTAACATTAAGTCTGTGCAAAATGATCAGGGTCTGTTGACTGTGTGCGTCTTTTTCGCATTTATACAATACAATACAACAATACAAATATTCTTTATTGAAAACCACAAAATAGTACAAAGAGATTACAGAAAACAGGTATGGTAGACAATAGGCGGTCTTATCGCTTAAAAGCGATCTCTTACAGACAACCAAAGTACAGAAACCAAGATGAAGAAGCTAAATTAGCTAAATTAGCTAAATTAATTAGCTAAATTTATGTGACAGTTTTGTTTTAGTGTGAGTTTGTAGGAACGTAACAAATTTTGACATGAGCGCAGATGTGTACTGTACGTGTGTGTTCCTCGTCCTCCTCATATAGTGCGATAAGGCCGCCCATTGCCACCTTGTATTTTCTTTGTGCCTTATTTCTTGTTTTGACTGTTATGTGGTGTTCAATAAAGAGTTATTGTATTGTATTGTATAGTGGCAGAAAATTTGTAGTGCCAAAGGCGCCTCCCGTCTGTCTGCTTTATGGTTACAAGTAAAGATGCGTCATATTCTCACAAAACAATCGAAAAACATATTTCGAACATTTTGACATTTACGCGCAAGTTTTACGCGTTGATGACCTTGATTCACAGTACAGCAATTTGTATGGAAACAACCTTTTTTAATGACTGTATCTTTTGATTGCGTTGATTTAAAAGTTTGATTTTTTCACAGCTTCAAGGGACTGCAGGCTTGAATATTTGATATTAATTTCAGCCTGCTACCTCCACGCGTTCCAGAGAAAAAGGGTCTTTACAGATAGACAGACGGACAGCAAAGTGATCCTATAAGGGTTCCGTTTTTCCTTTTGAGGTACGGAACCCTAAAAATGCTTAGAAATCTTAGTGGTTTTAAAAAAGCTGTCGTAATTATGTGTCACACGTTGATATTTACTATTATTATTTTTTCATTATTTTTGGTACCTATTTCACTAATAAACTAAGTAACGGCTTCTACGAGACACCTATAATACTCCACATCAATAATACCATCTTGTAGTTTTTGAGTGAAATGCCTTTGACACACGGACGGATGGATGCGTTAGATCATGCGTTGCGTTTTTGCCATTTTCGTTACGGGACCCCAAAAAGTGACTTAGATAATAGAACTGGTATTAATTTTGTACCTGGGAATATTTATTTTTGGTAGGTAAATAAGGTTACAAAATGTTGTAAGTAGCTGGGTAGTGTACGAGGGCTGTTTGATAAGTACCCGTTTTCTAAATATATTAATATCACTTGCCGCAAATAAGTATACCACCTTTTTAAGCCATTTTTCAGAGGCGGGAAAATTAAAAAAAAAATGGCATTCTTTTGTTTTTCTTTCTCATTTGACAACGATTCAGTGAAGGCGTGAACTTAAAATTGTTAAAATGGAGAAAGAACAGTATCGGTCTGTAATTTTTTTTTTTTTTTTATAATAATAAACTTTATTTACATAATAAAAGCAATTTACAATGACATTAAATCTAAGCTTAAACTAAATAAACTACAACTTAAAACTAACTTAAATCTAAATAAGGCCCCCGTGGCATAGTGCCCAAAAGGCTGGCAGCGTTGCCTCGCTGAATAGCGATGCTGATTCTTTGAGAGAGAAAACTGCCAGCCCTTTGGTCACAAGTTGCATCAACTAAGCGCTTTTGTAACTCAGATTTTGTAATTAGATTCTTATTTTTGGAAGGAAAAACATGTGATGAAATAAAAGTAAGAATGCAAGCGGTTTACCATGAATGTGCTCCTTCTATGACAACCGTCAGATATTGGTATAACGAGTTTAAGCGGGGGAGAACAACCGTCTTTGATGAGGATCGCCCAGGCCGGCCAGTTAAGGTGACTACAGACGATATGGTTAAGAAAATTTAAAATATCGTTTTAGCCGACCGCCGAATTAAACTTAGAGAAATCGTTGATGCTGTAAACGTTTCAATCGAGAGGGTACAACACATATTAGAAGAAAAATTGGGTATGAAGAAAGTATCGGCGAGGTGGGTGCCGCGTTTACTCACGGAGGAGCAAAAACGGAACCGACTGACTACTTCGGAGCAGTGTTTGGCCGTGTTCAAACGTAACCCGAAGGAGTTTCTGCGTCGTTTCGTGAACGTGGACGAAACGTGGGTCCACCACTACACCCCGGAAATGAAAGAACAGTCGAAGCAGTGGATTTTACCGGGTGAACCTGCTCCATAGAAAGCAAAACCGTCCCATCGGCTGGAAAGGTCATGGCGACCGTTTTTTGGGATTCGCAGGGTATTATACATATTGACTATTTAGAAAAGGGAAAAACAATAACAGGGCAGTACTATGTCAATTTATTGGATGAATTTGACGCCGTGTTGAAGGACAAACGACCCCATTTAAAAAAGAAAAAAGTACTGTTTCATCACGACAACGCCCCGGCTCATTCGTCCAGAGTTGTGACGGCTAAATTAGCACAGTTACGCTACGAACTATTGTCTCACCCCCCGTATTCTCCAGATTTGGCCCCATGCGATTTCTTTTTGTTTCCCAACCTAAAAAAATGGCTCGGTGGCAAGCGATTTGGATCAAATGACGAAGTCATTGCCGCCACAGAGGCCTATTTTAATGACTTTCCAAAATCATACTTTTTGGATGGTTTATTGAAGCTTGAGTATAGGTGGAACAAATGTATAGAGTTAAAAGGTGACTACGTAGAAAAATAAATGCATATATACAAAAAAAAAACGGTTTTTTTTTAATAAACGGGTACTTATCAAACAGCCCTCGTAACTATGTAGCTATTTAAAAATATTATTTGGTTATTTATAACAAGTTGTCTATAAACAAATAAATAAAACGAATACGAAAAGTATTCGTCATTCACAAAAAGTTATCAAAAAAAAAAAACGAAAAGAAAAAATATTTTTGAGATATCTTAAGACAGACTCGAACCCAAGATTCAAGAGCGTCTATAGTATGACCATAACCGCTGTGCACTCCCTGAGGTATGCGCGCGGCGAGACGGGGGGGACGCGCGCTGTCAGTCCGCCGTCAACGCTCGTGGCGGCGGGTAGTGTCATTTGGACCGGACCGTCAATGTCAGACGCACATGAGATAAAAATTCAAAGATGGGTCGTGCGTTATCTCGTGATGTCAAAACCGTAATTTTTAAAATGGCTGAATATTTTAAGAAAAGAAAAGCAGACAGAGAAAGCTTTGAATTCAAAAGTGATGCGAATATTGCCAA
The DNA here is from genome assembly GCA_963691665.1 of Clepsis dumicolana. Classification (NCBI taxonomy): domain Eukaryota; kingdom Metazoa; phylum Arthropoda; class Insecta; order Lepidoptera; family Tortricidae; genus Clepsis; species Clepsis dumicolana. Next base: position 13,253,408 of record OY829522.1, on the reverse strand, counting down.
AATCGTTGCGGAGGCTACGGGGTACTCTAAAAGAACCGTGCATAGTGTAATTTCTGCGGGTTATTTATCAATGGAAAATTCAAGCCGTTTAAAGTTTCAATCGGCGAAAAAACCAAAAGTTATAAAGAAAAAACATTTCAATAAAACAAATTCTGATTTGAATTATAAGTGTAGTTCTTATTCATCAACTGCCTAGGTATTTTAATACAATATTGAGTATAATGCAGATTACATTTTTATCAAGTAATAAGATAATACAACTATAATGCATTTTTATTTACTAAAGAGCCTCCGACCACCGTTCCGCCACAAGTCTTGCCTTAGAAATGTGTGGCGAAAACGCCACGAATCCAAGGCATATATTATGCATGGCAACACGGGTGAGAGAAAGAGGCCTATGGTCTCTACACTTTGCACGTTACGGCACGTTAGATTTCTCTCCTTTAGTTGTAACTGTTCAGTGCATCTTTTACGCTATAAACGGTCTCAGTCATCCAGGCGGGCGAGCTTCTGTACGTTTGATAACTGACCGCTTTGTCTGGCCTAACATCAAAAGAGATTGCCGCAAATGGGTACGCAATTGCCTCGCTTGTCAGCGAAGCAAAGTTACCAGGCATGTAAGTGCACCTTTGGAACAATTTACAGGTACATCTCGTCGTTTTTACCACGTGCATATAGACATAATAGGCCCTATGCCTCACAGCAAAGGATTCCAGTACTGTTTGACATCAGTTGACAGATTTACTCGGTGGCCCGAGGCATGGCCGATAACTGGCATCACAGCGGAAGAAGTCGCAGAAACATTCACCCGGGAGTGGATATCTCGCTTTTCCCCAGTTCACAGCTCCTGAAATATAGTCTTCAAACTGAATGACAAGCGACATATCAGGAGTGTTCCAGCTACGCATAAAAAAAACTGTAAACTTACGTGGATTGTGGCGAGCCGATACGTCTAACTAACAGTTAAAAGGAATAAATGTCTCTGTTAAACTCTCCCACAATTATCATCGAACTTCACAACCAGGGTAAGTTCGTTTGATTATTACATTGATGTACCAAATAGTGACAGATTCGCCACCCCTTCACCGCGCGCGGACAAGCAATATAGGTGATTAGGTTACTCGGTGACTTAGTTGCCAACAGCCGCCGCGCAGGTGACATCTCGTTGATTCGCCCAGTTCAACCGCTCAAAATGACGTCGTGCACATTTATGAACTGTACAAATAACACAAAAAAGAAAAACAAAGCACATGGAATCTCATTCTATACGTAAGTAAACAATATACTCATTATTTGTAAAGAAAACCACGCACTTAAAATTGTAATGTTATAACCAAATAATGCAGGGCCGAAAAATTATTTCCCCGCCTGATAAATCCCAACCTATAATAGTATGGCCATTTTGTAATTCCTAGTAAACTAAATAAAACTATTACAGAAACTGACTATTTTATCTATTTCTACTGATTTTCTAATTTTTAGATCTACCAATTTAGACTGTCCATTATCTGTTCAATGACGACTCTGAAATAGGTACTTTTTTTGTAATTTTTCCATTATTTTATATTTTTACCTTTGAAACAGTTAAGAAAGACTTAAATTCCACTTGCCACTCTGTGAGCTTTTCCGTCTTTTATACCTAAAACAAAACGTAAAATAGAATGCGTTTATTTCGGACAACAGAAACTAAAGCCTAAAGTTTTATGGCCTAGCACTAAGTAGCAGAAATATGAAGTCGGTGCGGTGCGAGCGGAATATTCTTTGAATGAAGCACCGACTTCATATTACTGCTACTTAGTGCTAGGCCATAAAACTTTAGGCTTTAGTTTCTGTTGTCCGAAATAAATTCATTTTATTTTACGTTTTTTTTCTAAGGTTTTTTTTGAAGGCAGTTTTACTTTCTTGTTAAAAGATTTTTATTTCACATTTTTACGTTGATTTTACATTTTCAGAATTAACCTCCAACTCCTAACCGTTAAGGAGTTGTACCTTCCATCATCAGCTCATCAACATAAGATGATGACTACCAGACTAAATACTTGAATAGCCTTAGAAAATATATGAAACACATAATAAGTGCCTATAAAATTAGAGGGTTGCCCTCATTTCCCTGGGATCCCATCATCAGATCACGACTTGTTGACAATGAGACCACCCCAAAAGTATACCCTTTCGAACAATGATTTAACATTTTAAGAATTATCCTCCAACTCCTAACCGTTAAGGAGTTGTACCTTCCATCATCAGCTCATCAACATGAGATGATGACTACCAGACGCAAATACTTGAATAGCTTGAGACAATATATGAAACACATAATACGTGCCTATAAAATTTGATGATTGCCCTCGATTTCCCTGGGATTCCATCATCAGATCATGACTTGGTGACAATGGGACCACATCAGGAGTATACCCTTTCGAATAAAAAAACAATTTTGAAAATCGGTCTACAATTGGCGGAGTAATCGATGCACATACATACATACAGTGGAACGTAGAACCTCCTCCTTTTTTGAAGTCTGTTAAAAACATTACCAATAGTGGCTCTGAGAGCTGTAGACCTCGTTAGCTATTTTTTTTTTCCAAAAAACTATAATTATCGAGCCTGCTTACAAAATTTTACACTGCAGAGGAGAACAGCTGGACAGACATTAAGAAAGCATTTTTATCCCATTCACGTTCATGCTTCGCTCGCTCGGTCAATAAAGAACGACCTGTTATTTTATGTTCGTAAATTAGCAGGTCATTGTTATCATGCGACTACTTGTTATTTTGTGGACATAAATTAGCAGGTCGGTACGGTAGTCGTACATTATCCAGATGGTATATTTGTCTGTGGTATATTCCCTTGAATTTTGACATATCAGTGTAATGACAGCGCTAAAGAGGTGCGTGGCCAGTCTTCATGTATAAAAGTCGGTGGATTATTAATTAAAAATAATAAGGATAGGAGCAATCAAAAGTTGCTGTTTTTATTTAAATATGGCTCTGCCCACTGGAGGACATTTTTGCCAGTGTTTAGTAGGTTTTGCCATTGTACGGTAAAAAAAAAATCTAGAAAACGAAATATGAGAGGTATTTTAATGGTGGATGGTGGATGAACGATGACCTGTTTATGTTCAGTCTAATCAAAAGTTCAGAACGTGTTGTTAGACTATAAATCAGTGTTGCCATAAACAAACTTGAGATTTCTACTGTTGTCAGTTCGTTGCAGAGTTATCGTGGGACGACTATATTACATACGGAGGACTGTTATATGTGGCACGGAAGGTTTAAGAATTACGAGGGTGATGTTTGGCAGATATGTTACATTTTATTATAACAAAGAGATAGATTATGTCATTAGCGCGCTGAGAATAAAGCTCAGGAAAGGCAACAATAAATTGTCGCCGCTTTGGCCTTGTTTCTGACAGTTGACTTCAAACAACTCTAAAAGTGACAACGACCATCCTACTTCATACAACCGGTTTTTTTAAACACAATTTACTAGTAATATAATCTTTACTTTGTTAATATCATTGCCTCGTCTCAGCAACTTACGACCGGTGACGCATTTCGACATAATTCCATTAAACATTCGATGGAAACAAGATATTAGAACTGTGTCAACTTGCGTCCTGCGACGAAGTCGAAACGTCAGACTAAAAAAAATACTGAACAATGACTGAACATGAAAAAAATCACGGGAACTTTTTTTTTATTAAACTGAAACGTGAACTTTGTCGCTGCTACCACTGATTGCTCGGATGGTGCAGTTGGTAGCGCGATACCACGGTATGGTGGAGGTCGTGGGTTCGAATCCCAGTTCGAGACTTTATTTTTCCGGAAATCTATATAAGTACCTATTTAGGTTTCACTTTGAAATTTGAGGAATCCCCCCCCCATTTTCAGGGTTCCGTAGTCATGCAAGAGCTCAAATAATAGAAAAAAATAAGACACTCGTTTATCCAAATCCTGCATTACTAGTTTCTCCTTGGCTTCCTGAACTACACAAGCCGGAAAAACATTGGAAATTGCTACCTTTCATATTTACCTACCCAATAGGTGCACGTTTTTTTAAATAATAACCTTGTTCTTACAACTACTTCTTGGTCTTACAAGTAGTTGTAGTAGTAGTATCCATACTATACTGACGAGCAAAAATAACGAGTCACTTTTCATAGAACTTCGTATGGAAATTGACCCGTTATTTTTGCTCTTCAGTGTACTTAGAGCCAACGAAAGTATGAGTTTTACAAATTGATGACAGAATTATTTAAGTAATAAAACAGTAATTCCTCGTAAAATCATTTATTACCACTTTGATCTCACTTTTGTACAGTTCAGTCCCAGCTCTGTCATTTTTGCTCCGTTTTTCCACACAAAATTCCCGACTAATTGTGTTTTTTTATATGACACAACATATTGAAGTAAATGGATAACTCGCACATTAAAGTCTAGGTTTAGTCACTCATTAATCTAATCTGTTTTTCCAACTTTTTTGTGTCACAGCCGTTCAATGACCATCGAATTCCTTCGCGACCCCCAAAACCCCATTTGTGCGATTAACCTTAGAACCCAACTATTATCTAAGAATTCATATTTAGAACGCACACTTCTGTAATTCAATCAATCGTGCGTTTTGGAACGCAACCTATATTTATCAGAAGGAGTTACTGGTTCGCAACTTACCGTTTTTTTTTATATTGAAAGGAAATAAATATTGTTGTTTTATTAAAATGTTCTTAAAAAACCTTCATTACATGTAGTCACGAGCACGAGACTTTCGAAGCTAATCCTCCCAACCCCCACGTGTAAGTGCCGCGACCTACACTTTGAAAGACACTGATCTACCCAATCCTCGGTTCTGAGTGGGTATGAAACATGAATAAAAATGCGAGACTAATCACTTATTTCTATATCCGACTATTCACACTTTAGTCCCAACCAATCACACTTTGCCTCGAGAAATCACACTTTGGTCCTGACTTTTCACACTGGTCCCAATTTCTCACACTAAAGTTCCACCTGGTCACACTTTGGTCTAAAATCGTCACACTTTGCTCTCATCGCGGGGGCGAGCCGCAAATACAGCCTTAGTGATCGCGGAAGCGGGAGCCTCCACACATACCCACAGGATAGCCCCGAGCAGGAACGAAAGGAAAATGCTGCCGCTCAGCAGCACCACCTGAAAAGGAAAACGTTCGTCAGGTTTGTCAAATGACTATGTATCTTGGAGAAGATTTAACTATTTAGCTTGGTCCAGAACCTCCAAAAAGGGGAAATATCCAGGATACAAAACTATAATGCCTTTAGTCATAAGCATCACTCAAGCCTCCATTAGTTTAAAAAAGTAAAACCGCCTTAAAAAAAACCTTAGAAAAATAACGTAAAATAATCCTCTAAAATAATGATAAATAAATAAAATAAAATAAAATGCGTTTATTTCGGACAACAGAAACTAAAGCCTGAAGTTTTATGGCCTAGCACTAAGCAGCAGAAATATGAAGTCGGTGCGGTGCGAGCAGAATATTCTTTGAATGAAGCACCGACTTCATATTTCTGCTGCTTAGTGCTAGGCCATAAAACTTTAGGCTTTCGTTTCTGTTGTCCGAAATAAACTTACTTTTTTGTTAAAAGATTTTTATTTCACAATTTTACGTTGATTTAACATTTTCAGAATTGTCCTCCAACTCCTAACCGTTAAGGAGTTGTACCTTCCATCATCAGCTCATCAACACGAGATGATGACTACCGGACGCAAATACTTGAATAGCCTTAAAAAATATATGAAACACATGATACGTGCCTATAAAAGTTGAGGGTTGCCCTCGATTTCCCTGAGATCCCAACATCAGATCATGATTTGGTGACAGTGGGACCACCTCAGGAGTATACCCTTTCGAATTAAAAAAAAAAATTGAAAATCGGTTTGATCGATCGATTTGAATCGATGAACATACATAAAAAAAAAAAAAAAAAAACAGTGGAACGTAGAACCTCCTCCTTTTTTGAAGTCGGTTAAAAATAGGTTTTGTCTTCTTCTGACTAATGGAAATGTCAATGTGACAAAAAAGGACAAAGTGACTTTAACGGCATTTAATAGGTTAATGAATATTAGGGTTAGTCTGTACGAGGGCTGTTTGATAAGTACCCGTTTATGGAAAAAAAAATCATTTTTTTTTGTATATATGCATATATTTTTCTACGTAGTCACCTTTTAACTCTATACATTTGTTCCACCTATACTCAAGCTTCAATAAACCATCCAAAAAGTATGATTTTGGAAAGTCATTAAAATAGGCCTCTGTGGCGGCAATGACTTCGTCATTTGATCCAAATCGCTTGCCACCGAGCCATTTTTTTAGGTTGGGAAACAAAAAGAAATCGCATGGGGCCAAATCTGGAGAATACGGGGGGTGAGACAATAGTTCGTAGCGTAACTGTGCTAATTTAGCCGTCACAACTCTGGACGAATGAGCCGGGGCGTTGTCGTGATGAAACAGTACTTTTTTCTTTCTTAAATGGGGTCGTTTGTCCTTCAACACGGCGTCAAATTCATCCAATAAATTGGCATAGTACTGCCCTGTTATTGTTTTTCCCTTTTCTAAATAGTCAATATGTATAATACCCTGCGAATCCCAAAAAACGGTCGCCATCAAGTATAACTATTAGTTATTCTGTGGTATTACGAAATAAATGTTTTCAAATGAACATTGGCTGCACCGACCTCCAACAAAACCTGTCGGCGTCCACGTGTGTTCTTCGAAAACTACGATTATCTAGCAACTAAGTCAAGGTCGTATGGTTTATCGCACACCTCTAGATTATAACTTTTTAATTACGAATTCATAAGTCAATGTGTCAAATACTGTGAGAATATCGTCGATACGTGTCGCCACGTTTTTTCGTGTCAAAAATTAAACTAGTGGCTCTGGCAGCAACGAAATTATAAGTTTGTGGAGGGAAAGTCAGGCTCCTGTCGAAGTTGCTTTTATAATACGCGTCATTTTGCTGTGGCTCAATGGCCTTTCTTTCAGGGGCAACTATTAAAAAACCATTTCTTTTTAATATATAAGAGGAGGGCAAACGAGCAGGCGGGTCATCTGATGTGAAGCAGTCACCGCCGCCCATGGACACCTGCAACACGATGGGAATCACGGGTGCGTTGACAGCCCTTTAAAGAACAGGTAGGCTCGTTTTTTAAAGATTCCTAAGTTGCATCGCTCCGGGAATGTTGCCGCAGGAAGCTGATTCCATTATCTTCGTCGTGCGAGGGAAAAAGTTCCGTTTAAATCGGACAGTGCTAGACTGAAAACCGTCAAGGTTGTGAGGAGCATTGTTTTGTAGTGAGAGAGCCATACTGTAGCTATTTGTTGCCGTACGAATGAGCCGGCTCGTCCGGGAGAGTACCACCCTCTCGCATGAAGCAACCGCACCCCTGTTGCGTTTCGTTCGGTCAGTGAGAGTGCCGGGGGCCCGATCCCCCTCCCCTTTCCTCTGCCCCTTTTCCTCCGTAAAGGCCGGCAACGGACTAGTGACTCTCTTAGGGTTGCTGGTTCTCATGGGTGGCGGTGATCGCTGGCCATCAGGTGACCCGCTTGCTGAAGAACATCTGCCTAGACCGAAAATCGAACCCAGGACCTCTAGTCAGGTTCTCTTACCACTAGGCCATCCGGTCGTCATCATAATCATCATTAATTTGACATTTACATATATAAGTACCGATTGTTCCATAATGGAACTAGAACTATGGAGCTTCTGGGATACCTATGCTCTTTTTTAGCTGACTCCAAAAAAGGAGGAGGCTCTCAATTCGTCGGAATTTTTACATTAGAAAAGTTGAAAAACCCCCGACATTGTCATTTCATAGTTCAATATTTCAAAAACTGGTGAACCCATTTTAATGAAACTTAGCTAAGAACCATCTCGATTAAACTAGCTTTCGATTAAAAAAAACAGCATTGAAATCGGTCTATCCGATTGGGAGCTATGATGCCACAGACAGACACACAGATACACAGATACACAGATACACAGACACTCAGACACCTCTTTTTAGTCGGGGGTTAAATAAGAAAACTGATCATTGTGGAGTGGTTTTTTCAAGTGTTGAAATACGCGTCACTTGATAAACTTGGTACTGGATTTTTGATTGAAGGCTTCGTCGGCTATGTTAATTCTTTGAGTGTTAACGGTGACATTAGGCCGTCCGTGACCCGGCCCTCGGCGCAGACGTGCGTCATAGAACCATGCCATTCGTGTTCCGTACCACAAAAGGAAAAGTGTAACCCTTATACTTAGTAATTATATCTATACCTATAAAACAGTACCGTGACTGACTGACTGACAGACAGCACACAGCCTAAACCACTGGACCTAGAGACTTGAAATTTGGCAAACATAATAATATACCTTGAGTATCCTGGAGGTGCACTAAGAAGGGATTTTTCGAAATTCCCACGGGATAGGGAACTAGCTCATTTTGAAATATTTCACGGGGGCAAAGCCGCGGGGCATAAGCTAGTTTTTTATAAACTCACTGAAACATGAATACACAAAAAAAAGCAGAAAAATGCCAACCCCGGGTATCGAACCCGGATCCTCGACACTCCGGGTCGTGTGCACTTCCCCTACACCACGATTGGTATAGAGGAAAAGGCCGAATTTTTTCTATGTATTCCTTATACTTAGAGCTCAGGCCAGAGTACGAATGTTCGATACCTCTGCGTAACGTAATTGAGTAGTAAACGTTATCGAGAAATTTGTATGGCGTTTGGAACAGCGTCCGCCCGTGAGCGTATTTGGAACTAAAATTTAGTATGGTTTCTCGATTTCGATACGATAACGGAACGTTACGCAGGATTCGAAAATTTCGTGCTCGGCCTACAGGAAAGGAATGAGATGTTAACGCACGGTTTCCCCTCTGCCGAAACTCTAACATTAAGCCTGACCAAATGATCAGGGTCTGTTGATTGTATGCGTGTTTTTGGCATTTGTGGTTAGGAGTCGCAGGATTCGAAAACTCGTGCTCGACCCTCGGCTTTATACAAGTATTTTTTTAGGTATATTTATTGATAATTCTTTACCACATTTTGAATTTCTTTACATGTCTTCTATGTTTTGCCCTCGCATATTTATTAAGTATACTTAATTACTTGAAAAATATCATTCCATTTCTTAAGTTTTCAATGGAAGCAAAAAAGTTGCAATACGTAAAATATTTTCACCTTTGCACTTTTCTAACCTTAGTTTTAGGTTTAAAACGTTGAAATATTTAAATAAAATCCTGAGTTGTTATTTGATTCGTAACCTTCACGCAATTCATGAGCCTGTTTTTTTTTAAGATTGTCACGTCTTGATGTCATGACTTCAACACTCATGAACCTACCTACCCACCTACTTTACACGACAGTTAAAACATTTAATTACTTGCCTGGAAGCGAATCTGTATAAATATTATAAATGGTAAGTAAGTAACCTTTATTGTACGAGAAAAACAGCATAAAAACACAATTTAAAAAAATCAAATTCGAGTACAGAGGGTCGAGCACGAGTTTTCGAATCCTGCGTAACGTTACGGTTATCGTATCGAGATCGAGAAACCTCATACTAAATTTTAGTTCCGAATACGCTCACGGGCGGGCGCTGTTCCAAACGTCATACAAACTCGACAATGTTTACTATTCGATTTTACGTGACGCAGGATTCGAATATTCGTACTCGGGCCTCAGGAAAGGAATGGAGATGTTAACGCGCGATTTCCCCTCTGCCAAATCTCTTGCCCCTCTGCTCTAACATGTATACAGTCAACAATAAATAAGTATACTATGACCAGAGGTCGGACTGAGTGGCGACAATGCTCGCAATAATGTGGACATGATTCCAAAATTAATCAATTAATCAATTTATTTATTTATAGAAATTAGATTTGAATTCCTGGAGATAACAATTTAACTACACAATGTATACATGTTTGAAAAATAATTAAAATATTAATAAATTTAGCATTTGAAGTCGTTCTCGTAGATAGTTTTCTAATGATGAAGTTTTCTAATTAACATACTACGTAATAGTAATACAAAACGCAGTAAACCCTCCTCCTCCGTAATATAAAACCTCCGCTGATTTATATGGCTTGCCTATTATATTAGGGTAATATTTTGAAAGCACTGCATGTGTAAATTGTTCTCCAGGAATTCAATTCTAATTTCAAGAAATTAATTAATTGATTGATTGCATAATTTTGGAGTCATGTCCACATTATTGCGAGCAATGACGCCACTCCGTCCGATCCCTGACTATGACTTTGACTACCTACAACGTGTAAAAATCATCAGTCATTTGACACTTAGCATTGGACCTTTGCCGTTTGGGACGTTTTGTGTCTGGCTGTAGAGTGTCAACTACGAGTATACCAAGATATAAAAGTGAAAAGCTACTAGGGATTAATAAAATAAATAAATAAATAAATATCATGGGACAATTTGACACCAATTGACCTAGTCCCAAACTAGGCAAAGCCTGTACTATGGGTACTAGACAACGGATAAACATACTTATATAGATAAATACATACTTATGTACATTATTAAACATCTAAGACCCGAGAACAAACATTCATATTCATCATACAAACATCTGCCCCGACCGGGATTTGAACCCGGGACCTCAAGCTTCATAGTCAGGGTCTCTAACCACTAGGCTATTCGGTCGTCAATAAAAAATCGATATGTATCGAATCGATACTTTTTTAAATCTATTTAAGTGTAGGTTTAGTTGCCTCGGTTTTGGGCGCGCTCGCGGGTTCTGGTTTGTTCTGTTTCTGTATTCTGAGCCATCCATAGCTGCTGGTCACCAGTTGTGTTTTTTTCTAGCTTACATAAGGTGCCCCACTGTACCTACCCCGAGCAAGACTTTTCACCAGAATCGAGTATAACGTATTATCGTATCGCCATTGAGAAAATTTCTATGACAAGGCAGTGCCCTGTGAGGGTATTCGGTACTAAAATTTAAAACGAAAATTTCTCGATGGCGATGATATAACATTAATACTCGTCGGCTCTGAGGCCCGAGTACGAATATAAAATATTCGAAACCTGCGTAAGGTAATCGAGTAGTAAACGTTATCGAGGTATGACGTTTCGAAGAGCGCCCACTCGTGAGCGTATATGGAACTAAAATTTGGTATGAGGTTTCTCGATTTCGATACGATAACGTAACGTTACGCAGGATTCGAAAACTTCGTGCTCGGCTTGCTGGTGAAAACTCCTGCTCGGGGTTCTGCTCGGCAAATACCTCCCAAAAAGAGAGTGGCATGGTCACTACAGTGACCAAACTCATTAAAAAAAGATTTAAAAAAAATACCTCCCCTTCCTCCCGCCACTATAAAATATGCCCGGACATTGTAAAATTTATTTTAAAAACATTGAAGCCCAACTTTGTGGAACTCGTCCCATTAGCACATTTTATTAGGACTGGTATTTTTATGGCTGTAACGTCCAACGCCATGGCCATGGCTGGGCCTCACAATTTTGTTTAAAACAACTTGTTTTAGGACGCATGTGGTTTATTGTTCTGTTAAGCCGAGCTTAGACCTGCATGAACAATCTTGCAAGTTATGCGAAGTGCGTCTCATCGCCCACTACAAACTCGTTCGCTTAATTTGCTTGCATGATTTTTCTGTCTAAACTCGGATTTTCAGGCGCTGCCTCAGCTATCCAATCCATGTTCGTTTTAGCTCCTGAATATCTCGTTCAAGATTTGAAATAAAAGTTTACTATTTCAACCACACAGAGGCCAGAGTGCGAATATTTGAATCCTGCGTAAAGTAACGTTATCGTATTGAAATCGAGAAATTTCGTGCTAAATTTTTGTTCCAAATACACTCACAGGAAGAATTGCGAAATTAAATGGCAATGGGTGGGGCACATTGCTCGCAGGACTGTTGGCTGATGGGGTCAGAAGGTTCTCGAATGGCGTCCACGGACCGGTAGACGAGCTGTCCGTAGGCCTCCGACAAGATGGAGCGACGACTTGGTAAAGATCGCGGGACCGCGGTGGATGCGGACAGCACAAGACCGGTCTGAGTGGAGAGCCTTGGGGGAGGCCTATGTCCAGCAGTGGACGTCTTTCGGCTGACATGATGATAATGACGCTCACAGGCGGACGCTGTTCCAAACCTCATACAAATTTCTCGATAACGTTACTACTCGATTACGTTAAGCAGGATTCGAATATTCGTACTCGGGCCTCGGGTCTTAGTTTTCCACGAAATGACGACGTATCGTGTACTTACACGATAATAACACGACGATATACAATTCTGTTTCAGCTGATTTGACACACTGGTAGTCTTTAGGAGTCATTAACCCCCGACGAAAAAGAGGGGTGTTATAAGTTTGACTTATGTATCTGTGTGACTGTGTATCTGTCTGTGGCATCATAGCTCCCAAACCGATGGACCGATTTCGATGTGTTTTTTTTTACAGCTAGTTTAATTAAGATAGTTCTTAGCTAAGTTTCATTAAAATCGGTTGACCCGTTTTTGAAATATTGAGCTTTGAAATGACAATGTTCTAGGGTTTTTCAACTTTTCTAAGTTGGTCAGGTTATAATTTATTGAATCAGGCGTTACTTTGCGGAGGTCCATATTTATAAACTAAAAAAAAAAACTTTGCTCACCCGCGACCACAAGTGAAGAATAGTTAATCTGTGCGGCAAATGTATATTTCCATGCAGCACCTCCGCCTCCAGTGCTACACGAATCAACACATGCCACACAGACCCAACTATCACCACCACCACTAAACTAAACGCTGACGCGTTTCGGCACTCAGGTCAGGTTATTTGTTCATCTGTGATATTATGTATGATTTAGGTACAGTCTCAATTCCGAACAATAGTAGGTACAATTCTCGAGCGAACGTGAAGCGTAACTTTTGACCCGTTGACGTAACAAACACGACATTGAGGGTGAGCGCGTACACAGAGCTTTCAGTGTAATTGACGATAAAAACCATAGTGGTCAAACTCATAATACCCCTCTTTTTGCGTGGAGGGTTAAAAAAGCATCTTGGTTAACCCTTATTAAGGCAGAGGCGATTTAACGACCACATACACTTGATTGGAAATTCAATCGTAGTATCTGAATAATATGGCATTATTATTATTATTATTATGCGACTTGCTTCAAAAAATATTCTTTGTAGGATATGTATTCCATAGCTGCTATTAATTCAGTGGTAGTATGTTCCAATAAAAGGGGCCTTATCATAAGAATAAATAATAACAGAGTAGGACGGAATCTCTTTTGACCGAGTCCAAAACGCCGCCATTTATGTACCTACTTCCCCCTTCACGTCGTTACACCCCTTTGTCGTCCAAGCGTGTTGCTAGGGTTGTTTGCTTACGTCTAAAGATAATATCGCTATTTCCTTTACTTTGAAATCATTATTTTATTTCATGTTTTGAGAGTTTTCCATGTTTTCCAATATGAGATTTATAAATTATTACGTACCTACATCTTAAAGATATTTCTAAATAAGAAATTTTTATAAGTGCCATACCAAAGGAAGCCATTTAAGGTGATTTAAGTAAGTATTACTTACCCACAAATATAAAATAAAATACATACAGGCTCACGTAAAACTATTACAACCAAATTATAAAAAAACCAACCACGCGTGCGGCGACGCCGGCCGTGACAGCCTGACTGAGTAGCTCGTTTAACGAGTACTCTAATATCGTGACCTTCAGCCTGTCCGGAGTGGGAGTTTCCATTCTACTATGTTATTATTTATTCTTATGGCCTTATTAAGGGTTCTAAGAGTGTTACACTTTTCCCGGGAAAGGCCGAAGGCTACTCACGTGTGTCTTCTTTAAGTAAACATTATTCTGATGCCAAGGTCCCTTTAAATTATAATTGTCGCAGTTTGCCTCGCAGTTGCGCAAGCGATCGAGTTAGTTCGCAATATCCCATGCAGTGGTTATTGCTACATCAATAACTGGTTTACTTAAAATGTTGTTAATGACCTTACTAAAAGTTTGCAAATCTGGGGAATTAGAGTAGGTAGTTATATACAATAACCTGACCTAACCAAATTAGAAAAGTTGAAAAACCCCCGACATTGTCATTTTAAAGTTCGATACTTCAAAAACAGGTGAGCCGATTTTAATGAATCTTAGCTAAGAACCATCTCGATTAAACTTGCTTTCGATTAAAAAAAGTGCACCAAAATCGGTAAATCTGTTTGGGAGCTATGATGCCATGCCACAGACAGATACACAGATACACAGGTCAAACTTATAACACCCCTCTTTTTCGTGGGGGGTTAAAAATAGACAGATATGCCACTGTTTCACCGCGCGCGGATAAGCAATTATAGGTGATTAGGTGAATTTGTCAGCGCTGAACTGGTGCGTGGCCTGCTTTATTTTACAACGATGAGCAGGGAGCGAAACTTTGGTGCCGGTGACGTCATTGTGACGCAAATTGACATAGGTATAGGGAATTATAAAAAAAATAGTGACATAGATGATACAAACGCATCTGCGAACCCTCCGGGGTTGTGGGTGTCTATGGGCAGTGGTGATCACTTACCATTAGGTAACGCACTTGCTCGTTTGCCTTCTTCGTCGTATAAAAAAAATTATCAAATCGTTTTGACATTTCATAAAAAGTTGCTGCATGATTTAACCAAGAGGCAACATTCCTTTGACACCAATGATTGACCTAGACCTAAATTAAGCAGAGCTAGTGTCAAACGGAAAAAATACGTATCTAGATAAATTCGTGCATAAATACATATTATTAGAAAAGTTGAAAAACCCCCGACACTGTCATTTCAAAGTTCTTTATTTCAAAATCGGGTGAACCGAGTTTAATTAAACTTAGCTAAGAACATCTCGATTAAAATAGCTTTCGACTGAAAAAAACTGCATCGAAATCGGTAAACCCGTTTGGGAACTAGGATGCCATAGACAGATACACAGACACACATATACACAGATACACATGTCATACTTATAACACCCCTCTTTTTTGTCGGGGGTTAAAAACACCTAAGACTCGAGAGGCAACATTAGTGTTCATCATACAGATATTGAGGGTCGAGCACGACTTTACGAATGCTGCGTAACGTTACGGTTATCGTATCGAAATCGAGAAACCTCATACTAAATTTTAGTTCCAAATACACGGACGGGCGATCTTCCAAACGGCATACAAACTCGACAACGTTTACTATTCGATTTTACGTGACGCAGGTTTCGAAAAGTCGTGCTCGACCCTCTGCACCGACCTGGAGATCGAACGCGGGACCTCGAGCTTCCTATCAGGTTCTCTAACCACTAGGCCATCTGGTCGTCATAGGCTGGATCAGAATGGTTTAAATAGTTACATTATGAATAGTTCATATTTCAGTGAATTATTCAGCAAGTCTACATAAACTGCAGTCTTAAAAAAAACTTGACAGGTAATAAACAACACGAGTAAGTAATTAAGTAAGTCCTCAGGGAAGATACGTAGCAAAAAAATCACGATCGTAAAATATAACATACAATACAATACAATACAAATATTCTTTATTGAAAACCACAAAATAGTACAAAGAGATTACAGAAAACAGGTATGGTAGACAATAGGCGGTCTTATCGCTTAAAAGCGATCTCTTACAGACAACCAAAATACAGAAACCAAGATGAAGAAGCTAAATTAGGTGGCAGAAATGAACAGAAAGGAGAAACTTAAAATTAACAACAACTTAAATTAAATTAATAACTGCAGATAAATATACTACATAAATAAACATATACCTACATATACAATACATACACTACTTATAAAAAACATGAGTGAAAACGTCAAAAAGGCCACAGGTGAAAAGGATTTCAAAGGACTAGATATAACAGAGACAGTAAGAATCGAGATGGACCAAAGACAGAAATAAGTAAACATAATTTACAAAGGAAACAATTCTCCAAAGCGATTGCTTCTAAAACACCTCATCAGTTCAAAATTTGCATTTTCCGAGAACATACTAGAGTATTATTAGATTAATTAAAAACAAGTTGCTAAATCCGTGTAAATTATGTTTCAACTTTAATTTTACGTTCGATTTGAATATATCTGCGTCCCGGAAATCTGTTTTTGTTTTGTTTTTTTAATATTCCACTTACCGACGACCTCAAATTGGTTTATCAATTTCAAATTTTAGACAATATCCAGTATTCGACATAATGAAAAGGGGATATTGACCGCGATACCTTATAGGTTTGATGAGCGGTTGAAATTAGGAAACACAAAAATTTTAACCATGAGGATGAGTTTAAATTATCAAGTGTCTGGAATCCGGTGATTTCGTTATGCAAGACTTGTCCAGAATCCGTTTCAGGTACGCGTATAGACACAGTAAGTGTTGTATTGTTCAATCGAGTAATAAGTGAGAAGAGAACGCGACCGATAGTTGTGGCAGTCCGCGCAGTCGCCGGGCAAAAATGCGGTCTGCGCAACATTAGTATCTATCCTCGTTTCGTCAGTTTGCCCGTGATAATGATGCATGTAACTGCATCGATATACGAGGGGCGGCTGATAAGTAATCTCCTTGGTCAGAAATATATACAAAAATAATGTATGTATGTATGTATGTATATCTCTTTATTACAAATAAAACAGAAAAATACAGATAACAGAACAAAAGCAAATGTACAAAGGCGAACTTATCCCTTAAAGGGATCTCTACCAGTTAACCTTCGGGCGATTGACAGGACATCAGAAAAAAGAGTAGACATACAAATAAAAGTAAGAGGATTCGGAGCCTGAAATTAACCTAATTACCTAACTAAAGCATTTAAAATACACATACATATAAATACAGATAATGCTGGCTGGTATGCATTTATATTCGTTTGTTATTCTATTTTCAAAATGTATTACATTCATTTGTTTATGGCATCACGTTTATTTGTCTCCTACAATTGTTTCAAACATGTCGGTAGAAAAAGTGAAAATGGATAAAATCGAGCAGCGTGCGGTGATTAAGTTTTTGACTAAAGAAGGGAATACGCCTTCGGAGATCAGACAGCGTATGTTACGTGTGTTTGGCAGTTCGTGTTCTTCCGAATTTGTTATAAAGTTTTGATCAAAGCAGTTTAAGTTAGGTCGTGAGAGCATGGAAGATGATCCTCGTAGCGGAAGACCAGTTTCGGCCGTCACCGATGAAAATGTAGCCAGCGTAAAAAAAAAATATTAGAGGACCGACGAGTGAAGCAGTGGGAGATAGCTGGAGATGTGGGCGTCAGTAAAGAGCGAGTCGATGAAATAATTCATGAGCATTTGAACATGTCCAAGGTTAGTGCATGTTGGGTCCCCAGAATGTTGACTGCATTTGACATGGAGAGGCGTGTCAAATGTTGCGAAGAGTTTTTGGATATGAGTCGAGGGAAAGAGGAAGAAATAATTTCTAGAATTGTAACATGTGATGAGACTTGGATTCGACAATGGGACCCGGAAAGTAAGCAAGAGTCGTTACAGTGGAAATTTAAGGATGAGAAGCCGCCTCGGAAATTCAAGGTCTGTCCATCGGCAGGTAAACTTATGGCTACAATCTTTTGGGACACAGAAGGGATTTTGCTCATAGATTATTTACCGAAGAAAACTACAATGAATGCTGATTATTACTCAAACTTACTATATCAACTAAGAGACACAATAAAAGAAAAACGGCGAGGTAAACTAAGCAAAGGAATTCTGATTTTGCACGATAACGCACCAGTGCATACCGCCCGCACAACGAAGCTAGCAATTAAAGACAATGGCTTCGAAACCATTGACCACCCCCCTTATAGTCCAGATTTAGCCCCCTGTGACTATTTTCTGTTTAGACTTCTCAAGAAAGACCTCAGGGGACGAAGGTTGACTTTTTTGACGACAAACCGAAAGTTTTTTTTTAATGGTTTAAATTCAATATTTGAAAAATTTTATAAGTTCATTTTACTAGCAGGGGACTATACAGAAAAATAAAAAAAAATTAGCCACGACTAGAGTCTTTTGTTTCATTGTTAGGTAGATTACTTTCAGCCGCCCCTCGTATGTACATATAAGGAGCTCATCAAACCTATAAGGTAATCACGGTCAATATCCCGTTTTCATTGTCTAATGCAATTAACAGCGAATCATTTAAAACTGTTATTAAAATCCAGTATATGTATAGTTTAGTTTGCTTCTATGATAGTTGTGTTTTGTGTTAAGAAACGACACTTGCAAAACAGGTAGTATGAGATAACTTTGTTCTCTCATCTGACGCCGACAAACTGGTTTCAGGTTGTTTTGATCTTGAGTTAGGTAATAAAATTTTTAGTCAACAGTCTAATGTACATAATTTTACAAGTCACTTTTCATCTCAATGTCACACGTTTTTTTAACCCCCGACAAAAAGGAGGGATGTTACAACTTATCAGTTTGAGTTGTGTATCTGTGTATCTGTCTGTGGCATCAAAGCTCCCAAACGGATGGACCAATTTCAATGCGGTTTTTTTAATCGAAGCTAGTTTACCTAATCGAGATGGTTCTTAGCTAAGTTTGATTAAAAATATTGAAGTTTGATTCTTTGAAAGGGGTGTACAAGGCGCAGCCACCTGTGAACGCTTACCGAAAGTTTCGCCGCGTTACTTTCCCTTCGGAATAAACGGGCAAAAAAAACGTCTCGATCGCGTTCGCGTTTACGTCTGAATCACTATGGGCACATTAGCAACAAACAATTCTCATACTATTTTGACACCCGTAACGCAACCACGATCGAGACGTATTTTTGGCCGTTGATTACACTAGACGCTCTGAAAACATTAAAAATGAAATGAAACGAGATGAAATTAAAGTAGTGGCTCTGTGCGCTGATGCGTTGCCAATCCGGAGAGCTAAGATGAAATGCCTCTTGTGCCCGTAACTACACCGGCTGAGTAAGAACTCTCCACACTGAAACTGCTGCTTAGCGGCAGGATTAGCGAGTAAGACGGTGGTAGCGATCCGCACTGACCTCTCACAAGGTCCTACCAGCCGCGGTCTGTACGCACCACAAAGTACTCGTTCATGCGCAGCGGCGCGGTGGCGGCGGCCGCGTACCCGCGCTGCAGCAGCGTGTGCAGCAGGAAGGCGCCGTACGACGCGCGCGCCGGCCAAGCCCAGCCGCGCCACTCCACGATACCGCGGTACACTCCTGCGCAACACAGTCACACAGTCAGCAGCGAAGTTGCTAAGCAGAAACAAGTCATATAAAGACTGCCAATCTGGTACGTATTACCGAGGTTGCTGGAGAAGTCCAGCCGCTTGGCTGATTTTTAGGGTTCCGTACCTTAAAAGGAAAAACGGAACCCTTATCAACCACCACTATCCTATAAGGGTTCCGTTTTTCCTTTTGAGGTACGGAACCCTTATAGGATAGTGGTGGTTGTGATAGTCGAGCCTGTGTGGCATGTGTTGATTCGTGTAGCAGTGGAGACGGAGGTGTTGTATGGAAAAATGCATTTGCCGCACAGATATAACTATTTTTCACTTGTGATCGCGGGTGAGCAAAGTAACTATTTTTACTTCATAAATATAGACCTCCGCAAAGTAGCGACTGATTCAATAAATTAGGTTATATTTCTTACCCTCAATCTTGAACACGCAGCTGAAGATGAGCGTGACAGTAAGCGTCATGTAGACGGGCTTGTACAGCGCAGCGTATATCACCCGCAACGCCGCCGACGCACGCGCACCGTCCCCGTAGAACAGGCCGCCGGACAATATAATGCCCAGGCCCATTGGGAAAGTAAGCCACACGAACCAGCGGTATTTCTGAGGAGGATATAGTATATTATTGCCTAGGCTAGGAAGTAGATTGCTGGATGAGTACCGGCCTTAACCGACGAGTTTTCGAGTCCGTTAAAGGCGTCCAAGCAAAAAGTTGCCAAAATTTCATGTTGTTTTTAGTCACTTGATTGTTAAACCAAATTTTTATGATTATATAAAATATAGCATCATGTCAATATTAAAATTAGTTAACAATAGTAAAGTCAAATAAATAGTCATATCAAGATGGAGCGGACCAACAAGATGGAGCGACGACCAGGTAAAGATCGCGGGACCGCGGTGGATGCGGAAAGCACAAGACCGGGCTGAGTGGAGAGCCGCGGGGGAGGCCGCCGTCCAGCAGTGGACGTCAATCTGCTGACATGATTATGAACCAAAAATGTAATGTCCGTACCTTAAACCCGGTCATGTCCTTGTTCTCCTGCTGCCAGTGGTGCGTGAGGAAGCCACCCGCCAGCCCCAGCACGTAGGTGGCCAGGTTGGTGTGCCCGCGGATGTACAGCAGCCGGAAGGTGTCATCCGTGGCGTAGAGGTTGCGGTACTTCCTGGAAATAACAACAACTTGGAACACTACACTTTGTATTTGTGGTAAATGACGACTTGACGACCGGATAGCCTAGTGGTTAGAGACCCTGACTATGAAGCTTGAGGTCCCGGGTTCGATCCCCGGTCGGGGCAGATGTTTGTATGATGAATACGAATGTTTGTTCTCGGGTCTTGGATGTTTAATATGTATGTAAGTATGTATTTATCTACATATATAAGTATATTTATCCGTTGTCTAGTACCCATAGTACAGGCTTTGCCTAGTTTGGGACTAGATCAATTGGTGTAAATTGTACCACGATATTTATAAAAAAAAAACGCGTTGTCTAATGTCTTGTAAGATTCAATATTCTGTCAACCATGTCACGCTGATTTACTTTAAATATAAGCCTAGCTTTAAAGCCTAACTTTAAATATAAGCTAGCCTATTATAATACAGACGGGTTATTCATCACAGTATTGATTTAAACTTTCGCGATTTTCACACATTGTCATGACCCTTCGAGACCATGGACGCAACGTCGCGTCCGAAACGTCGAGAAGGTATTTAAATTTAAATTATATTTATTACGCGATGAAGTCCCGAGTATCATGGTAATGTTAGAACACTTTTAAAGTGAAACTACCGTGAGACTCGATCATAAGAAATAAACAAAAACGAGCGTATACTTGTGTCACGTATATAGGAAAATCTTAAAATATAAAAAAAACCCGATATAAAATAACCTATAAAAAGTAAAAACCATATTTCTGGGCCTGGTCCTATAATTATGAATGTTAACTTTTTGCGTACTTTTGTATTTTCCCTCTATACGGCACCCGACTACGAAAAATTAAACTAGTCCTAGAAATATTTTTTTTTTACTTTTTATTTCTTTTTATATTGAGGGTTTTTTAATTTTTTTTGCTACTTTTTACATATCAAAGATATCAACGGAACATAGCCATTCTGGAGACATCAACGGGCTCTAAACACTTGGGATCTAAATTTGACCAAAACCCACCAACATTTTCATTTCAAAGTTCAATATTTCAAAATCGGGTTTATCGATTTTAATAAAACTTAGCTAAGAACCATCTCGATTAAACTAGCTTTCGAACAAAAAAACCGCATTGAAATCGGTCCATCCGCTTGCGAACTACGATGCCACAGACAGATACATAGATACACAGACACACAGATACACAGGACAAACTAATGACACCCCTCTTTTTCGTCGGGGGTTAAAAATCAACTCACTCAGGCGACTGTATGACCACAGCGTCCAGATCTTGGTAGTAGGTGTGCGCCGCGACCGTCGCCACGGCTGCCGCCAGCAGCGTCGCCAGCACCACCGCCCGCTGTCGCGCGGTTCTGAACGCTATACAGACGAGCAGACCGAAGCAGAAGAGCTGCGTGTCCGCTGCTAGGTACCTGGGGAAATTAGGGAAATGTACATACAGTTGGCCTGAGAATGAACATGGATAAGACGAAAGTCATGTCCAATGTCCACGTTGTGCTAACTCCCGTAATAATCGGGGGCTCAGCGCTCGAACTTGTTGATGACTATGTCTACCTGGAACAAACGGTCCAGTTAGGTAGGTCCAACTTCGAGAAAGAGATCACTCGTCGAATCCGACTCGGCTGGGCAGCGTTCGGGAAGCTTAGCAGTGTCATTTCGTCCAAATTACCGCAGTGTTTGAAGTCAAAAGTCTTTGACCAGTGTGTGTTGCCAGTGATGACTTACGGATCTGAGACGTGGGCTCTAACGATGGGCCTCATAAGGATGCTCAAAGTCACTCAGAGGGCGATGGAGAGGGCTATGCTCGGGATAGAATCAGAAATGATGATTATCCGCAGTAGAACTAAGGTTACCGACATAGCCCGAAGAATTGCGAAACTTAAGTGGCAGTGGGCGGGGCACATAGCTCGCAGAACTGATGGCCGATGGGGTCAGAAGGTTCTCGAATGGTGTCCACGGACCGGGAGACGAGCTGTCGGTAGGCCTCCAACAAGATGGAGCGACGACCTAATATCGCGGGACCGCGGTGGATGCGGAAAGCACATTACCGGTCAGAGTGGAGAGCCTTGGGGGAGGCCTATGTCCAGCAGTGGACATCTTTCGGCTGACATGATGATGATAACATAGATATATCACGCCTCTTTCAGACGGGAGTAGGCAATAACGATGGCTTGCCGCTTGCTACCGCGTCAGTGAAGGATGGCCTCTTTTGTTTCGCTTCCTGCACTCACCAAGTCTGCGGCGCGCAGTGAGCGTCGTCGTATACGTAGTTGTTGACGTACAGCACGTGCGCCCACCAGTAGCGGCGGCAGGCCTCGGCCTCCGCGCCCACCACGAGCTGCCAGAGCGGCCCGCTGCCCAGGCGGCGCATCCACGTCGCCAGCGTCGCCAGAACCAGCGCGTAAGTCGGGGTTAGCCTGGAAGGTATAACCACAGTCTATACAGTCGTCCGACTTTATGGTAGGTATAAGCTCTTTACACTGTGGTATAGCTGTGCGCCACTGCTGAGGTCTAAGAATAAATAAATAAATATCATAGGACAATTGACACCAATCGACCTAGCCCCAAACTACGCAAAGCCTGTATTATTGGTACTAGACAACGGATAAACATACTTTTACATATTAAACATCCAAGACCCGAGAACAAACATTCGTATTCATCATACATCGATCGAGCCCCGGGACCTCAAGCTTCATAGTCAGGGTCTCTAACCACTAGGCTATCCGGTCATCAAGAAGATCTGCTACCTCACTACCTCAGTTCCGTTACCTTAGCCATCGCAGTATGACACCCATAGGCAGCTGGGTCCAGGAGAGCTGATGACGCTCACAGTGCAGCTGCAGGTTGTAGGCCAGCAGGAAGCTGGACATAAGGAAGAATGTGTGCGTCACCAGACTGCCGTTGAAGAGTATCTGCTTGAAGGGATCATCGTAGGTCTGTGGAGAGAGGAATTGACTTGTTAGTATCAAAATCATGCAAGGACGAAACACCTTTTCAATTTTACTCAAATGGGGCTTGACATGTGAAAAACCAGTCAAAATTACGAGTATATTATTGCGTTACAACTTTGAATGGACACCAACATTACAATGAAAGGACCAAAAATCATAGGTATCATTAGCCCTCAAGCAACCTTAAAATAGGTACAACCAAGGTACAACAGACATTACATTAGAAAAGTTGAAAAACCCCCGACATTGTCATTTCAAAGTTTAATATTTCAAAAACGAGTGAACCGATTTTAATGAAACTTAGCTAAGAACCATTTCAATTAAACTAGCTTTCGATTGAAAAAAACGGCATCGAAATCGGTAAATCCGTTTGGGAGCTATTAAGCCACAGACAGATACACAGATACACAGGCACACATGTCAAACTTATAACACCCCTCTTTTTCGTCGGGGGTTAAAAAACGAAAGTAACTTAGGACTATAAGCTAACACTACGCGATTAATGTTAACGCCTGCAGTTATTGTGTACGGATGTCACTCCTTTCCGCTAATGGACTTCATAGAGAATAGGCGCTTGATCAAAAGCTGTTCAACATACTTCAAACGTAATAGCAAACTAACATCTTGGATTTATTTTTAAGTTGTGTAGAGTACGCTTCAAAACTTAAAGTGCTTCTGAAGTTGTTTACACCGTAGGAGTGTGGCATTTCGCCCCCACATCCCCGTTAGTGTGTCTCGCTTCCCCTATAGTGACTGAATTCACTCCGAGCGTCTCGAAACATACCTTTTCAATGTATAGCGGATTCTCGATATAGGAAAACGACATGATGAGCGTGATGTGTGAGAAAAACACACAAACCATCGTCATGGTCCTGGAAAAGGAAAAAAATAGTAGTTTATGCAACTGCTACATAATGAGGGTCCTTAAAACACGAGTGTGTTTTTATGAAACGAGACGAAGCTGAGTTTCATAATAGGATCACACGAGTGTTTTAAGGCCTAATTATGTGGAGTTGCATACATTACTTTATCTAAACACATACGTATTATAAGTACTCTAAGATGGGTTCAGAAGCCGAAGGCATATATCATAGCCATACCTGTCACGAATTTGATTGTTTTTTTTTAATCATAGACAAACATACCGAGCTGACGTTTCGTAAACTGTTTTTTGTTATTGTAAGAAAAAAAATATCACATTGTTATTTATACATGTCTGACCGAACATGACTTATATACGTGAGTGATCCGTTTTATTTCACTATGATTGTAAATTACGTTGGTTGTCAAATTCGAAAAATCGAATTCGATATCGAAAAGTCATTAGGACATCGAATGCGATGTCGTAATGACTATTACTTTAACAGGTTTAGTTTTCATGATCTCAGTAGGAGTATCTTTTTGTATTTTTTCTCCCCATTTTTTATTTTTACGGTTTTCCCGTGAATATCAATTATATTTTAAAAAATGGGGAGAAAAAATACAAAAAGATACTCCTACTGAGATCATGAATTGATTGCTTTAGTGCGCCATCTCGTTGTTGAGCCTGGGTAAACTGATAAGTTTCGAAAGGGTGCGTTGTTTTCGGTTTACGAAGTAATCGCATAGATGGCGCTAGTCACTGCAAAAAGTGATAAAAACAAGCTAAGATTTGAATACATGGAAAAAATTCGGCCTTTCCTCTATGTCCAATCGTGGTGTAGGGGAAAAGCACACGACCCGGAGTGTCGAGGATCCGGGTTCGATTCCCGGGGTTGGCATTTTTCTGGTTTTTTTCTGTGTATTCATGTTTCAGTGAGTTTATAAAAAATATAATTTAGGTTTAGTTTTGACTATTACTTTACTGCTGGACCTGCTGGTCGTGGTGGTTGGCGGGGGAGGCGACGATGTGCTGCAATGCTGGTCATTTTCTACGGTTTCTGAACGCATTATAGAGGACTTATGATATGATATGTGATAAAACTTATTAAATTACCTACTCTCTCTCTCTTCGTAGTAGCACTGGGCATATATGACGTTTTAAGTCTAGTTACGTTTTGTCAGCTGCTCATGCCCTTCGTAAAGCAATAGTGTACTTTACGGTGAGCTACAGCAAGGAGCAGCCGGCAGCTTCTTGAAGGTAACAACAGAAGGAATACTAGTGGAAGAATTTGTTGTAGGTATAATTCACTATCTTTGTTATTCACCATCATGTCAGCCGAAAGACGTCCACTGCTGGACATAGGCCACCCCCAGGCTCTCCACTCATACCGGTCTTGTGTTTTGCGCGTCCACCGTCGTCCCGCGATCTTTACCAGGTCGTCGCTCCATCTTGTTGGAGGCCTACCCGACAGCTCGTCTGCGGGTCCTTGGACGCCATTCGAGAACCTTCTGACCCCATCGGCCATCAGTTCTGGGAGCAGTGTGCCCCGCCCACTGCCATTTATTCACCAATCAACTAGTTAATAGTGCTACCTGAATCCACTGAAGAGTTTCAGCCTGTTCAAGCGGGGATCAGGGCCTTCGCCGTGCGGGGCCGTCAGTTTCCTCCAGTTTCGACGAAGGGAGAACGCCAGTAGGAAAGGGTTCCCTGGAAATATGGAACCCTGTTAGCTGTGGCCACAAGTGTCGCATTTAAAACTTCCTAAATAGTTGTAGTTTTTTTTTTACTGTGTGTTGTTTATATTTAAATTTTACAGCGCATTGACTTTGCTGTTGTAAAATTGTTTGATAATAAATAAATATAAAACGACCCCACACTGCGTACATTTTACTTAGAAGCAGGGTTCAACTAACACTGGACAACGTAAAACACCGGCTTTAAGATAATTACATAATACGTAAACAATAGTTCAACAAGTCAAAGACGCTCGTTGAAAAATCATTATGGAACAATCAGTATTTATTACAAGTAATCTTATTCATAGAGCAACATTAAACATAATAAAACTTAATAATGTAATTTGTAAAACACATAAAGATATCACATCAAATAGCAAAAGGTTTAGCACATCTGGTCATTAAAATACAATTCATTATCTCCGTGTTAGATAGACAAGTTACTTAACCTCTGTTAATCATCACTTGCATTGGTCATCATCAGCATCAGATACAATGAATTTTTGACCGAGCGAGCGAAGCTGCTGAGAAGAAATCTATGTCTTCCTGTGAATTACAATACTAAGTGCATTTTAATTTACCGTGACTCCAATCGAGTTTATATCGATAAACGTTTGACACATTATTGACATTAAGGGACATTCACCTTATGTATGAGTTATCTTTTTCTGGGCCTAAAACAGCCTGGTATCAATAAAGGATTAAACGTAGTGTCTCTTAAAATCTGTCTCGCTTGCCATTTACGGTCTGACCTATCTACTTTCTAAATACAATGCCATCGACGTGACAGACTTACAAACTGTCAATTTGTAGACTGTTATAACTCCGACGTAGGTCGTTTTTGAGTATCATAACATAGAGTCACGAGCCTTTTAGCATTATGTAATAAGTTTAATGTTTATCTTTATGAAGATTATTTCATAAATAAATCAATATCGTGTGACAATTGAAACCAATTGACCTAGTCCCAAAAATTAAGCAGAGCTTAAGTTACGCGTACTAGGCAACGGATGAACATATCTACATGCATGCATAATTATTTTATAAACATCCAAGACCTCAGAACAAACATCTGTATTCATCACACAGATTTATTTATTTTATTTATTTATTTATTGAAAATTACATTTTACATGGCATTACAGTTTACACCAATGCACCATGAAAGACATTCTAATCAACATACTCGGTAATTATTCACATTGGAATACTACGAGAGCTGTTTGATAATTACCAGTTTTCTAAATATATTAATATAATAACCTTTTTAAGCCATTTTTCAGAGGCGGGAAAATTAAAAAAAAAATGGCATTCTTTTGTTTTTTTTTTCTCATTTGACAACGATTCAGTGAAGGCGTGAACTTAAAATTGTTAAAATGGAGAAAGAACAGTATCGGTCTGTAATTAGATTCTTATTTTTGGAAGGAAAAACATGTGATGAAATAAATGTAAGAATGCAAGCGGTTTACCATGAATGTGCTCCTTCTATGACAACCGTCAGATATTGGTATAACGAGTTTAAGCGGGGGAGAACAACCGTCTTTGATGAGGATCGCCCAGGCCGGCCAGTTGAGGTGACTACAGACGATATGGTTAAGAAAATTGAAAATATCGTTTTAGCCGACCGCCGAATTAAACTTCGAGAAATCGTTGATGCTGTAAACGTTTCAATCGAGAGGGTACAACACATATTAGAAGAAAAATTGGGTATGAAGAAAGTATCGGCGAGGTGGGTGCCGCGTTTACTCACGGAGGAGCTAAAACGGAACCGACTGACTACTTCGGAGCAGTGTTTGGCCGTGTTCAAACGTAACCCGAAGGAGTTTCTGCGTCGTTTCGTGACCGTGGACGAAACGTGGGTCCACCACTACACCCCGGAAATAAAAGAGCAGTCGAAGCAGTGGATTTTACCGGGTGAACCTGCTCCAAAGAAAGCAAAAACCGTCCCATCGGCTGGAAAGGTCATGGCGACCGTTTTTTGGGATTCGCAGGGTAATACATATTGACTATTTAGAAAAGGGAAAAACAATAACAGGGCAGTACTATGCCAATTTATTGGATGAATTTGACGCCGTGTTGAAGGACAAACGACCCCATTTAAAAAAGAAAAAAGTACTGTTTCATCACGACAACGCCCCGGCTCATTCGTCCAGAGTTGTGACGGCTAAATTAGCACAGTTACGCTACGAACTATTGTCTCACCCCCCGTATTCTCCAGATTTGGCCCCATGCGATTTCTTTTTGTTTCCCAACCTAAAAAAATGGCTCGGTGGCTAGCGATTTGGATCAAATGACGAAGTCATTGCCGCCACAGAGGCCTATTTTAAAGACTTTCCAAAATTATACTTTTTGGATGATTTATTGAAGCTTGAGTATAGGTGGAACACATGTATAGAGTTAAAAGGTGACTACGTAGAAAAATAAATGCATATGTACAAAAAAAAATGGTTTTTTTCCATAAACGGGTACTTATCAAACAGCCCTCGTAGACATCCACAGACTCACAAAATCGCAAACATTCACTATGCACAGCCGCCCATCGCCACGCAAATAAATCGCACTCAGGTGCCGATGCCAGCAGCGCATTAAGCTGCGCAAGGGCACGCGGCAGTGGCGAGAGCCTGCGCGACACAGTGTGCGCCGCCGGCACCGCCAGCAAGTCGCGGCGTCGTGCTCGGAGATTTATTTTGGGAACATCCGGGACAGACAACCTCACGAGTTGGCCCACCAGCTCGGGACAGTCTGACTCACCCCGTAAGGCTTGACAAGCAAATACCAGCAATGCGCAATTCCGCCTCACCTCCAGACTGTTATAACCGCAGGACCCAAGTAGATACTTTGTCGGATATAAATATGGGTAGTATCCGTACATTTTCTTATACAAGAATCTAAATAATAATCATAATAAAAATAAATAATAACTAACCTTTCCCATCCTTGTCGCAGATAAAGACATCATACAAGCTTCCGGCAACGTTGCATACTATCAACAGCAAGTATACAGCAGCCACGACATAGTCACTTGTGTCCAACTCATCCTTGTCTCCTTCACGGTTACAATACTCTATTTTATTCAACTTTGCTTCTAATCTGTAGTCTCTCCATAATGAATAGTTGAGGCATTCCTCAAGGGTCGCTTCTAGGCCTAACGTTTCATTTAACTTCCTGTTGTGGATGAAGTCTTTGCAGGTTTTTGTGACGCACACTCCTCGATGTATCTGAGTGTGGTTGAAGTGTTTGATCGTGTGTTCCGAATAGCCCTGGAAAAAGAAACAATAGGTGTTGATACTTTGAGAGTTGCTTAGCAATAGAATGTGTATGGCTATCAATATTATCATTATTATTGCAATTGTTCACATTATTTTATATTCTAGAATTGGTACAGCTGTAAACTGTCTAGCTATTAAACAAACGTACGTGATTGTAAATAATTGGTCCATTAATGGAATCAGTTAATAAGTTGAATGTGATTATGATTATGTGAATAAATGACTTTTCCTTGCTGGATTATGTGAATAAAAGACATTACCAAACACAATGAATATTTCAAAAAGATGTATCGCCATATTTAATAATACAATTCCTAGTAACAGTGTTATAAAGTCCGCGATAATTTGCTCGAATCTTAATCTAGATACTCAATTTGCTGATTACGTTCTATCTGCTAATTGTATTTCTGATGACAGACCCAGACCGTATCTCAATGCCTCAAAAGCCATTTTAGAGTAGGATCAGGCAGAGGTTTGTGTAAATTGATCAATTATACACCTACATAAATGACGGAAACAAACCTATTAAGAATACTTATGACCTACTACAAAGTTAATAATAACATCATACTGTACGGTCGGGATATTCTTTGAATGAAGCACCGACTTTGTATTTCATATTTGTGTTAGGGCATAAAATGTATGGCTTTAGTGGGTTATTTTGTTCCTTTTTAGGGTTCCGTACCTCAAAAGGAAAAAACGGAACCCTTATAGGATCACTTTGTTGTCCGTCTGTCTGTCCTTTTTCTCTGGAACGCGTGGAGCTAGCATGCTAAAATTAATATCAAATACTCAAACTTGCGGTCCCTTGAAGCTGTGAAAAAATCAACCTTCTAAGTCAACGCAATCGAAGGATACAGCCATTACAAAGGCTATTTCCATACAAATTGCCGAAATCCAAAAACCTAAAGGGTACTTGCAGTTGTCCTAGAAACTTGAAATTTGGTACAAAGGTAGCTCTTATAGCACAACCACTCCGAAAAGTCTCTTAAATTTGTATGATTGTCTGTAGATTTCACAGACCAATATAAGTTGACCCCACACTGCGTACATTTTGCGTAGGAGCAGAACTCTGCTAACACTGGACTTCTTAAAATACTGGGGAAAAGCGTTAAAATGTTTCTACGGAACCCTCGTGCGTGAGTCCGACTCGCACTTGGCCGGTTTTTTTTTAAGATTTTTGATTTCACAACTTTGTTTAAAAAAAAACTACCGAACCGGTTTTGTTACAATTTATATGGGACCACCCCTTTCAAACAAAAAATAGTCATTAAAATCATTAAAGTCATTAAAGTCACTATTAGCGGAGTAATCTCGTAACAAACAAAGAAACACAGTCGAATTGAGAACCCCCAACGAAAAAGAGGGTTGTTATAAGTTTGACCTGTGTATCTGTCTGTGCCATCAAGGTCCCAAACGAATGGACCGATTTCAATACGGTTTTTTTTTCAATCGAAAGTTAGTCTAATCGAGATGATTCTTAGCTAAGTTTCATTAAAATCGGTTCTACCGTTTTTGAAATATTGAACTTTGTAATGGCAATGTCAGGGGTTTTGAACTTTTCTAAGTTGGTTAGGATATTTGAAGTCGGTTAAAAAGGGTGCTTTTTAACTGATGCGGAGCTAAGCGGAGCGGGGAAGACGGACCTCGAACTGGGGGACTACTACGAAATTCGAAAGTCGAAATTCGTATCGTATCGTCCTGCTCAGTCTCGTATTAAATAATATTAGCGTGAGCGGGACGGCACAATACGAAGTTCGATAATATTAGCGTGATATAGCACGATACGAAGTTCGAATTTTGCACTTCGTAGTATTAGGCGTGATCCTAATGCATGCGGAATAGATACGCAACAATGTCACCATGCTGCAGGAAGAAATTAGTACTAAGTAATTGAAATAACTTACGTTTCTGTCGCTCGAACTTTTCTATGGCTATTACGACATAGTTTAGTGTACTTATTTAATTTTAAAATGGTACGTTTTATAAAAACAAAGTAATTTTCCTGTCCTCCATTTTTCCTCCTAAATACCATTATGAATAATGACCATAACTTGAGGTTAACGCTCTATAACGAGCAAGGATTTGTGCTATTTTTGTAAATGCCAAGTGTCAATCTCCATGCAAGATCTACGCCCAGGTGCCTATTTCGCCAACATTACAATTGTCAGTTTACATTGACAATTCGAACTACATTTCTTTGCCCATATAAAACGCGCTAAAACGAAAGCTTCTAGTCATCAATTGACAGCGAAATGTCATTGAAAACTGACATTTGTAGAGTTGGTAAAATAAGGGCCAGAAATTCGAAATGTTATTAATTTATTGACGTGACGGCACCAGTGTTGGACACTTTAAGCTGACAAGCACCAGTAACACTTCATTCTTAATTTAAAGATTTAAAGATAAAGGTTGTAAAACGACTGTTTTGTGAAGTAATTGACTATCCCTTTGTTTCTATTAAATAAGACTTATTACGCATTACGGCCATTCTCAGAGAAGGCGATTTTTGGACGTCCGAGCAAATATCGTGTGTATTTTTATTTATACGACGAGGAAGGCAAACAAGCACGTGGGTCACCTGATGGTAAGTGATCGCCACCGCCCATAGACACCCACAACCCCGCGGGGTTTGCAGATACGTTGCCAACCTAGAGAGCTAAGATGAAATGCCTCTTGTGCCCGTAATTACACCGGCTGTCTTACTCTCCACAACAACATAGCAAGCACTGCTGCTTAACGGCAAGATTAGCAAGTAAGATGGTGGTAGCGATCCGGACGGACCTCGCACAAGGTCCTACCACCCGACATTTATGTACGAGACATTTTTTTTTAAATGAGCTCTCAGAGCCACTAGGTAATAATTATTTTCTGTACTAAACAGTTGTTTGCATAATCAAAATTTTTGCACCTTATAAGCACACTCCTGCGAAGCAATTCAATGATGTGTGTGAAGTTCCGCGTGAGAACAATAGCCCAAGCCCTCTCATTCTGAGCGGAGGCCTGTGCCCAGGGGTGGGACATAAAAATGCTGGTGATGATGATGATGCCCTTATAAGCATTCCATCATGTCCGGCTGCGTGGTCTTACTGTAATTACCCCCGTAATTCTAGGAAGTGCACAGTATTGCCATGTCTGCTCGACTTCATGCTATAATGCACAAAGGAGTTGATTGGCCTAGGTCAAGCTGCTCAGGCGGCTGACCAATGCCGCGAAAATGGACCAGTTGAGGAAAAATAAGGTTATGTTGCGTTGTGCCTAGTTTGTTAAAACTTAACTCATAAGGTAGCATTTTTTATAAAGCTTTTTCTCAGAATACCAAATACGTAGTTGCAAACACGAAAAAACGCACACACTCAACAGATCCTGTCCTGTGTACAAATGAAAAGATACCAGATAGGTACCTACTGCGTACATTTTGCTTAGGAGCAGGGCTCTGTTAACACTAAGCAACAGTGTTTGCACTGTTGTGTTCCGGTGTGGAGAGTAAGACAGCCGGTGTAATTACTGGCACAACAGGCATTTCATCTTAGCAAGCTCTCTAGGTTGGCATAACGCATCGGCGAACCCTCCGGGGTTGCGGGTGTCCATGTGCAGTGGTGATCACCTGATGGTGACCCACTTGCTCGTTTGCCTTCCTCGTCGTATATAAAAAAACTGGACAACTTGACACACTGGAGAAAAGCGGAAAAAATCATTGTATGGAACCCTCGTGTGCGAGTCCGACTCGCACTTATCCCGGTTTTATATTAATCTCCCTTTACCTGTGCTCTGTGACCTTACCTGTATCATCTTCATGAGATCCGAAGGGCCTGTGGAGAACAGATCAGCATCGATCACGCAGTACGTGCCCCCGGTGTCCAGAAGGCACGTGTCGTAAACGTCCAACGCGTACAGCGCAGGCATCCTGTTGTACTCGGTCTCTAAGAAAATAAGAGTTGATCAGGATATCACAACAGCGAAAACTGGTAAATAAGGCTCTGTGAGCTCTATACATCGTGAGATCGTTTTTGAAAAATTTCCAAAAACTGAGTCGGAAAAATTTCCAAATAATTATCGAACCTGCTCACAAAGTTTTAGAACAGCCAGATGAGCAAATGGACATAGGTACAAAGCGTTTCTGGGCAAACTGAAACGGAGGCACTAAGCGTTAATAGTCTTCTCAGTCGGTTGCTCTTGACAGAGCAGTCGTGGTCACGCGAGACGCTCGGTAGCGCTTTACCACCGTGCGCCACCTATCCCTTGCTGAAGCCTGTCTTGCGCAGTTGTTGAGGGATTTGTGGACGGTGAAGGAAAGGGAGCGGCAACGTATTGACGCCTTGGAAATGTGGTGTTGGAGAAGACTGCTTCGCGTCTCCTGGACACAACACCGCACCAACGTCTCCATCTTGAAGGAACTTAACATCGATCTGAGGCTATCAACGACGGTGCAGTCCCGAATACTCCAGTTTTTTGGACATGTGACGCGACGCGGGGGCGACTCTGTGGAGCGACTGGTTGTGCAGGGCCGGGTAAATGGCAGCAGATCACGGGGACGTTCGCCTTTGCGGTGGACGGACCAGATCAAGTCGTTAGTAGTCATAAGTAGGTAAATAGTACTGGTTTTATTTTAGTATGCTGAAAGAGAAGACCTAGCTAGCCAGCTCCTGTTCCTTGTAGTTTTGGTACTTCGTGCCTTGACGCAACTCTAACCAGGTAAATACACTCAGTCATCGAACGAAAACGAATAGCTGTGGTATGGGGTTAAATTCTTGATGGCTCAACCAGTTAAGCAGCGTGGTTGTGCCGGAGGCCAGACACTCCCTTCGGATCATTAAACCAGTGGAGTAGTAATAGTAGTCGTTGTTGTGTCTTTTCTTAGTAGTAGAGTTATTATTATCAGTTTAATTGCACCGGTTTCAGAGTGGTTTTCAGAGTACACCGGCTCGTTGGTCAGATGACATCTGGTGGTTGGGAAATTGTGGATGAAGCCGGCACATATGGGCTGATGTGATTTGATTGTTTAAAGCTTGGGGGCTTGACTCGCGGGTCTTGCTTGAGCCTTGAATGTTTAAAACTCTTCGATCTTTCTAACTGGGCTTGTCAGAAAGGTCGAAGAGTATCGTGCGAGTTGCAAATCAATGTCCCCGTGGCCCTCAATGTATCCCACGCAACTAACGCGATATTTCTTGCATTCTATAACAGAACTGACTTATGCCCCGCGGCTTTGCCCCCGTGAAATATTTCAAAATGGGCTACTTCCCTATCCCGTGGAAATTTCGAAAAATCCCTCCTTAGTGCACCTCTAGGATACTCAAGGTACATGTTTCTCAAATTTCAAGTCTCTAGGTTCAATGGTTTAGGCTGTGCACTGTCTGTCAGTCAGTCACGCACGGTACTGTTTTATAGGTACAGATCGACAAGATTACAGAATCCACGTGTTGTTTAAACATTCATCAAGATCACGTCAGATACGTCGAGCCATAGACAAGCATTTACCAAGAATTTGCTAATCGTGATAACTACTGCCGTCTAGAACACTCCTCGGTTGCCGATAAGTGCCTCACTTTCTCTCTACACTGTTAGAAAAGGGATGGAACATGTGAAAACGAGAACCTAGATTCCCTAGTTGTACGGCAACTTGTCAAGAGGCCAACTGGTACATAAATCAATGCATTAAATGCGTTATAATTACACTGATCTCGACTTCCGATTCTGTTAGAGGTTGTTGTGGAGTTATTAGATCAATTTGTACTTCATTTGTCGAGTACAGTCGACTAAATAACATCTGGTAATCGAGTTGTAACGTTATTGTATCGCCATCGAGAAAATAAATAAATAAATAAATAAAACTTGTATGACGTTTGGATCAGCACCCCTCGAGAGCGTATTTGGTGTTACTAAAATTTCATAACAATACATGATGAAATTCGTTCGTTTTCTCGATGGTGATACGATAAAATTACACTCAAATTACATTACGCAGGGTTCTAATATTCGTGCTTGGGGTAGGTACTGATATTAAAATACAGAGAAAATGGTATATTTCTTGAATTGGCTATTTTCTGCCTACATGTTTTTTTACAGATTCACTCATTGTCTTTGTCCAGTTTAACAGCTGTCATCCCTCAGAATCTGTAAGTAACATTTACTGCTTAGACCAAAGATTTTGGCTTAGGCGTATTGTAGTGCGATGACAGGTGTCAAATGGGACAGAAAAAAAACTGTAGCGCTAACTTATCTATTAGGTGACTGCGGCACTTTTCCCAGTCATTTTAAAGTTAGCAGGATAAAATAAAATAAAAGTCTTGACACTTGTTTATTGTTTTGTTTTTCTGACCAACACGTTACAAGAAGTTTAGTATCCCCGTGTCCAAAGCCGCCGAAGTGTCAAATACCGACACCCATTACGATGCAGCAATGTCAAAAAACTTGGTCGATAAATTAAAGTCTTCGGAACGCGCCATAAAGTGTTGAAACTGCAATATTTATTGCTTGTTTACCGTATAAGGGAAACAATTAACATTTGGTACGCACGTAAACATAAACACATCGTGGATGAGTTATCTTACAGCACTTAGCCTGCCGGAGAGGACAATGCTACACTGCTAAAAACTATATGAACGGCGATTATATTCATAAATGTGTAATGTTGATGCTTGAAGCTGAAGTGGGCAAGTAGTTTGTGTCGGACAATTTCGTTGTTTTATTTACATAGGTAGGTATGACTTGATGGAGAAAAGTGTTATAACCCAATCATCTAGGGACGCGGGATTATAAACCGCATCAGAAAAATAGTACGTAAAGAGTTAATAAACAAAATTGTAACATGTACGGCCAGCACTGGGACGTAAATAGGCTATGACTAGCTTTCGCCCGCGGTTTCGCTCCCGTGACAGAGCTCTCTATCCCGTGGGTATTTCATTAAGTCCATAATCGTAACTTGAAAAAAAGTAACGAAATCCCACACAAACTTTCACCGCTCTTTTTACCCCCATAAGGCCACCCTTTTTTTTTCAAATTCCACAATTTCGCTAAATCCCGCCTTACCCATAGCATACATTGTAAAAGGAACCTGTATGTCAAATTTCAGCTTTCTGGGTCCAAGGGTATGGGCCTAGGCGCTTATCAGTCAGTCAGTCAGGTTTTTTCCTTGTATATGTATAGACTAGCTGATGCTCGCGGGAACTAAGTATACAATTTTCTCGAATAAA
Organism: Clepsis dumicolana; assembly: GCA_963691665.1. Lineage (NCBI taxonomy): Eukaryota > Metazoa > Arthropoda > Insecta > Lepidoptera > Tortricidae > Clepsis > Clepsis dumicolana. The sequence goes on along the minus strand of OY829522.1, from coordinate 13,217,016 downwards.
AAGTAGCCTATGTTATTCCTCAATATTCAAACTATCTTCTTACCAAATTTCATCTAGATTGGTGCAGCGGTTTTTCCGTGAACAGACAGACAGAGAGACAGAGTTACTATTGCATTTATAATGATAGTTAGGATTAGGAAGTTAGGATAGGAAATGATTAGGATTAGGATTATTAGGATTAGGATGACGATTGATGGTGCACATTACACCTCCTTGACTTGATGCTCTAAGGGTAAATTGAATCGAGATGTTCTCAATGATTAAAATGTCATAGTCGTCATTTCTTCAGCTGTAGGTACTTCGTTTCCGGGTGACTTTTGTTCACCTTTTGATTTCCGTAAACGACGGTTGTGAAGAGATCATAATAATGCATTTAGTTCCCTTGGAATCAAATTGAAAGTTGTTTTTTTTTTGTTTTTAAGCTGCATTCATATATAGCAGTTTTAAAAGATACTTAAACAAATAATGTTTACGATAAGATTTATAAGATTTATAATCTTTTAAGCTTTTATTAAATTTATATGAAGTACAGTTGGCAAAAAGCAGAATACAGTCGCACCATTTTGACCATTTCGAACGCTTTTTGACCATCATACAATTTTATTACTTAAAAAAAATGTTCATACGACAAAAATTAATAATCACGTCGTGAAATAAGAAATATTTCGCGCGGCAGTAATAATCGTAAAGAAAACATATCTTTATGCACACAATTAAATTTTAAGGACGTTGCAGTGCCCAGCAAATTGATTCGGACACTTTTTTTTTTTCAATTCGTAAGGTTTATCGATCTTAAATTATTTAAATATCCACCTGTCTATAGTATTTTATTTCTGATATACTTCATCTCACAACACCGCGACCCCGTAGAACATTGACCTTCAAAGGTACTTACCGATAGCGCTTTTTCCACGCTAGCGTGAAGTGCATTTGAAATTCGAGCATGAAGTTCGTCGTCACATTCGAATTTTAAACCTAAGCTAGCCGGCCCTAACTTTTAGAAGTCGATTTCGAGTAATTTGGTTTAGATGTGTATTTGAAATTTGAACGTGAAGTTCGTCGTCACACATTCGAATTTTAAACCTATGCTGGCTGGCCCTAACTTTTGAAAGTCGATTTCATGTAATTTGGCTTAGATGTGTGTATTTGAAATTTGAACGTGAAGTTCGTCGTCACATTCGAATTTTAAACCTATGCTGACTGGCCCTAACTTTTGGAAGTCGATTTCATGTAATTTGGCTTAGATGTGTGTATTTGAAATTTGAACGTGAAGTTCGTCGTCACATTCGAATTTTAAACCTATGCTGACTGGCCCTAACTTTTGGAAGTCGATTTCATGTAATTTGGCTTAGATGTGTGTATTTGAAATTCGAACGTGAAGTTCGTCGTCACATTCGAATTTTAAACCTATGCTGACTGGCCCTAACTTTTGGAAGTCGATTTCATGTAATTTGGCTTAGATGTGTGTATTTGAAATTCGAACGTGAAGTTCGTCGTCACACATTCGAATTTTAAACCTATGCTGGCTGGCCCTAACTTTTGAAAGTCGATTTCATGTAATTTGGCTTAGATGTGTATTTGAAATTCGAACGTGAAATTCGTCGTCACATTCGAATTTTAAACCTATGCTGGCTGGCCCTAACTTTTGGAAGTCGATATCAAGTAATTTGGCTTAGATGAGTTGGATAATGAATGCATCATGTTATTTTTTAGATTCAAGTTGGCGGATGACAGTTTAATATTTTAGACTCAAAAATTGGTCATGAGTGTCCTAGACGTCTAGATAGATTCTTCGAACTTAAAAATCCCCAAACCGCGAACGTGTTTCCAAGATAGCAAATAGGTACACAAGCTCGCTTGAAGTAATGTTTAAACGTATTTTACAAACAGAGAGGTCTTTTTCGACATTTCTTTGCGTCACCTTGAGTTAGGTTTTTAAATATTTATCCTTATTTGCTCCATAAATACACGCATCCTGTCCTGCAACGTGCATAAACAAAAGAAATACTTATTTTGTGCACTCCGGCTGCCATACAAATAGAATATTAATTATGACGATGATGACCGGATAGCCAAGTGGTTAGAGACCCTGCCTATGAAGTTTGAGGTCGCGGGTTCGATTCCCTGTCGGGGCAGATGTTTGTATGATGAATACGAATGTTTGTTCTCGGGTCTTGGATGATTAATATGTATTTATCCATATAAGTCCGTTATCATGATACTCGGGACTTAATCGCGTAAAAAATATATATTTCAATTTAAATAACTCGACGTTTCGGACGCGACGTTGCCTCCATGGTCTCGAAGAGACTCAAATTTATAATGTGAATGATAATGTATAAAAATTGCGAGAGTTTAAATCTATACAATGTTTATTCGTTGTCTAGTACCCATAGCGAGCGTGTATGAAGAGATACATGAATGTGGAGGATGCTAAAGAGGTATGCAAGGATCGTAGCAAGTGGCAAGCCATAGTTTCTGCCTACCCCCGTGGGAAAGAGGAGTGATTATATGTAATGTATGTATGTAGTACCCATAGTACAGGCTTTGCCTAGTTTGAGACTAGGTCAATTGGTGTCAATCGTCCCATGATATTTATTTATTTGTAGTCACAATTTTAATGTCTGTTGATAAGTTTTAACATTAAACTACCGTGAGATTCAATCATAGTGAAACAAACGGATCACTCACGTACGTCATTCAAGATTAGCCCGATACGTTTCATGTTGTTGAGTTTGCGTTTTGCTACCGGCGGAAGGACTACGGATAAGTCCGAAACATTGCTATTCTTTCTATTCGTGCTATTCTCGACTGACATACGTGAGTGATCCGTTTTTCACTAAGATTGCTGAGTATGCATTGCTCGCATGTAGAGTTAGGCTTAGGAGAAAATAAAGAATGGAGCGATTTTCCCGTCCCGATCAATAGAGATCTTGAGGCATTTTATCTTAGCCCTCTAGGTTAGCAACGCATCTGCAAGCCTCCCAGGGTTGCGGGTGTCTATGAACAGTGTTGATCCATTTATCATCAGGTAACTCACTATCGTATAAATATAATAATTGGAAGGTCCCCGTTATGCGTGTGTGGTAGCCGGTCTCCTGCGCACAATTTCTTCCTCTTGCCTTGTCGGCTTGAACTACAGGTCATTGCCACCCGTTACAGTAACTATTATTGTACTACTAAGCATCCAATTATATGACAACAATATGTACTATTTCTGTCGTCATACGGAAAAAAGAACATAGGCATAATATCTTATTTTGGGTCCATACGATTGTCCTATTTTTTCGAATGATGTAAAAAATAGGGTTGGTACAGAACCCTCGGCGTGCGAGTTCGACTCGCTCTTGGCAGGTGTTTTTAAATTGAATTATATAACGGAACCTTAAAAATGGGTACATGTTGGTCTTGGGAACCAAACGATCTTGACGAGATCCATTGCTTCTGTTGCTAAGGGGCAAAATAGGAAATACACAAAGGGGCGAAGTCGGGTATACACGAAGGGGCAAAGTCGGGTATATACACGAATTGACAAAGTCGGGTATATACACGAAGGGACGAAGTCGGGTATTATACACAAAGGGGCAAAGTCGGGTATATACGAAAGAACGAAGTTGGGTATAAACAAAGTGGAGTTTTACGTCGTTTTTGCCTTATAACTCGCCTACACTAGACTTTGTTTTTGCAATAAAAATTCAACACAATTCAGACAGGTTTTCTCATTCTATGGTGGAGCGATAACCATAAATAACTGAACAATGATTGGCAAAACTCGTGGAATTAACTATAATTCCCCAGTGTCGTGTTGTTTGTTATTAAACCGAGGTAATCCCGCTAACGCAGATGACTAACTGATAATGTCAAGAAACAATTAAAAGATCGACACGACACAATTACACGTACAATTAACCTTTTATTACACGAAAATGTCGTACAAGGAGCAATACATTGCCTTGCTAATTGACCACATAGAACTGTTTAACTCCACAGCCAGTAATGTAAAGCTAGTTAAAAGAATTTACTGGCAATAAACTGGTGTTATAGTGAAAGTCTTGACCGCTGTGATGATTTAGTGATTTATGACAGGTGCACTGGAATGATTTGAAAAAAAAAACGTTATACAGAATGCAGAATTTCTAAGCGTTTTGCTAAATGATGACAAATTAAATCTAAATCAGTCGATTCTCGTAGTAATCAATAATATCGATATTAATGTACTAGTATACGCACCCATGGTCAAGAAAGGCCGCATCTGTAAAATTACAACTTTTCAGGAGAGCACTTTAAAGATACTGTCAGCGAAATTACTCAATAACTTTCTTATTCATAATAATGTGGTTGTAAAATTAAGCATGTACATTTTTAAACAGATGCCTCATTAGATGGAAGGCGTTTTATTTCAATTAATGCATTATTTTCGGAAATAATAGGACGCATGTGACTTTCTATACGGCTTTCCTTTACGAACCTACAGCAGACGCATGTAGACGCATGTCTATGCGTCCAATCTTTACGGCATCGAAGAAGATGTGCCTTTTCTAAGTGTGGTGTTTTGTTTTTTTATCAAAAGGTACTTCAGAGGGTCGGTCGGTCCCATATAAATTGTATAGAAATCGATTGAGTAGTTTTTTAGACGTAAAATTATGAAATAACTTAATGTTAGTTACCCCAAAACTCCGTTATCTATAAACCGGTTAGTTTTATTTCTTCAAAGGGTAGGGTGTATAGGTACTTACTTCCGAGGTGGTTCCATAATATTATTTATCAAATTCGGTGCGGTAATTTTAATTTTCTTTAAATTTAAAGTCTTAATTTCCCTGTTTTAGGGGAAAAGTTATTTAGGTACTCGAACTAGGTATACTTAAGCATTTTTGTATCTTTTTGTTACATGACATGCATTATTATCCAAACTACTTTGGGGAGGACCACAATAGAGAGATCTCTCTCCAGGCCGATGTTATGCCTGGGGACCGAAGTCCGAAGGAAGAGAGTTGGAAGTTGAATTTATGCAACCGACTTGAGAAACTTCGATAGCGCGATGTAGAACAGTGACGCCACTCGCGTGTGGCCTAGGGTCGCTACACTACCATACTCGATTACACTCGAAGTTGGTGAATTTGACAACGATAACTTAGGAACTACATTGTGACCTTGTAAACAAAATGCTACGGGTTGTCACTGAAGCTGCCAATGTTTCCTGCAGATTTTCAAGATGAAACATGTTTTTGGTTTCCCATGTTCTGTTAACATCGAAGAATCTACGAGGAAAAAAACGTCTACGTAATCTACAATGTCACAGACAAAAACATATTCTTAAAACATTAGAAACATTGTTCCCTTAACTTTGACATAAAATACATTATCAAACTGTACTTGTAAAATAAAAGTTGTAAGTACTTGACCTTCGACTTTTATTATTATCATTTAAAAACAAAACCTTAATTCGCAACATCATCATCATCATCACCAGCCTTTTTTACGTCCCACTGCTGGGCACACGCCTCCTCTCAGAATGAGAGGGCTTGGGCTATAAGTTCCCACGCGGGCCCAGTGCGGATTGGGAACTTCACACACAGCATTGAACTGCTTCGCAGATGTGTGCAGGTTTCCTCACGATGTTTTCCTTCACCGAAAAGCTCATGATAAATTACAAATGTAATTCCGCACATAAATTCCGAAACTCAGAGGTGCGAGCCGGGATTTGAACCCACGACACTCTGCTTGAGAGGCCATAGGTCAAACTACTAGGCTATCACGGCTCGCAACAACCACACCCAAAATTAACTGTTTTTAACATGTACGAGCACACGCTGCTGTAACTCTAGACAGTGTGGGTTCCTAAAAAACATTCGAAAACTCTTTGAATGATACCATTACAACTGCAATTCCATCATTTAGTTATTTGCAAAAAACGTCTATTATTAAGTTGGCATCTTTGTTAAGATAATAATAAAGGGTACACGAAAAACTTAGCAACTTTTTGACTTATCGCGATTTGAAAGTTTGAAACGATGTAATTATTGTATCAATCTTTTTTAAAGTGATAAAAAAGGCAACTTACTTAAATGTTTGTATCTGTAACTGAGTGGTAACTTATGGACTCTAGCTGTTGCCCGCGACTTCGTCCGCGTAGATTTCGGTTATCGCTATCCCGCGGGAACTATGTAATTTTCCCGAATAAAAGTAGCCTATGTTATTCCTCAATATTCAAACTATCTTCTTACTAAATTTAATCTAGATTGGTGCAGCGGTTTACCCGTGAAGAGGTAACAAACAGACAGACAGAGAGACAGAGAGACAGAGTTACTTTCGCATTTATAATATTAGTTAGGATTAGGATAGTGGAGTCGTTTTGTTTCGTCGAAAATTTTTAGTCATAATGTAATGTTTGTCATAATCTATCACTAGTCATAACTCTTTTTTTCTCTGAAACTGTAAAAAAAAAATCAGAAATTTTGTAATGGTCATGCTATAGAACTCTATAGGTTAGGTTAGGTTTATTTTATAATAATCGGGAACAATTAATAGTTTCAGAGAAAAAACGAGTTATGACTAGTTATTCCCCACGTGTTGCAAGTGTCCATGGGCGGCGGTGATTTCTTTACATCAGGTGACCCGCCTGCTCGTTTGCCCCCTCTTATATGAAAAAAAAAAAAAAAAGTGAATTATGACAATCATTACATTATGGCTTTCAACTGTATGGGAAAAAATATAGACCCCTATTGAGTGCTTTACATTTTGAGAATATCGTTTTTAAAAAAAAGTGAGGACATGTTCTTTCCGTGTACCCTTCAGATGATATCACCAATATTCCACTTAAAAATCATAGATTATAAACGCAAACAAATTTTACAAGCTTTTTATAAACATTGCAATGTGGTTCTCTCATCTTGCAGAGGGTCGAGCACGACTTTACGAATGCTGCGTAACGTAAAGTCGAATAGTAAACGTTGTCGAGTTTATTTAGTCGCCCGTGAGCGTATTTGGAACTAAAAGGTAGTATGAGGTTTCTCGATCTCGATACGATAACCGTAACGTCACGCAGCTTTCGTAAAGTCGTGCTCGACCCTCAGTTCTATAGTGATCGGATTGACTTGAAATTTGGCGTAATTAGGTACTTATGTAAGCCCGGTGACAGTACAAGAACCTGGTAGTGAAAATCTGGTGGTCCAGCCAGGGTCGTCTCCGCATAAGGGAAATCTTCGACGGTTAATGGCATGGACTTAAAATTTTTTTTTTTTACTTATTATATTAACTGCAATAATAAAGTATTATACCTAACCAATGATCAAAGTCAATAATTAATCAACTTACCATTCAAGGTATATATCACAGCCGCACCTCTTCCTATTAGACCAGCGAGCACAAACCACCACATGTTTTTTTTTACACTAAAAATATTAAAAATAATTTTTTTTTTACTTGTTTTTACGTATGTATCGCGTCGCGAGAGGGTGCCAAGTGAACTCCGAGACTCATTCGTTATCCTTTTACCTAAGGTCCTTACGATATATGATCTACTTGTGCAGCTGCGCATACGCACTGGAGCGCAGCGCGTGCGTTTGTTTCGAGCGGCCACGTCGTGTGTGAGTTATGCCCTACGTTCCTCCCCTTTAGGAAGAGGCAGGGGGCATATAAAATGTACTATTGCTTCTACATGAGTACAATGACGTATGTGGCACCGGCATCCGACAATGCGTACAGTCGAGTTCTCCAATATCTGTACAGCCAACGGTTCAAAATATCTAAACACGGACCTTATGTAACTGGCAATAAGGTCTGTGTATAGATATTTTTGAACTGTTGACTGTTTAGATATTGGAGAACTCGACTGTACATGTTTACTTATATGTTACAGTTTGCAGTTGCAATGTTCAATCAGTGATTCATTAGAAAAGTTTGAAAAACCCCCGACTTTGTCATTTCAAAGTTCAATATTTCAAAAACGGGTAAACCGATTTTAATAAAACTTGGCTAAGAACCATCTCAATTACATTAGCTTTCGATTAAAAAAAACCGCATCTAAATCGGTCTATCCGTTTGGGAGCTATGATGCCACAGACAGATACACAGACACACAGATACACAGACACACATGGCAAACTTATAACACCCCTCTTTTTTGTCAGGGGTTAAAAATGGTGGTGAATAATGACCATCCTGGTACGTAGAACTACGTATAGGCATTTTTAGGGTTCCGTGGCCAACATGACAAAAACGGAACCCTTAGGGTTTCGTCATGTCCGTCTGTCTCTCTGTCCGCGGCATAGCTCAGAGACTATCGGTACTAGAAAGCTGTAATTTGCATAGATATATATAATATTAATTAGGCCGAAAAAGTGCTGGGACAAAAACTTGAAAAAAATTTTTTTTTGAGGTACCTGTATCCCCTATACGTTAAGTAGGGTGATTTTTTTATTTCGAGCCCACCCCACCAAACACTCGTGGTACCACTAACGCATTGTTCGTTTATTTTGATTGGAAAACGAAAACGGAATCGTCAAAATTAATTCCCCATTCAATCCCGCTACCACTTAAGTTTTTATTTATTTTTTATTTTATTTAAGTACCTACCGTGTCGGATAAACCGCTGACATAAAACCGCGCGTTTTCCAATCTTGCGCAGCCTCCGAGATCCAATCTCCGTGACGCACTGCGTTGTCATACACGACACAATGTGCGAGCGAGTGCAGGGTCAAGAAAACACAATCAACTTTTTTTTTTCGTCTCAATGGGAAATGTACGGAAAAACCTGCTCTCCACGAGATTGTAGAAATACACTAGAGGGAACTGAGTCCCAGGGCAAAGCGAGAAAGCAATAGCGTTGCAAATTTCAACCCCCGACGAAAAAGAGGGGTGTTATAAGTTTGACCTGTGTATCTGTGTATGTGTCTGTGGCATCATAGCTCCCACACGGATAGACCGATTTCGATACGGTTTTTTTAATCGAAAGCCAGTTTAATCGAGATGGTTCTAAGCTAAGTTTGAATAAAATCGCTTCACCCGTTTTTGAAATATTGAACTTTGAAATGACAATGTCGGGAGTTTTTCAACTTTTCTAAGTTGGTTATGCTATGTAATGTAACATAGGAAATCTGTCACAGTGCTATATTGTATAGTGCTAATACGATATTGATCAAAGCAAATTTGAATTGAAATGAAGTGAAAATAACTACCTACAACTAAGAAAAGTGGAAACCCTCGAACATTTTCATTTTGAAACTTAAAACGGTTTTGATTAGGTAAACTTAGCTTCCATCTAGAACCATCTTGATTAAACTAGCTTTTAGTAAAAAAAACCACGTCGAAATCGGTCTATCCGTTTAGGAGCTATGATGCCACTGACGGACACGAATTCACACATCAAAACTTGCAACACCCCTTTTTTGCGTTGGCGGTTAAAAATAGACAACTTCATGAATTTGTGGCTCTTGATCTTATGCTAAGAGTTCCTCAAGCCTCCTGTGTTACCTACATAATTTTACATAGTTACATAGTTAATGGTAACATAATTTGTATACAATTAAGTAGAAATACTCATAATGATATTAAACCATGTTAACTTTCGCTGACTGTAAACCAGACGCAATAGAATTTCTATTGTTATACGGCAGTTTACCGCCGACGAACGTGTTAGCCATAATTATACCGCCCTGTAAGAAAGTTAACGTTGGATCAATGGGGCCAGGAGGAATCCGATGAAGATTTTTACTGGATTGCTTACGAAAATGTTGCTACCTGACCATCTATAACTACCTAGTTTGATCAAATATTATAATTAATAAACAATTCAAACTTTATTGATAAAATTACAATTTGTGGTTAACATTACTGACTTACACAAACTACTTAATTAATTATTTAAGTACATAGGTACATAATATTTTTAAATAATAAGTTCCTTCTACAGAAACAAAAGAAGACTGCACGCAATTGTCATTACGACTCTGTACCTATTTTTTGCATTCACAAACACACTAATTAACATATTACAACAATACTAGAATACAACAAAAGAATCACACGTTTGTACAAATAACTGGTTAGTGGAGATGGAAAAATTACTCTTGATAATTAAATCAACTGGCGGAACATGTTTTGTCCATAACAGTAGGCTTCAAACTTAATTGCGCCTGTGTTGGCGGGCCCGCATAAGACATTCCCCGATCGTCTCTACCATTAAAGCAGACAGACGGGAGGCGCCATTGGCTTATTTGTGCACTACAATTTTTCTGCCACTTTTTGAGGGGGACGAGGAACACACGTACAGCACACGTCTGCGCTCGTGTCAAAATTTGTACGTTTCTAAAAACTCACACTAAAACAAAACTGTCACACAAATATTATGTTAAAAGTGTCACACAAATGCCAAAAACACGTACACAATCAACAGACCCCGATCATTTTGGTCTGACTAAATGTTAGAGTTTTGGCAAAGGGGAAATCGCGCGTTAACATCTATATTCCTTTCCAGCTCTAAGGTACGTATTTCGCTTCCCCTTCAAGTAGCTGACTTCACTTCAAGGTTATTTTGAGCATTATTCAATTTCATGGGGTTGAAACGACATCCTAGGACAGAGACCCACCTGACGCACACAAACGAGAGCCGACCCCAAATGGAAATAATGGGAAATGACAAGAATGAAGAGAAGATTCATTTTTCATGGGTGAAGAACTAGCTAAGATGTAATGCGTATGAATAATTTCAAAGTCTTTATGAACTATTGGCGGCTTACAAATTCGGTCGAGTACTTTAGTAGATTATTTTAAGGCTGGATAGGCACATTGGAGGTCATTAATTGAGTGAGAGTGAGACATTTGCATTTAGGGAGGGGGAGAGGCATGGTCACTGCAGTGACCAAAGTCATTAAATAAAGATTTAAATAAAGATTAGCTAACGTTTCGTAATACTAGGTATTTGTATGGTTTTTCCTTGCACATGGACACAGGATACTAACAAAAAACCATACGGTTGAATTGAAAACCTCCACCTTTTTTGAAGACGGTTAATAAGGCCCACGGAAATGCGTCGATGATACAATGACGCACGCTTTCAATTATCAATCAGACACTCTACTTAAACGTTTTACGCGACGAACTTACTCTCCTTGTAGTACGGCATGTTTTCGCTAAAGGTTTCGATGTTAATTTCATTTAAGTAACTGTACCAGGAAAAGAAAGACACTCACTGATATTCGGATCCGGGAAATTGTGAAGGTCAGACGTCGGCGGTGATTTAAAAACCGGACGAGTGCGAGTTGAGCTTGCGTGGAGAGGGTTCCGTACGTTGAGTATAGACATAATAGAAAACCCTTTCCCACGGGTCAAGCAAAAATCAATCTTTTTTAAAGTTCCGTACCTCAAAAGGAAAAAAAAGGAACCCTTATAGGATCACTTTGTTGTCCTTCTGTCTGTCTGTCAAGACCTTTTTTTCTGAAACGCGTGGAGGTAGCATGCTGAAATTAATATCAAATACTCAAGCCTGCGGTCCCTTGAAGCTGTGAAAAAATCAACCTTCTAAGTCAACGCAATCAAAAGATACAGTCATTAAAAAGGCTATTTCCATACAAATTGCCGAAATCCGAAAACCTAAAGGGTACTTCCAGTTGTCCTAGAAACTTGAAATTTGGTGTGAAGGTAACTCTTATAGCACAACCATTAGGAAAAGTCTGAAAATCTTTAACTTTTATGTCTGTCTGTAGATTTCACAGACTAATAAAAGAAGACCCCACACTGCGTACATCTTGCTTAGGAGCAGGGCTCCGCTAACACTGGATAACTTAAAACACTGGGGAAAAGCGGAAAAAAATTGTACAGTACCCTTGGTGGGCGAGTATTTGGCCACAATCCCGCCTGATAGTCAACGAAGATGCGGTCTAAGATGGAGCACCCTAGACTTGAAGACAGCCAGATTTAGTGTTCAGTATTTTGTCCTGAAGCAAGAGTGAGGAAATTACCTAACTTTTAGCATGAAACTACCAGGACGGTAGGAGGTAGGCGGGCGGTAGGACCTTGTGCGAGGTCCGTCCGGATCGCTACCACCATCTTACTCCGATAAGGAGTAGTGCTTGCACTGTTGTGTTCCAGTGTAGAAAATGACACAACCGATTGTAATTACGGGCACAAGAGGCACTTCATCTTAGCTCTATAGGGTGGCAACGCATCTGCAATCCCCCGGAGTTGCGGATGTCTATGGGCAGTGGTGATCACTTACCATCAGGTGACCTAGACAGGTGCCTAGTGAGCTCGTTTGCCTTCCTTGTCGTATATAAAAAGTCAGTCGAGAACCTTTAAGAACTATGATTACTTCGAAACATGGGATATATTCGACTGTTACGTGATACGTAAGTGATCTGTTTATTTCGCTATCATTATCTATTTAGGAACCAAATTGTATGCTTTAATTGACAATTTATCCACGCATACGACCACCGACCGTGACGGCCGGATAGCCTAGTGGTTAGAGACCCTGACTATGAAGCTTTGAGGTCCCGGGTCGATCCCCGGTCGGGGCAGAAGTTTGTATGATGAATACGAATGTCTGTTCTCGGGTCTTGGATGTTTAATATGTATTTATCTACGCACATATCATAAGTCCTCTATAACGCGTTCAGAAACCGTAGAAAATGACCAGCATTGCAGCACGACGTGGCCTGCTCGCCGACAGCGCCAGCCCCAGCACCACCACCACCCCAGCAGTAAAGTAATAGTCATTACGACATCGAATTCGATGTCGTAATGACTTTTCGATATCGAATTCGATGTATCGAATTTGACAACCAACGTAATTTACAATCATAGTGAAATAAAAGGGATCACTCACGTATATAAGTCGAGTTCAGTCCGACATGTATAATAAATAATGTGACATTTTTTTTGTTTTTTTTTTACAAAAAAAAAACAGTTCACGAAACGTCTGCTCGGTATGTTTGTCTATGATTTAAAAAAAACAGTCAAATTCGTGACAGATATGGGTATGATACAATACAATACAATACAAATATTCTTTATTGAAAACCACAAAATAGTACAAAGAGATTACAGAAAACAGGTATGGTAGACAATAGGCGGTCTTATCGCTTAAAAGCGATCTCTTACAGACAACCAAAAAACAGAAACCAAGATGAAGAAGCTAAATTAGGTGCTTAGGTGATATATGCCTTCGGCTTCTGAACCCATCTTAGAGTACTTATAATATGTGTGTAGATAAAGTAATGTATGCGACTGTACATAATTAGGCCTTAAAACACTCGTGTGGTCCTATTATGAAACTCAGCTTCGCCTCGTTTCATAAAAACACACTCGTGTTTTAAGGACCCTCATTATGTAGCAGTTGCATAAACTACTATTATCTATTTATATATGTTTATCCGTTGTCTAGTACCCATAGTACAGACTTTGTCTAGTTTGAGACTAGGTCAATTGGTGTCAATTGTCCCATCATCATCATCATGTCAGCCGAAAGACGTCCACTGCTGGACATAGGCCTCCCCCAAGGCTCTCCACTCAGACCGGTCTTGTGCTTTCCGCATACACCGTGGTCCCGCAAGCCCTGCTAGGTCGTCGCTCCATCTTGTTGGAGGCCTACGAACAGCTCGTCTCCCGGTCCCGGTTTGTTCATTTATTTAATTAATAATAGAAGCCGTGATAGCCTAGTGGTTTGACCTATGGTCTCAAGCAGTGTCGTGGGTTCAAATCCCGGCTCGCATCTCCGAGTTTTTCGGAATTTATGTGCGGAATTACATTTGAAATTTATCATGAGCTTTTCGGTGAAGGAAAACATCGTGAGGAAACCTGCACACCCCTGCGAAGCAATTCAATGATGTGTGTGAAGTTCCCAATCCGCACTGGGCCCGCGTTTGAATTGTAGCCCAAGCCCTCTCATTCTGAGAGGAGGCCTGTGCCCAGCAGTGGGACGTAAAAAAAAGGCTGGTGATGTGATGTGATTTAATTAATTTGTATATAGATTTTTCATCCACATTTCGATTTTTGCAACGATTCTACGCAAACATGTAAACATTACGTAATTTTCCGCAAGCTGCAACTTTCGCAGTCGGTCCTTGACCTTAGCAATGCCTTTATTGAAGACAGGTATCCTTGCACTACATAAAAGAATCCAGTTTCGATCATTAAATATTTGGGGACAATTAGTACGAAATACCAATGACCTGGCATAAAGCTCCGGCTACACTATCAATCTTGCATGCACTAACGTTTGCGCAAATGACGTTCTAGGAGTTAAATAAATGGATCGATCGCGTGTATAAGTCGAGTTTAAACCAACTTTTTGTTCCAAACTAAGATGTGATTTCACGTACAGATAGAAATGTTTACATAGATGGCGCCAGCGAGTCAATATTCGCAAAGTAATTTGAAATAAACTGGTCTGGGTTCGAATCCCAGTTCGAGAATGATTTTTTCTGGTTTTTCTGTGTAAGTTACAGTTTGAAATTTGAAAAATGAGTCAAGTTTAGCCCGACATGTTTCGTAGTCCTTCCTCTGGGACACTGTGTTTAGAGCCAGACATGACAATTCCCTGTTATCATTAGCATGAAGAAAAAACCGATTAATTGATAACTTTTTATTTGCATGAATTTCTCAATTGTTTTTATACTATTTACAGGATAATATTCATAATATTATAATAAAAACATTATTATTATTAGAGCAACCTTTCATTGTTCATTGCTTAGCCGATTGCGTCTAGCAACATTGCTAACAAACATGCCCATATAGTTTGCAACCACCATGAATTATTTTTTTTATAATATGGGTAGCAAAGGCCACTGGGTGGGTACATTATCTTGAAGAGGCTTGTATTTTTTTAACTACACAACTTCATCCACTATAACTAGGTGTGGACACAACAACTTTCGCCGGCGGTAAACGGTAATAGGACTTCTATTGTATCTGGGTTACCGCCGGTGAAAGTATTAACGCATTCACTATCGGCAACGTCACTATTTTGTTGTCATTTGAACACATGAGTGAGTTTGTAGTACCGTTAACAGTTTTGGGGCAAAATACAGGCAGACAGTGCGTTAAAATATCTTGGCCAACGACCTTGGCCAAACCAAAGTGTCAGACACTAACCCGAGGTTGATTTGATGTATTTGTTTGAGGCAAGGTCGGCGTAAGCCTTATATGATTATTCGAAGTAACGATTTTAGTGCCAAATAAATTCGATGAAACACACAGCTTAGCTAACAATTCCAAAAGCAAATACAAGCATTTTCAAATAATTTCAAAACACTAAAAACAGTAATCGAAACTCTTATAAGTATTCTAGCATCATTTAATTCAAAGTCGCGCTCTTCGATAACAGAGTTTCGAATAAGTTACCAAAAATGTATAGACGTTTAGTTTGACAGCAGAAATACAGTTCGACCAATATCGGCGGTGGCTCAGAAACAAATGAACACGACTTCAGTGGAAGATTTTGCAAGCGAGCTCTTACATCCATAAAACAATTGGTCTTTTAGGTTAAAATTTGTATGGGAGTGACCAATGACTTTCACAAGGACATGGCATCGCATAGCCGTCAGCGGGACAACACAGGTGTGCTTAGAAGCAATCTAAGCACACTTGCTTGACAGTCGCATGCGACCGTTGAGCCGCTAAGATGAACCTGTGCTTGAAAACGTGCCGAAATAATATACTTACGGCATAATAAAAACACGCGAAAACTTTAAACTAAGTACTGAAAAAAAATATTGTTTGGCTGTACCGAATCAATGTCAAAATGTCAAAATTGCTGCTCAATTTCCAAGCACACTTTTGTGGATAAAGACATAAGCGGCAATGTATAAACTTGTGACAGTTTATATCAGTTGAAGCGTAATAGACTGACATTGGAAGTGCGTGCCATGCTTTGCCATTGATTTTGTATAAGGTGGTGATGGGTCCTTGTGTATACAGGGTGCGTTTTAATAAACCGTCAAGAATTCAGCCAGGGCTTGATTAAGTCTAAGAGATCACACCCGTAAAGTTTTTATTTGGAAAAAAAAACATGCTCTTATATTGCCTCTGCTGGTTGACAATACGTATATCGACACCTCGTATATAAGCTTTGACGAAAATAGGAATAACCACTTTATGTTCGCGGTCTAAAGTAGTTATTCCAATTTGGCAAAGTTTATATACGAGGTTGAGTCAGAGTACCGTCGATATGTATGGGAGAAAGTTTTTTTTATTAATTTTACAGTAGTACTCACTTCAGACTTACTCAACTCCTGGCTGAATTCCTGACGGTACATTAAAACGCACCATGTAGAATGCCTTTGGGAATGACAGACTATGGAAAATCTTCCACTGTACCGTACGTACTGTACTCGTAAAGGTGTGTTCAGGAACTTAAGCTCTCTACGCTATGAGAACACCACAGATTTACTTGGAGGCTTAAATAGGAACTCATTCGAGTATTTACCTTTTCCATGGTTCCAATAACACCTACATTCAAATTATTTGTATGCACGGAATTTTATGAAAACCAACGCCGAAAGAGGTCTGATAGAACAGCTCATAAGCTATCAGATTTAACAAATTCGACCTCAGTAAAAATCTCAGTGGAAGTGGTCGGGGCACAGCTCGTAGAACTGATGGCCGTTGGGGCCGTAAGGTTCTAGAGTGGCGACCGCGTGCCGGAAGGCGAAGACAAGTGTTGATAGGCCTCCCGCAAGGACGGACGATCTGGTAAAGATGGCGGGAAACCATTGGCTGCGGGCAACACAAGACCGATCGTCGTGGAAATCCTTGGGGAAGGCTTATGACCAGCAGTGGACGTCTTCCGGCTGATATGATGATGATGATGAAAACTGTCACAGGCCTCGAGACATTGGCATTTTTATGAAACGATTGTATAAAACTGAATATTTTTACACGACTGCCCAAAGAAAGAGTGTATTGTAAGAGTTATAAAATTTATACTAAGGTAAAATTTGCTAACTCTGATAGCGTATGATCCGTTCTACCAAACCACTTCGCTTTCACGTCAGTTTTCGGGTACCCTCTACTCTAATAGTTGAAACTAGAAACCTACTTGAAACTTACATAATAGATTTTTATTCAACCTTAATACTTTCGCCGGCGGTAAACCAGGCACAACATAATTTCTCTTGTTAATAACGGCTATAGCCGCTTACCGCTGCGGAAAGTCATAAAAGTGAAACACAAGTTCATTTTCAATTTGTTAGACGTTTACCTCAAAAGCATAAGTTAATTGTAAAGACTTGCAGAGTTTGGACAACTACATTTGTATTAGAAATAGGACTAAGAAAGAAACTAGATTTAATAAGAAAAGGTAGTGGTTTGAATTACTGAATCTAGGCTTTATTACTGTACGAAAACCTCCATGAAATGTTGTAGTGCCATTCCTTGCCCTTAACATGGTTTATAACAAGCCCCTCCTTCCGAATACACTTTAACAAAATACTTTTGACGCTTTTATGAGCTTTTCAATTGAAAATTAAGTAGCTATCGATACAATAAATCATACCTTATTGACTTAGTAAATTAAATAGAATACAGGTGTAAACAATTGCTCGCTAAACTATAATTTTATACAATTCCGCTCCATCATATGGAGAAATCAATTTTTCGGGGCCATCCTAAACAGTCCAACGTGTTATAGCAATTTTTTACACCTTATACAAAGTAGGTATGTACATTGTGTAATATGAAAATATATTTCTCTATATCTATGACAAAAGCAAAAACTGATATCAAATCTAAAGAGGACGCAAAATATGTAATAACATCATAATAATTAAGTGACAAGTCATTATAGTACCTTATCTAACTTATTGTATAATTATACTCTATATCAAGGCAATGGAATTATTAAAACAAAGTTAAAGCGACAGAGTTCCTCGTGACAACTCGAAGTCATTAAGTCATAATAACCATTATGTTTGTCTCTTTCCTTTAGCATAAAATCTAAAAGGGACATAAGATCAACATTATTCATATTTCTTATTAATTGGGGCTTAAGCCCGTATCGTTTTCGGCGGCCTGCCTCGACAGGTGCGTTGCCGACTATATCACCGAGCTCGACGCGTAAGACTACAAATCATTGCTTCGCTTTGTACCTTACGATGAACAGACGTTAAAAAATAAGCAATACATCATACACATACATATGTGGACAGTTCTAAAAACATATGAGTTCATTAACATTTTATGTTCACATGCTTTTGGGACCACACCTAAATCTTTATATTTCATGGTTTTAAAAGGCCTTATTTTCACTAAAGCATTTAAATTTAGAACTTATTAAAGTTTAATTCAAAATCGTTACCAAACGAAGTAAGCTATTTCTAAAAGGATCGATCAGTGAAGATTATCTGTCAATTTCCACCAATCACAGGCCAGTAGCTTGTCTATCATTGGTGGAGGATGACAGAAGACCTCACACGACACTCGATCCTGGTGGATTTTTGACTCGCAAAAGCCCTCGTTGTGGAAAAAAAAATGCATTGCGTTTTTTATTAAGATGCAAAAGAAACTACAATTTCAAACTCGTATAGTTTTTCGGACGGACAGTAAGCTTTTTAAGTGAATTGACAGACTAACAAACAAAGCGCTTGGCGATAAGTGATAAGCGAAATTGACATTTAAGTATATTGGGATAACTGTTAACTATTAATCTCTAGAAGTTATCATCATACGTGTGACTTCTCGGGAAACTTTCTTGGGGTTTCATACGGCACATTATGTATCGACATAATATCGATAGGTATTTCAATTAAATATCTTTTCCATTTTTAACCCCCGATGAAAAAGAGGGGTGTTATAAGTTTGACATGCGTATCTGTGTATCTGTCTGTGGCATCATAGCTCCCAAACGGATGGACCGATTTCGATGCGGTTTTTTTAATCAAAAGCTAGTTTAATCGAGATGGTTCTTAGCCAAGTCTCGTTAAAATCGGTTCACTCGTTTTTGAAATATTGAACTTTGTAATGACAATGTCGGGGGTTTTTCAACTTTTGCAATTTGGTTAGGTTATTACGATTTTCCTGTCAAAATTATACTTTAAATACTCACTGAAAAACCAGAGCACACAGACAACCAGAAAACTAACATGATATGACTAAACCCAGGGAACGTTTTTTTTTATGGTAGAGAGAATAAATAACATTTACTCGTATAATTTTCAAATAACATCTCGACCTTGACAGTAAGTCACATTGATTTAAAATTTGTCGTAAAAATGCTTTGCATCACTTTACTATTCGCGCCCCGAGAGTTCACACGTATGGTTATCAAACAAACAAACATGGTGGCGATGCCGGGATTAAAAATAAACTTTAAGCCAAATCAAAATTCTATCTCAATCTTTCCAAGGTAAACGACAAAGACAGAATAGAACCTGAATGTTTGCAAGTGCTTTATATGAAGGTATCTTTTGACATCTGTCATTTGGGTACTCAACTAGCTTCTAAGTGTATCTATTCAACTACATCTCTCATAAGACTTAATTGCGGATAAGATAAACCTATCATTAGTGGAGTTCCTATTTTCAGTATTAAGTCACTGTTATCTGTATTGCGGTAAATAGAACGCACATTGGCGTTAACGGCAGAAGCCAGCTACATGGCAGCGTATAAGCCCTCTCCCTCCCCCCCTCCTCCCAACCTTCCCCTGTAATAATAATGATACAAATGGGTCGGCGGTGGATGCGGAAAGCACAAGACCGGTCTGAGTGGAGAGTCTTGGGGGAGGCCTATGTCCAGCAGTGGACGTCTTTCGGCTGACATGATGATGATGATGATGATGACAGGGTCGGCTCGTCCGGGGAAGTACCACCCTCTCGCAGAAAATGTTGCGTTCCGTTCGGTCAGTGAGAGTGCCGGAGGCCCGATCCCCCCCTTCCTCTATCCCTTTTCCTCCTTAAACCCCGGCAAAGGACTAGTGACTTTTGGCGTTGCTGGTTCTAATGGGTGGCGGTGATCGCTTACCATCAGGTGACCCGCTTGCTCGTTTTCCTTCCTCTTTCAATAAAAAATAAGCCTGCTGCTTTACTATGTGGTTGAAGTAACATATAACTTCCTTATACATGCTGGCGCTTACAGTAAACTTAAACTTTAAATATCTCGAGTATGTATTGCTCTGAGTTCTACAGTCATCATTATCATGTATACTTTGTTTTCGCAGTTTTTTAAAAAAAAAAGTCACCGAGTTGTTTTTTTACAAAATAATTAAACGCTGATAATTATTAATGGCACTTGAATGGCTCTGTGTTAAATTTTAATACAATGAGTACAAAACCAAAGCATACGTTTTTTTGGTTTAAATCTGTGTTATTGCGTTTTAATGCTTGGAACTTGTATACTATAGTTAATAAATAACAGCAAGGCATATTTTAAAATTGATAGCAACATGATATCCAACATTTAGCAACATACACTACAGGGAGTCGAGCACGACTTTACGAATGCTGCGTAACTTTACAGTTATCGTATCGAGATCGAGAAACGTCATACTAAATTTTAGTTCCAAATACGCTCACGGGCGGGCGCTATACCAAACGTCATACAAACTCGACAACGTTTATTATTCGATTTTACGTGACGCAGGTTTCGAAAAGTCGTGCTCGACCCACAGTTAGCATTTTGAACGTCACTGAAAATTTTATAAAATAAATATTTTCCACATTCTCCCTTTTAATTTATCCTGGTAAAATATACGAATTTTAATATGTTAAGTCGAATGTTAAGCTTATTAACGTATGTTGTTCAATTAGGTCATATTCCTAAACTAAAAACAATTTAATTCGCACGTCTACGCGACAATTGTATGTTTCCATGCAACACCTCCGCCTCCACTGCTACACTAATCAACGCATGTCACACAGACCCAACTATCACCCGCCACCACTGCGTTTCGGAACTCTCTACGAGCTCATTCTCAAAGCACCAAAACCATCTTTCAACATGCTACCAGAGGGAGAAATTAAATGTTTTAGTTCATGAATATGGACCTCCGCTATGTAACGCCTGATACAATCCAATATTTGCTAAGTATAATTTACGTTAGCAAGACAAAACGTGTAAGTTGCATTACATTTCGGCTCTCGCGCAGCTACTTCTGATTCTTACACTTCTAAATACTTATACAGAAAATAAAACAGAAAGATATAGCTAACTGCATTAAGTGATAAACGAGCCGAGATTTGAATACATGTAAAAATCAACATCATTGCCAGAGCTAACTGGTATAGCAAAATGGCATATGACACGGAATGTCGAGGATCCGGGTTCCAATCCCGGGATTAGCTATACTTTTCTGGTTTTTCCCGTGCATTAAATGTTTCAGAGGGTTTTTAAATTACAAAGATACTCCATCGTACCAATTCGCTTGCTCAAAGTCGTCGCAAAATGCAACTTACACAATTTTTCTTTACAGTGAATTCGAAGTAAGACAGCGGCATCAGAGTCCCAACACACGCCAGGGATATTATTCTGTAAACGGCTGTCTCAGTACCGAAGTTTCAAATTTTCTATGACAGCCACAGAACCATTATACAGTGTGCGACTTTCATATGAACATAAATTTTAACTAACGATAGCTTTAGGTGCTGTTAACTGTTTTATCAAAAAAATATAACAAGTACCTATGATAATGGAGAATTACTAGTTTTTTTTTAATTTCTCGAGCAGCAATATATTCAAACATTAATTTGACGTGTCACTAGGAGTGAAATAAGTGTCCGTTGTTAGATTTGTTGCCGATACATTAAGCGCCTTTGTACTCAAATGTTATTGTTGTAACTTGTGTTTTATCCTGTTTTTATGTACAATAAAGTGTTTACTTACTTACTTAGTGCCGAATTAATTTGTATGAAAAAAAAGTTATTTTTTTTTAAACTTAACATACCAATTTACGGTCATTAGGGCTGATACTTTCAGCCCTTAAAATATATGTTCGTATGGATGTCTCACGCTGTATATAGGGACAGAAGGAAATGTTGTGTGTACCCCGCATGCTGAAGCCTCATTACCAGTGATTTGGTTTGGACAGCATTTGGTTTCTTGCAAGAAAACGGTTCGACGTGTGAATGAGTGCTTTGACATTTGTCTTAGCGTTGAAAAGGTATCGAGTTATGTCCTCACTAAATTACAATCGTGACTTATGTTTTTAATAAACTCACTGAAACATGAATACACAGAAAAAAACCAGAAAAATACCAACCCCGGGAATCGAACCCGGATCCTCGACACTCCGGGTCGCGTGCTATATTACACCAGAATTGGTATTTATAATTGATAATTGATATTCACGGGAAAACCGGAAAAATAAAAAAATGGGAATAATACATAATGATGTTCCAATTGAGATCATGTACAATCGTGACGTCAAACCTACGCCAATTGTTACAAGCTCGGTTGTTACACAAATCGATGACCTCTCTCCTTCTATCCCGATAATGGTCCTGTGTAAATTACTGACACTCATTGTGTCAACTTTCGGATCGGGGATTATTTTTCGACCACACGTACGGGTTTAGGTCCATTGGAGACTGTATTACCGCATAGCAAACTGACGACTTGAGTAATAAAACCATTATTCATATATCATTACATATTTCATTTGTGGTTATGTACTGTAAGAGCTATTGTAACTTGTCAGAAAAAACTGCTTTGTGCCAAGTTTCTTGCGGCGCATTCTTCTTGGCAATCATGGTCTTTCCGAAAGCGCTGGTAGACTCGAAAAATGACGTGCAAAAGTGTTCTTAACCACTTGCTGATTGAATAAAAATTTATTAAACAAAAAATAAACACTAAATATTTTAATAGTACAGTGTGTATTAAGAACGATAAGTAAAAAATTGTGAAACGTACAACGTTTTTCATCATACGTGGCGCGAGTGAAGAATAATATCCACAGGCAGATAAAAAGCTGATAAATACCACGTGATATCAATGGTACGTGATAAAAATAAAATACAACAGAATTCATTAAACGCTGTACAACGTATTTTACCCTCGATTTGACTTAACTTCTCGAGTAAAACGGCGCGTTTTAAGCACTAGTCGTACAATCTAATATTATCGACATACTGCCATCCCAATCAGGTTTTATTGGCACAGTCGTCAATTTGCTTAGCGGATACTATAAGGGGGGTAGAGGCCCCGCGTGGCGGAGCGCCAGGGCTCCCGCGCGCGCGGCGGCGAGCCGGCGGCGCCAGCGGCGGGCGACGCCCCGCAGCGCCTCGGAGGGCGGCGCTCAGTCGACGCCAGCGAAGCCCTGCGACCCTTCAATAGCTTTGATCAGCTTCTCGCGCAGCTGCTGGTAGCTTTCGTAAGGGGGTAAGTCGATGCGGTTGAAGCTGTTGACAAAAAAAGTGTGCTGTTAAAAATTTAATTATTCCCAAATTCACGTAAATTATATACAGAAAGACCAGAAAAATAAATTCCCGAACTGGGGGTTCGAAACTAGACCTTGACAATTTTTTTTTTATACATCGAGGAAGGCAAGCGAGCAAGTGGGTCACCTGATGGTAAGTGATCACCACTGCCCATAGACACCCGCAACTCCGGAGGGTTTGCAGATGCGTTGCCAACCTAGAGGGCTAAGATGAAATGCCTCTTGTGCCCGTAATTACACCGGCTGTCTTACTCTCCACACCGGAACACAACAGTTCAAGCACTGCTGCTTAGCGGCAGGATTAACGAATAAGATGGTGGTAGCGATCCGGACGGACCTCGCACAAGGTCCTACCACCCGCACAATACCGTGGTGATGCGAGATTTTGATTACAAGTTTTTTTTGGCAGACCGTACTTACGTTTACGTTTACTGATTGATTGTCCACCACTGGCGATGGTTCGCAAGACGTGTCCACCACTAGACATAATCTCGCGAACCGTGTCCACCACTAGGTACGGCCTCTCTAGACATGTCTACCCCTAGGTATGGTCTCACAGGTCGTGTCGCCCACTAGATATGGTCTCGCGAGCCATGTCGACCCCTAGATATGGGCACGCGCGCCGTGTCCACCACTAGGCACGGTGTGTACTGACCAGGTGTGCGCGCGCGGGTAGTTGTCCGGCGCGCCCCACTTCTCGACGGTGAACAGCTGCGGGCCGTTGGAGCCGTACAGCTCCTTGAACCCGTTCATGGGCACGCGCGCCGTGTCCACCACTAGGCACGGTGTGTACTGACCAGGTGTGCGCGCGCGGGTAGTTGTCCGGCGCGCCCCACTTCTCGACGGTGAACAGCTGCGGGCCGTTGGAGCCGTACAGCTCCTTGAACCCGTTCATGGGCACGCGCGCCGTGTCCACCACTAGGCACGGTGTGTACTGACCAGGTGTGCGCGCGCGGGTAGTTGTCCGGCGCGCCCCACTTCTCGACGGTGAACAGCTGCGGGCCGTTGGAGCCGTACAGCTCCTTGAACCCGTTCATGGGCACGCGCGCCGTGTCCACCACTAGGCACGGTGTGTACTGACCAGGTGTGCGCGCGCGGGTAGTTGTCCGGCGCGCCCCACTTCTCGACGGTGAACAGCTGCGGGCCGTTGGAGCCGTACAGCTCCTTGAACCCGTTCATGGGCACGCGCGCCGTGTCCACCACTAGGCACGGTGTGTACTGACCAGGTGTGCGCGCGCGGGTAGTTGTCCGGCGCGCCCCACTTCTCGACGGTGAACAGCTGCGGGCCGTTGGAGCCGTACAGCTCCTTGAACCCGTTCATGGGCACGCGCGCCGTGTCCACCACTAGGCACGGTGTGTACTGACCAGGTGTGCGCGCGCGGGTAGTTGTCCGGCGCGCCCCACTTCTCGACGGTGAACAGCTGCGGGCCGTTGGAGCCGTACAGCTCCTTGAACCCGTTCATGGGCACGCGCGACGTGCCCGTCACGAACTGCAGCAGCCGCGACCGCATCTCGTTGGAGAATGAGAGCACCACCTGCCGACAACAGCAACACGTCATTGCCTAGGCCACAGACATACTCATAAATGTTTTAATAAAGCTGCTGAAAAAGTGGCACTTTTTGTAGCCACGTATCGTGCGAAAAAAGTTGGATTTTTGGCACTAGTGCCTTTTACTTTTCCAAGGAGCCGGCTCACCGCCTCTGGTGTCGTTATAATTTTTCGCAAATGTATTTAAAAACGTCGTCTGGTACACGTGCAGGTTATACTTTCTAGTTGGTCACCAAGTCAGGATCTGATGATGGGATCCCAGGGAAATTGAGGGCAACCCTCAAATTTAATAGCGTCTCCCGTGTTTCATATATTTTTGAAAGATGTTCAAGTACTTGCGTCTGGTAGTAATTTGCTCGTGTTGACGAGGTGATGATGTAAGGTATAACTCCTTAACGGTTAAGAGTTGGAGGATTTCTTTTTATATTAGAACGTAACTTAAAATTATGAAATAAAAAATCTTTTGACAAAAAGTAAAACTGTCTTCAAGGACGCATAAAATAATATTGTTATGCCCGTTTTCACCAACGACTCCTAAAATTTAAGGGATCCCTTAGCTCTTTTAGGGGACACCTAAGATCAATTTCCGTTTCACCAACGCTTAAGGAACACCTAACTGCTAAGGGGGCCTCCTAAGTTTAGGGGGTCGAATATTGACCTCCTAGCGCTAAGTGACAGTTTCGCGCCAATTTTTTTATAGGTTATTGTGCATTTGTTCATGCAATAATTAACTTGATTGATAAGATTTATATAAAATGGAAGGCTATTTGTAGTTTGGTAGCTGTTGAATCATTGGATTTAATATTCACATCAAATTTATTTAGATCAGACTGACGATCAGATGATTTAATAAAGTATGATAGGTACTAAAGATTTTTCATAAGATATATTTATCTACTCGTAGAATGTCGAAAGAAAGTGTGCTGTTCAGACTTATTTTTTTTTACATTATAGGTATTTGGAATATAAGGATAACCCAGAACAGAAGAATAGTTCTGTATAAAGGAAGACCTCATCGCAGCTGGACGAATGCCTAATATTCATCATCAGTCTATTAATGACCCTCAGAAAACAAAACAAACCAGAAGCCGCGTTCAATCATAACAGCACGCCGCGCACTGTGTCAATTTTTTATTGATTTCGCTACTCGTTTACACTAAAATTATAATCTTATTCTGTTTTTTTATAAACCCAACGGCATTTCTGCATGTAAGAACCACACGAGAAGGAATTAATTAACATTGTCATTCGTAAAGGCGCGCTCGCGGGTTCTGGTCTGTTTTGTATTATACGGGTTTCAAAGAAATCGAAGCACAATACTTTGAAAATATGTGCAGTTCATGAATAAATTATCACATAAATAATCATTCCAGCTTTCAGTTAATAAATGCTCGCTAATAAACTACAATCATCGCACCGCACCGAAAGTTCGAAAAAAAAAATAGATAGTTATAAACTGTCACTGTAAGTTCTTATTTTTCTGGATGGCAAAGATAATGCCATACAGCCTAGTCAACATTTAAAAATAAAAAATAAGACGTCAACTTAGTATTAATAATACATTTGTCTAGTTTTTCTATGTTTTTAAAACGTTGGTTTAATTTTTTATAGACGATTTTTGAAGTTATTCCCCTTAAAAAAAATTATCGATACAAAACCGGTATTAGAAATCACTACAGCTAAAACAAACCGTCACTTAGTTAAGTGACGTTTATTAAGGTGTTACCTAGGTTGGTGAAAATGAAATTAGGTTAGGGAGAGATATAAGGGGCCACTTAGGATAGGGGTCCCCTGACTAGGTGATGACTTAGGTGTCGTTGGTGAAAACGGGCATTAAACCATCAGTTTTATGGCCTACCACAAATATGAAGTGACTTTAGAGGATTGTTTTATGCGTTTTTGAAGACGGTTTTACTTTCTGTTAAAAGATTTTTTAGCGGAACGAATCGGTCGTGACACGTTTGTCTGTGAAACATTAGTAATAATATTGTAATAAGTAATAATGTGATTTAATGTATTTGATTTGTTAATTCTGTAAATGTGATCTAATACTATCCTAGACTAAGACACTGTAACAAATTTTATGGGCTCCCCCGGCCTGAAATAAACACATATTTGGGCTTTTTCAGAAAACTGTGTACCCTTAACTTTTTTGAATAACCTAACAAATTTTGGATTAAGTATTTCTGCTCAGAATCACGAGGACCATCTATTTAAATAATAATAAAAAAGTGTCCCTAATTTTTTTGTCAGTTTCGCGAGGCGTTTTTACATACATTTTATGTACATGGACCGTCACAAAGCTGAGTAATGAACAGTTTTTTTGTAAATGCCTATTAATTAATTTAACCAGTGAACCACAATGGCCTCACCCGCCAGAACCACTGCACGACGAGATGGTTGGCGTGGTAGTCCCCCTTGTACAGCGTGTTGGCGCGCCAGTCGCGCACGTCTATGTGCTGGATGCCGCACAGCAGCAGCTCCAGCTCGTGCTCGTCAAAGATCTTCAGCAGCGGCAGCGGCACCAGCGCGCCCAGCCCCTCCAGGAACGCGAACATCTGCTCCTGCACGCGGCTCACGAACCGCCACGCGATCACCAGCCTGGGGCGGAACGAGCATAGCGAGGACAGGTAAGTAAGTAAGTAAGTAAGTAAACACTTTATTGTACAAAAAATAGGATAAAACACAAGTTACAACAGTAACATTTGAGTACAAAGGCGGACTTATCCCTTTAAGGGATCTCTGCCAGTCAACCTTTGAGTGGTGGAGAGGAATAGTTCACTGGGGATCGAGACAAAGTGAGTTCATAATTATAAATATCGAGAGACAATACAATACACACACACATACAAAAACCTACCATATTACAATATACTACTAAATGCAAAGTAGAAGTAAATACCAATATATAAATAAATAAATATATATATATATACATATAATACATACAATAAATAACAAGCACAACATTAAAGGCCACAAAAAAAGGCCATTAAAGGGACAGGTCGTAGCAAAATAATTGCAGCACGGTAATAGAACAAGATTTATACAGTCGTACTATTTAATCATATTTTTCAATTTCATTATAACAGAGTTCGGGGTGGTTCTCGATCCACTTGTTAATCGTTTTTATTTTCACCATATTTAAAATATGTAGAAATAACCATAAGTAAATAATTTTACAAATTTAAACTGTCACAACAAAACTGTTTCAAGAATGCCACTTTCACAAAACCATGACAGATATGCAACTAAATAAGGTTTCATGTTAAATTACGATAATATCCTCTTTAGATAATTATAATCTTGTGTATCGATTCTATTGAGTATTGTTCTATTTCCATATCTGTTTTTGCTATGACCTGTCCGAGTTCTGGTTATCAGACAGGAATCCGCGGGGCAAAGGGTAACCTATCAATGTTTCGAAACTCTTTTACTCGAATTTCATTTATCTGAAAACGGTTCACCGAATTTTTAAAATCCATATACTTTGTTTTCCATAACTTTACTACGCCATAGATTAATTTAACCACAATGTTATTTGCAAACAAATTCGAAATACCGAATATCAATATCCAATTTTTTTATTTGACAACCCAACCACTTGTCATCTTTTTATAATAACCCAAATATAGTAAATAGGTTAGGTTAGAGTTGCAACAAAGCGCGAAGCGCCTAAATAAGCGGCACTCGCGTCTGACAGCACCGCTATTCCCCCTTATTAGCGTTGTAAAGACTCTGTCTGTGTGCGTGTGTCATTTCGAACGTTTGTACGTAGTTTCTGTACTGCTTTAGCTTATACATATATATAATGTGACCACAGTTAGTATATTTTATCTACGCACATATCATAAGTCCTCTATAATGCGTTCAGAAACCGTAGAAAATGACCAGCATTGCAGCACGACGTGGCCTGCTCGCCGACAGCGCCAGCCCCAGCACCACCACCACCCCAGCAGTAAAGTAATAGTCATTACGACATCGAATTCTATATCGTAATGACTTTTCGATACCGAATTCGATGTTTAAAATTTGAAAACCGACGTAATTTACAATCATAGTGAAATAAAACGGATCACTCACGTATACAAGTCATGTTCGGCCCGACATGTATAAATAATAATGTGACATTTATTTATGTTTTACAATGAAAAAACGTCAGCTCGGTATGTTTGTTTACGATTTAAAAAAAAACAGTCAAATTCATGACCGATACGGGTATGATATATGCCTTCGGCTTCTGAACCCGTCTTAGAGTACTTATAATATGTGTGTAGATAAAGTAACGTATGCAACTCCGCATAATTAGGCCTTGAAACACTCGTGCGATCCTATTATGACGCTCAGCTTCGCCTCGTTTCATAAAAGCACAGCCGTGTTGTAAGCGGTTGCATAGACCGGGCCACTCACTTGATGTACTCGTCCTTGTTGTCGCGGCCGACGGCTATGTCGCCGCCGCCGGGCTTGAGCTCGCGCTGGATGGTCTTGCCGAGCTGCTCCTCGTCCACGGAGAACGTCAGGTCCAGCTCCGACGGGTCGTTCTCCTGAACCAAAACACACCAACGTGACAGAGAAGGATTTATTCACGCAAATACAACGCACACGCATAACTGTAGCACAGTCTATACAGTCGTCCGACGAAGGCCTCTAGGCAGGTCAATCGTGCGGGGGGTGCGGGGTGCGGGGCGGGCAGGGCGAGCCCCCTTGCATACTCCGCCCCTGCCCGATTAGTTAGGAACTTTCGCCCTCCTTGGCGCTTTGGCCATGCGGTTGCGGTGTCGGCATTTACGCAAACATCCAAGGCGTCGGACCACTGGTAGGTATAAGCTCTTTACACTGTGGCTGTAGTGAAAAAAAGTTTTTTTACAGATCAAGCAAAAATCAATCTTATGTCAAGGTCATTCCACTTAGACATGTCGAAACATTTCTCAAATCAACTAAACACACAAACATGAATATTGGCTGTAACTACGGCATACCGTCCTCAGTGATCAAGTCTTGGTTACCGATAGTTACTGTGCAGCTTTGTATGTGCACCTCGTTTTACCAAGATGAAATGCCTCTTGTGCCCATAATTACACAGGCTGTATCTATTTATTTCTGATGGCGGGTGGTAGGACCTTGTGCGAGGTCCGTCCGGATCGCTACCACCATCTTACTCGCTAATGATACTGCTAAGGAGCAGTGCTTGCACTGTTGTGTTCCCGTGTGGAGAGTAAGACAGCCGACGTAATTACGGGCACAAGAGGCATTTCATATTAGCTCTCTAGGTTGGCAACGCATCTGCAAACCCCCCGGGGTTACGGGTGTGTATGGGCAGTGGTGATCATTTACCATCAGGTGACCCGCTTGCTCGTTTGCCATCCTTGTCGTATAAAAAAAAGAGTACGCTGAGCGAATGTCCGTCCTTTACCTTGATCCACATGAGCGAGTTGTAGTACTCCAAGTCGACGGACTCCATATCCTGTAGCTCTATGGTCTTGCCAACCATCATCTTGTAGAACGGCCGGATGAAGAAGGCTGCACAAACAGACAGACAATTAACCTTTTCAACGCCAAAGACGCTTAAAATCGTCACGAGCCGACGCCTACGATGCACGGACCAACCATCCTCTGGACACCAAATGTCAGGGCGAACGTTTCCGAAACGCATATGCTTATTTGCAACTATAAATCTCTCTAGCGTCGCATCGCGGCTCACTTGCGACCAGATGACAAGCTATGAACCAATCACGACGCACTGCCCCGGCCCGCTCGCCGCGGCTTTTTTCGTAATGACTTAACAAGTAAATTATAGATGCGGTGTCCAGAGGGTGGTTGGTCCGTGCTACGACGCCACCAACGCTTATAGGCGTCCGGCTGCAGTGCAAATGCGACCTACGAACGTATGCATAAGGTTTAAGTCAGTGTTGACGTTATGCAAACTTGGCGTGTGGATGACAACGTTTGTATGCGTCGTTGGCGTTGAAGGGTTAAACAAAATGCCTCGTCGTTGAATAGTTAGCTGGCCAAAGGAATGTTGCGAATATTCGCATCCGCAACAGCGACTGGGGATTTTCCGCGTTAAAATCAACTTTTGGTACCATTGACATACAAAGAAGTTGAGAAACCTCCGACATTGTCATTAAAAAGTTCAATATTTCAAAAACGGGTCAACCGATTTTAATGAAACTTAGCTAAGAACCATCACGATTAAAATAGCTTTCGACTGAAAAAAAACCGCATCGAAATCGG
This sequence comes from Clepsis dumicolana, assembly GCA_963691665.1. Taxonomy (NCBI): domain Eukaryota; kingdom Metazoa; phylum Arthropoda; class Insecta; order Lepidoptera; family Tortricidae; genus Clepsis; species Clepsis dumicolana. The sequence continues at coordinate 13,185,868 of OY829522.1, read as the reverse complement.
TCCACCGTTTGGGAGCTATGATGCCACAGACAGATACACAGATACACATGTCAAACTTATAACACCCCTCTTTTTCGTCGGGGTTAAAGATAGACAGATACGCCACCGCTTCGTCGCCCGCGGACAAGCAATTATAGGAGACTAGTTGTTGCCCGCAACTTCGGTTATCGGCGTAAAAGTTACGATTCAGTTGGTTCGATAGTACACAGTATACAACAAATTATTATCTTATCTTATCTTATCTTATCTCACCGTCTAGCAGCTTCCCGTGGTAGACGGCCATGCCGGCGACGCGCCCGATGAACTTGAAGTAGTGCAAGTGCTCCTCGTTGCACACGCCGCTGTTCGGGTTTATCTGCAGCGTGTAGTTGTCCATGGCCGAGTACTCGAACAACCCATAGTAAGGGTTGAACATCTCCTTGGAGAGGAGGAAGAACCACTCACGGGCTAGACCGCCGTAATCTGTGGACGCGAGCACGTGGTATCAGGTAGGGATGTGAAGAAAAAAACCGGACAAATGCGAGTCGGACTCGCGCACGAGGTCTCCGTAGAAAGATTTTAACGCTCTTCCCCAGTGTTTTAAGAAGTCCAGTGTTAGCAGAGCTGCTCCTAAGCAAAATGTACGCAGTGTGGGGTCATCTTATATTGGTATGTGAAATCTACAGACAGACATAACAATTTAAGATTTTGAGAATTTTCTGAGTGGTTGTGATATAAGAGCTAACTTCATACCAAATTTCAAGTTTCTAGGACAACTAGAAGTACCCTTTAGGTTTTCGGGGTACGGCAATTTGTACGGAAACAACCTTTTCACACGACTGCCCGAAGAAAAAGTGTATTTTTAATGACTGTATCTTTTGGTTGCGTTGAATTAGAAGTTTGATTTTTTCACAGCTTCAAGGGACTGCGGGCTAATATTTGATATTAATTTCAGCATGCTACATAGGTAGCGCGTATACGCGTTCCAGAGAAAAAGGGTCTTGACAAACAGACAGACAGACAACAAAGTGATCCTATAAGGGTTCCGTTTTTTCCTTTTGGGGTACGGAACCCTAAAAACCGAATATTCTTCAATAAAAATCGGTTATTTTTTCACTGACAATCTCTTCACCCGCTACCTTAGCTGATTTTGTGTGTCTGTGGTACTCACCCAGGCCGACCTCGGACTCGAACTCGACCCACAGCTTGGTCTTAAGCAGGTCGAGGCGGCTCACCGAGCTGATGATGCGGTACGAGTCCTCCAGGATCGAGCTGCGGCGCACTTTGATCTCAAACTTATTCGGAACGTTACTCTGTGGGAAGAATGATATTACATTACCAGTGATCGGAATAGGTAGTTCAATGTCGGGTGAATAACCTTTAACATTATATTACATTACATTATTATTATTGTAGAGAGCGCCCGCGGCTCCGCCCGCGTGAAATATTATATTAACGTAAGGAATCTCTATAGCAATAGGAATATGTCCTCTGGGTAAAAAAGTAATATTTCTAATTAGTCCGTCATATCGTCATACAGATTATCGAAAAAAAATATTGGACACGTATTTTTTGCTTTTTATGATATCTCAATAAAAATTCACGTAGATAAATTTTTTAAAAAATCCGTAGACTGCAATGCAGGATAATGAATGGATTTAAAAGATAGAGATAAAAATCTCTGAACGGCAACACTGGCATAGATAATAGATCGCTCGCTTTTGGCTCGAAATTCGAACTTGCGATTTTATTTTGCTTAATATACAAAACTTACACATCCAATATCATATTTTCTCAAGTTTTTCGCGATTCCCAAGATCAAAGAATCGAATTGCTTTAAAAATCCAGAGAAATAATGCGTTGTTTTTACGAGAAACGTGTCAAAATGGTGTTGTAGAGCGCCATCTCGCTCTGTCTCGTTTCTTTTATCCCGTTCTGGTTTTTCGACTTTATAATACATATTAGATTATGCATAAGACCCGGGATTTCGGGACTTGTATTTTTTTTTTCACAGAATATTTTCTTGACATGACCTTAATTGCTATGTACAGGAAAACGCGAAAATTAAAAGTTTTTGTCATTGCATTATAAATGCTTCGTTTATTTACTGAAAACAACAGTGATGTTCACAAATACGTCAATGATGATATATTCTATATTAGCAAAATGATCGTTAAAATTATAAATTAAAAACAATTCAGAACCAAACAGAAAATGTAAAACTTTCCAAATGAAATTCCGGGGTTACAAGTTATATCCATACTAAGCTTACGTGCCGAAGTCCCGCGAAATTGCACTACTTATTCCGATCACTGTACATTACTGATGTCCGGATAGCCTAGTGGTTAGAGACCCTGACTATGAAGCTTGAGGTTCCGAGTGCGATCCCCGGTCGGGGCAGATGTTTGTATGATGAATACGAATGTTTGTTCTCGGGTCTTGGATGTTTTAATATTTATCATGAGCTTTTCGGTGAAGGAAAACATCGTGAGGAAGCGAAGCAATTCAATGATGTGTGTCAAGTTCCCAATCCGCATTGGGCCCGCGTGGGAGCTATAGCCCAAGTCCTCTCATCCTGAGAGGAGGCCTATGCCCAGCAGTGGGACGTAAGAAAGGATGGTATGATGATTTTGCGGCCTTGACCTTGTGCAAGGTTCGTCCGGATCGTTACCGCCATCTTATTCGCTAATCCTGCCGCTAAGCAGCAGTGCTTGCACTGTTGTGTTCCGGTGTGGAGAGTAAAACAACCGGTGTAATTACGGGCACAAGAGACATTTCATCTTAGCTCTCTAGGTTGGCAACGCATCTGCAAACCCTCCGGGGTTGCGGGTGTCTATGGACAGTGGTGATCACTTACCATCAGGTGACCCACTTGCTCGTTTGTCTTCGTCGTCGTATTAAAAAAAAATGGTGATGATGATAAGCTTAGTAGTATATTATTGGGCATTCTGGACCACCATTCATTCGATCGGGCGAAAAATTTCGCCCTCACTCATTCGTGGTGATCCAGAAGCCCAATAATACAATGAATTGCACACAACCTACAATCAACCCAAACCCAACGGTAACCAACCTAACAGTAACCTATCAGCATTTGCGTTCAACATAACGCTCAACCTACACCTGAAATCGCATTGGGCATTCTGTTTCACCTCTCGATCAACGCAACGAATACATCAGCCCAACAGCAACTCAAACCCAACGGAACCCAACCTAACAGAATTTGCTCACACTCGAGGTTTAACGTTAACCATCTGCTCTTCTGCTCATTTTGAATAAGCATTCCATGCTTGCAACACGCGCGCATTGGTTGAATTGATCTTGAACAGATATGAAGTTTGTAAAACAAGCTCAGAGCTTGCAGTTGGAGGTTGTTTGTTCAGATCGCAACAATCGTAGTTTTCGTCACGGTGAACTTTTACCCGACACAATTCGCTGTATAATTTGCGGTCCTTCTAATTGCGGTAAAACTAATTTAATTGTCTCTCTTCTACTACATGAACAAGGACTACGCTTTCAAAATATTTACGTATATTCAAAAACACTTTTCCAACCGATGTACCAGTTTTTAGAAAAAATATTGATGTTGGTTCCATCAGTTAAATTTCAAAAATATCGCGAAAATGATGAAATACTAAGCCCGCATGAAGCTGAGAACAATTCAATTATCATATTTGATGATGTTGCATGCGAAAATCAAAATAATATAAGGGATTACTTTGCAATGGGAAGGCATAAAAATATTGACAGCTTCTACTTAAATCAAACTTACAGTAAAATACCTAAACAATTAATAAGGGACAATGCTAACTTAATCATCCTTTTTAAACAAGATGAAGTTAATTTACGTCATGTTTATGACGAGCACGTTGGAACTGATATGTCTTGGTCACAGTTTCGGGAAATGTGTGCAAAAATATGGAGCGTACCTTTTAGCTACTTGGTTGTAAACAAGGACTGTGCTAGAAATTCAGGATGTTATAGAATGGGATTTGATACATTTATCGTTTTGGATTAACCGTGTTACTTAACCAGTTTCATTTTCAAGAAACTTTTATTGCATCATGGGAATCCATCGAGATCAGACATGAATCATAAAATAAACACCGAGAAAACTTTAAAAGAAAAAGTACTTCAGTCTGCCGATGCTGTCAAAAAGAAGGTTAAACTACTTCGTGATATGAAAAATAACAACAATATGATTTTGGAATCAGTCTTTAAACCAATAACAGACCCGCTTAATGAAATGGTTAAAAGTAACGACAATAAATACTATAACACTAATGAAACCGATTTTGATGAAGACATATTTAAGTGGCAAAAGGCGCCAAAAACATTAAAATTTAGTCCTAATGAAGGGAAGAGAAGTAGTATTAATAATCAAACAATCGTACGAAATTTTTCCGAAACGACTTCAAATAATGATGATGAGGTATCAAATAGAGACGAAAACAGACAAGATGGTGATGATGACATGTTATGTGAAAGTGACAACAATGATGTCTTGGAATCAACAAATGATACTTCATTTAAGACTACCGGTTCATATGCATCTCCTCGCGAAGACCCTGCATGGCAAAAACAATACAACACCGACTTGGACATTCCTTTTGGCATACGAACAGAACGCGATAAGCTTATGTTAGGATCTTGTTTAGTTTCCGTTAGTGGCGAAAAACTCAAAGTAAATGGACGTACTTACAATTTAACACCAGGTTTATATGATTTGTTATTTAAGAAGTTGCCTGATTTAGGTATCATAACTGAAGACGATAAACGTTATTATAAAATGTTGCTACTAGAAACGAATGTCCATAGACGAGATTTTGATCCCAATAAACCAATAAAAAGTAACAAAGGTCAGAAATATTTATACATTATAAAACCGCTTTTCAAATTATCGAAACAACGTTCAATAAGCGAAGATTTATGTACTTACGGCAAAGGACTACCAACAATGAAAAAAGTTAAAAGAGATGTTTCATATGTCTATTGGGATAATCCAAACGAATTAGTTGAAAGATTGAAATTACTCATTGCTTCCCGTGATGCCGGTAACACAGGATTAGACAATGAAATAATATCAATTGTAGAAGAACTTCGTGAAGCGGGCTTGGTTAATCAATGATATATAAAACTGGTATTTTACTTTTACCATCAGTCGAAGCCGGAAATTTGATGATACATAAGTGCATAAAAATAAGAAGTGAAAATGAACATAGACAAATTCGGTCATCATGTTCATAAACGTTTGCGTGTATGTGAAGTTTTTGAACTTAACAATAAAACTTTGCTGCGTTCTGATGATGGCGATTTCGATCTACAATCATCGCGATTAAAGGGGGTAGCGGATCCTTTGACACCCAATGATGCAGCTAATAAGCAATATGTCGATCAGCTCGTCCAGGACACTTACGAGAAGAAGCATCTAGATTCTTTATTTAAAACTATAAATTCTCAAATTCATCAGCTTGCAAATCAGTTGAAAATAAACTTTTATACAAAAAGGGACATAGACAATATTTTAAGTAATTTCAAAGATGACAAAAGAACAAGTCGTGAATGAAATCCATAGATCGGCCCGAAAAAATTTCAAGCGTCGCGCAGTTATATTAAAAGGAATTGATGATTTGTGGCAAGCAGATTTAATTGACTTACAGAATTTACATACTGTAAATAAGGGATATAAATACATTTTAGTTGTTATTGATACATTTTCAAAGTACACGTGGTGTATTCCTACGAAATCTAAAACTAAAACAGAAGTAAAAAATGCATTTGAACTAATTATCAAGTCGACCAAACGAATACCTAGAAACTTACAGACAGACTTTGGAAAAGAATTTTACAATGATCAATTCGATTGTTATGTGAAATCCTTAAAAATAAATCATTATTCCACGTATTCAGTTAAAAAGGCGTCTATTGTTGAAAGGGTAATAAAAACGCTCAAGAACAAACTTTACAAATATTTCAGTTTCATCGGGAACTACAAATGGCTTGGAAAACCTTTAGATGAGATAGTTCAATCTTATAATCAAACTGTGCATAGCACAACAAAATTTAGCCCAAATGAGGTGAATTTTAATAATGAAGCCGAAGTAAAGAAAAACATAGATAAATCACAATCCAATCGGCGTTTTAAATTAAATATTTTTAATGTAGGAGATCATGTGCGTATAAGCAAGTACAAAAGCGTCTTTCATAAAGGTTATACGCCTAATTGGTCAACTGAGCTATTTACTATTAAAAAGGTGAATCACACTCGTCCTGTTACTTACCATATTGAAGACCAACGAAAAAACTCAATACTCGGTACATTTTATGAACAAGAACTGCAAAAAACTAAGTATCCAGACGTTTACCTCATCGAAAAGGTAATCAAAAAAAGAGGGAAAAAATTGTATGTTAAGTGGTTAGGACTTAACGATAGCGAAAACAGCTGGATCGACAGAAATGCCATTGTATAAATATATTTAAAAACTTTCTCGCGCTAAGTCATTAACTTTTGGGATATGAAAGGAAGAGGACTTCTAAACAGTATTATTAATCACTTACCGTTTGAACTGCACTTACCTGGCTACAATTATTGCGGACCAGGCACAAAATTGCATAAGCGATTGCAAAGAGGTGATAAAGGAGTTAATGAATTGGACAACGCGTGTATGCAACACGATATAGCATACGATAAATATTCTGACCTAACAGACCGACATCGTGCAGATTTTGAACTCTATAAAATGGCTAAACAAAGATTGAAGTCAAAAGGTGTTGGAAAAGGAGAAAAACTTGCGTCTTGGATAGTTAGCAAAGTGATGAAATCTAAAATGAAAGCTGGTGCAGGGATAAAATCATTTAAGCATTTTGTTTCTAAGATACGTACCGAATTGAAAAAAAAACAAATCTAAAAAAGAAGGCACTGCAGTCAGTCGAGCTTTTGCTGCAGCGAGTAAAGTATTTCTTAATAACAATACGAGTAAAATGAGAGTTCCTCGATTAATACCGATTCCTAAAACTGGAGGTATATTGCCACTAATACCTATTTTCGCGGGACTTTCTGCGTTAGGGTCATTGGCAGGAGGAGCTGCTGGGATCGCTAAAGCTGTTGGTGACTACAAAGCTGCAAAAAAGAGCTTATCCGAATCAGAACGTCATAATAAAATAATGGAATCTATTGCATTAGGTAAAGGGTTGTACATTAAACAGTATAGAAATGGAAAGGGTTTGTGTTTAAAACGATTAAAAAACTAAATAAAAGGCTACCCAGACGTGCTCTTACAAATGTTGATATTTTAAAACATTCAACAGATATTCCTTATTTTCGTGGTGTTTACATGAGAGACAAATTGCCAAACCGTCCAAAAAGAGTAGAATGTGCAATCGTAAATTTAGATAGTTCTAAAAACCAAGGGACTCACTGGGTAGCCTATGTCAAAGATAATAATCATTGTGAATATTTTAATAGTTATGGTGATCTTCAACCGCCGCTAGAATTAATAAAATATTTGAAAAATTATAATATTTCATACAATTATAATATTTATCAAAAATTCGATACTGTTAATTGCGGACATTTATGTTTAAAATATTTAAAAAAATATTGGAATAACCGTTTAAATATCTCTGAACAATAAATAGCTTCTCATTCTCACGATGTCTTTCACTTTGTCCATAACGGGATCCTCCTCTACCCTGATTACGAATCACTCGCCAGCTCTTCAACTAGATGGTGAATATGAATGCGGGTTGCTATACTTGTCGACATTTAACTCGATACCTAATATTGACAACCGAAATAATAAGTTTTATTATGGTGATAACGAAGTAGTAGAAATTCCTGAAGGGTCATATGAACTTCAAGATCTTGATGATTATCTTAAAAGACATCTCCAAGGTTGCACCTTTACACTGACATGCAATAATAATACGCTAAAAACATCTATATTGTGTTCCAAAAACGTCTATTTTAAAAAACCAAATTCGATTGGTAAGTTACTTGGTTTTGGAGAAGAAACAGTTCAGGCGAATATATTAACTGAGTCCCCTTTTCCCGTGTCCATTCTGTCTACAACTATAGTACGAGTTGAATGTGACATCGTGAGCGGGTCATTTATAAACGGAAAACCTAGTCATATAATTCATGAATTTGTGCCAAATGTACCGCCTGGTTACCGGATTATAGAAACACCTAAAAATGTTATATATTTTCCTGTTACTCAAAACAGCTTAAACGCTCTTATAATAAGAATACTGGATATAAACGATAATTTAGTGAATTTACGTGGCGAAGAGATTCAGATATATTTACATCTCAGAAAAAAATGATAGACTTTAATAAATGTACGGTCTCAAACAGCAAAGCCGTTAGTGCTCATTGTGCTATCAAGAAAAGAAGACCTAAAGGACAACTAACGAAGGAAAACAAACAGTTTTTAAAAAACATAGGATTATTAAAATGAGTATACTAAACTTATCAGACTCCTTTAGCTTTGATAGCACGATTGAAAGTTTCGAATATCATTCGTATAAACCGTACGTAACAAGTTTCAATTTAAATGATGAAATCCGTATACCTATCAACCAGCAAGATCTATACGTATTACCATCAGCGAGTACTTTATACATAGAGGGTACTATAGAAGTATTCAACAGAGAAACAAAAGCGAAGGTGTCCAGTGTTCATTTTACAAATAACCCTATACTTCATTTATTTCAAGATATTCGATATGAGCTGAATGGGATTGAAATAGATAAAATTAAAAACGCTGGGGTCACAACAACAATAAAATCTCTTGTGTCGATGAATGAACTTGAATCATCGATGTCAAAGTTATGGGGCTGGGATGTTGATGGCACAAAAATTACGCATGGATCATTTTCTGTGTCAATTCCTTTAAATAAGATTCTTGGCTTCGCAGAGGATTATAACAAAATTATTATTAACTGTAAGCATGAACTTATTCTTTTACGATCCAATACTAATTTAAATAGCGTAAAACTGAACACAAATGAGTATATAGGTAACATAACTATATCTAAAATAGTATGGCGCATGCCGCACATTAAGGTTTCTGATCGTGAAAGATTAAGTTTGCTTAAATATTTGGAAAGAGATCGAGCTATTCAGGTAGCATTTAGGAACTGGGATCTGTACGAATACCCGCTTTTACCTAAAACATCAAAACATTCTTGGGCCGTCAAAACTTCGTCTCAAGTTGAAAAACCTCGATATGTTATAATTGGATTAAAAACAAACAGGAAAAATGTTGCTGATAAAGATATATCGCGTTTTGATCATTGTAATTTGCGTGACGTTAAAGTTTTTTTAAATTCAAATTATTTTCCTTATGAAAACTTGAATGTCAGTTTCTCGGCTCAAAAATTTGCTATATTATATGAACAGTACGCTAAATTCCAACAGTCTTATTATAACCGCAGCCAAGCACCGTTGTTGAATCCACAAGACTTTATAAATAAAGCACCTCTGTTTGTTATCGACTGTTCTCGTCAAAATGAAACCTTAAAAACGGGTTCAGTCGATGTGCGGATTGAATTAGAGTGTGACACAGATATCCCTGACAATACCGCGGCTTATTGTCTTATTTTGAATGATAGTATTATAGAATATAAGCCGTTGACCAATATAACAAAGAAGATATCATGAAACTAGACCATCTATTCGTAGATGTTCAGGGGTTTAAATCATCTAAAAATGAATTTATTATTAAAGAATTTGCATACAGTACCTATGAACACACGCAGGCGTATTTAATAAAACCTCCATATTCATTTTCTACGTTATCAGAAAACGAAAAAAGGCATGTGAAATGGATAGAGAGAAACCTTGGCATTATGTGGCGTGAGGGGTATATCGACCACAGAGAATTTAAGAGAATGATTCATAATTTCTTGGAAGGCAAAAAAATATATGTAAAAGGTTTTGAAAAAATTAAGTGGATTAATGATTTATGTGCTGATTGTACTGTAATAGACTTGGGAGAGAAAGGTTGTTCTAATTTTCAATTAATGTATAAAAAGTAAAAGGTTGTTCTAATTTTCAATTAATGTATAAAAAGTATTGTATCGACAACAGCTCTTATAATTGTCTACATCATAAAAAAGCTTGTGCCTTAAAAAACGTTATATGTCTTAAAAAATATTATTTCGATATTATGCATATTTAACATTGTAATAAATTATACCTAATTTTCAAAAATAAATATTTACGTTTAATCATTTTTTTATTTTTTAACCCAGTCAAAATTAGTTATCATTTATTTTGAACGAAGACTTTTTATATTAACCCATTTTTAAATAATTGAATTTGTTTGTTTAAAAATATGAAATAAATGATAACGATTCATACCTGTGGCTAATAATAGTGTTAATCTATTTAAGCGATATTTACTGAAAAGATTTTTCTTGTGCATTTAATCATGATAATTTTATTTTCGTTTGAATTATTGCTTTATTGACATACTTACAAAAAAAATCTTTCCTGTTGACGTATCGCTTAATCAAAGGAATAAAACAAGAAAATTGTTGACCATATTTATTTTCAAAATTATATACAAAAACAGTAAAAACATTAATAACTAACACTATATCCGCACAACTTCTTGGATATCTTATTTATTACACTTTCTGTACTGTCTATTATCTCATCGTATCCGTCACTTGCCACATACTGCGCACTGAGCATAACGTTTTCACCGGTTTCGTCGTTTTGATCCGGCGCGGAGTCACTTATGTTAATTATTTGGATTTTGACAAGTCTGTTCCCCTTAGTTGCTTCATTGTTTATAACGAACGACGGCGGGTGACCTCGTACACTTCTCTTTACCACTTTGTTTAGCCTTAGTTTTGGTTTACTAGACTTGGTTTTCGTTTTGGCACTTGCAATTTTTTTTACAAATTCACTGACTTCTTCTTCTTCTTCATCTTCTCGGAATCCTAATGGACCCTGTGCATATTGCGAAAACATGATTTGAGTGTCTTGCGTTCCTTCCATATTCTGAAACAAAAGAAATCAAATAAATAAACGCATCTGGCAACACATATGAGCATTTTCATACGCTTACAAAACAATAATAGCAACAAAATAATACGAATAAATATTAAATAATGCCAATTTTACTTACCGAATCGGGAATGGATCAGCTCGTCTTAATTTTCAAAACTTTGGAACGACTTTACTCAGTTATGAATGTAGAGTGCAGAATGATAACTTACTATAACAGCCGCTATTTATAATTACAGTAATTTCATGCGTCAGCAAATTAAATTAACACGCGCTTCGGAGCATGCGGTGCATACCGCCGCGCTGCTTAATGCCGATCAAATTACAACGACACGTAAGGACTTGTTATAATTGGTACCAAATGCAATAAATGTGAATAGGTATATTTCACGTGTCAGCAAATTACCTTAGCACGGGCTGCATGCCGCCGCGCTGCTTAAGACACGTAAGGACATGTTTTAATTGATACCCAATGCAATAAACGAGGATAGGTATTATTTGCCTGTTCAACAGAACATGATTTTACTTACCATTATCAAAATATTACATTTAAAATTAAGCCTGAGCCCTGAGCTTTTTGATGACGGAAAACATCGTCAGGAAACCTCCGAAGCGAGAAAACTCAATTTCAACTCAAGTAAAATGTGTTTTCAGTCGGTATCCTCGCAGTCTATATATACTTAGGTGGGTGAAAGAAAAAAAGAAAACAAATGTTAATAACACTTCATATTTATTTATTAAAAAAAAAGAACAAACCATACAATTTACAAATCAATGTGTAATTATAAAAAATAAAGTACTTAATGATAATCTACTTATTTGGTATAGTCAGCGTCAAAAGTCGCTCATCTGGTCGTAGAGCGAAAAGGTACAAAAGTGATGAGCGGCTTTTGACGCTGACCCTACAACATACATAATTATAATTTTACAATAACGTAAGTACTCAACGTATTTTATTTTATTAAACACATTCTAATTTTTTATTACCCATTGGGTGCCTACGAAATAAAATTACAGCTCGAGGAAAGGTCGCTTAGATAACTACTGTACTAGAAAATAGACTCATGTCCCCAAGATTTGGTTGAAATTTTGTCTGATAATATATGTCGTTTATCGTCTTTGTTAGATAAAGCAACTTTATTGACAGATTGAGTGAAGATCTCGTGCCTAATCGATTTAAATAATATGTGTTTTTTCCGAACTATTTTATCATTGAATAACACATCCCGATAATCATTTAATGTTAACTCTTGAACTGCTGGTTTTTTTATTCCTTTAGCCTTTTTGATAAGAGATTTATCACTTTTGATACAGTATAGTTTAGAACGTAACCCTATAAACTCGGTAATAAGTTCTCCTCCTAACTCATCTTTGAATAACCCAGGAATCTTCTTGTTACGTAAAGGTATTTGCAAATCATTTACAGGGTTATAATTGCTTGTGTCAAAAAAGTTTAAAAAAATATTTTTTAAATCGCTGTAAAAGTCTGCAGTTTCGATTTTGTAAATAAAACTGTCGGTATCAGTGTAGCACAGAGTAACTTGATCTTGGTAGTGTTTTTTTATTACCGTGTAGTGAAATTGGTACATATGACTTTTAGAAAGTTCTAATACAGAGAATCCTACGTAGATTGGTTTATCTAAAATTACTTTTTCAGGCTTCATTTGTACGACAACCAAATTTTCAGACAACACTGTTGCACTATGGAAATTCGGTTTGGCAATTAATTTGTTAGCACAAGTAAACTTTTTTGTTTTGTTTTGACGGTCGTGCCACTTATTTACTAATTTGACGTCAACTCGCCGCTCACTGTCTTCAAGAGTTTTCCCAAAAACTGAGTTATTCATTAATTTAAAAAGGTCTTGTTGGAAAGGAGTAGTAGCTTTTTTTCTCAGTTCTGTATTTAAATGAATATACTGTTTTAAGAATGGACTTTGACGAAACCTTATAACGCGATGGATTTTATCAAGAGTTAAGCCGTTGCGTAAACATGTTTTCAGATGGACGTAATGAATGACGTATTCGTATTTGTTATATAAATTTGGGATCAATTTGGTCGTTTTTCCTCCTGGAGGAATAAATTTTTGTGCGCAAAATGGATAGTCGTTATGGTTATGGTGTAAATTTTCCGGATATAGCAAGTCAACTTCCAGAATAAATCCAAATGGAGCATCATCTTCGACAGACAAAATATCTAGTTGGGCAATTTCATGATGATCTAGAAAACTAAAATTAGACATGGGCAACGATTGACACATACTGTAACCATATAAGTTATTGCAATCGATATATACTAAAAACGAGTCTGGTTTATTCATGTCATAAGTTTCCAAGTACTTATTATTAGCCTGAGCATATCTGGTCGAACACATGCAAATACCACCTCTTATTCCTTTTTGTATGAGTCGAATTATTTCTAATTCGGATATCAATTCAAGCTTAACTCCGGTTTTTAATAACATAGCATCAAACGATAAGCTTGGAGCAGTTAAATAGAATGCCGGATCTAAATGATAATTTAACTTGCAAATGAACCGAAAGTTCTCAAAAATATCTGATAAAAGCAACACATCAGTTTTTAGGTAAAGATCAGTATATTCTCCCATATCTTTGATTTTAAATTCGGACCATACAGATTGCGCATGTGCGTAATCTGAATCGCTTATTTGTTCGTTGGAAAGAGAATCAAAAAACAAGTTCTGTGATGGAAGCTCGGTCTCTGTAAACTTATCCCAGCTCGACATATAATCGTAAGGATAAATACCTTTGCGAGTTAATAATTTATTTTTTTTAGTTTCAGGATAAAACTTGTTCAAGTGAATAAAATCATCTTTATGTAAACCATTCGCTAATTTTTCCAAGCTTGTTCCTAAAAATTTAAAAGAGTCTACAAATCGAATTTGTGCATACTTTTGATCTGAAATCCACAAAAACTTAGTGAACGAAATATAATTTTCTTTATTTTTTGGGATTACTTTCACAGGCCCTGAACATTTACTAAGTTCCTGTATAAACAAATGACAATCGTAACCTGCTAAGTTATGAAAGAAAACAGGGACCAATTTAGGAACGCGAAAGCGCAGATTGCAGTACTGGTGCGCGGCACCGCGATAACGGCCCGTTAGATGACAGTGATCTCTTACTTTGTCTGCAAACAATAAACCTTTACACATATGACAATTTTTGGCACGTTCATGAGCTAAAGAATCTTCTACAGTAAATATCATGGGAATTTCTTTTTCTAAAACGTTATGGATGTCTTTAATATGTCTATATAAATAATCTACGAATTTCTGAGCACAATCTGGCCCTCGGTATTGAACAAAACGATTAAGTTGCTCATCATAAGAGCAAATTATATGGTACGCGAAAGCGGCTGGTAAATGTATTTGTTTATTTGTAGTAAAACTACTGTCAGTGTTAGGTTCACAGTTCTGATAGGGTTTAAGGATTGTCTCAAAGTCAGCATACACGACAAATGGAACGTCTTGTTTTCGTTCAAAATGCTTAAATTCGAGATAGGTGCCTTTCTCCGGAAGTACCGTAGCAACCCCACTACAAACGTGACTATTGAAACCGTGTTCAGTTTGAAAAAATATCAGACAGTCTTCGCAGAAATAAAGCTTAGCATGATGTTTGGTAATCTGACCGCGAGCAAGACGCGGTAAATTAGTAATCAAAACATAATGCGACTTATTACCGCGTTCGATTAAAAGTAAATTGATTCGATGTTTCCTTTTATATTGCGATCTGTATAGAGGTCCTACAAGAGTTCGGTTGTTTTTTAAAGAATATACGTTAATACTGATATCAATATTGTGATGCTCAAACGTAATGATATCGGCTAAAGTGACAGGGAAACACATATTATCAAGTTTTAATACGTCTTTAAAATGAGGATAAGATGATAGACGCTCGCGATGGTTTTGACATAGCAGCAACAACACACCAGAGAAAACAATAATTATCATGATTTTGAATATTAATGCAAGCTTTTTTATTTTTTATTATCTTAGGTAAGTCTATGTAAGATGACGCTTTCAATGGTTCATACTTATTTATGTTAACTTCTAAATACAAATTAGATAAGAAAGTCCAACCAGAATCGCGCTCCTGAAATTCTTCGATTTTTTTCTGTATACTAATAATTATTGTGTTTAAAAGCTCTTCGAATTGATAATTTTGATGTATAGGAAAATTTTTCGTTGCAAAAGATTTCATTTCCTGCTTGTCATCTTTAAACAAAAGAAAATCGCCAAAATATTCGAAATTTACTTTGAGGGACACATGTTTTTTAAGCGAATTTTCCAAAATTTTTTGCATTTTAGGTTTTACTGTAATCAAAAATGATTCAGGTAAACAAGACTTCAGCTCATCAGTTGCCATTATTCTATAAGATGCTATGCGACCTTTAAAAGCAGACGAAATTTCAACAACCTCATCGTTTAAATTTACACCCGAATTTTTTCTATGCTTATTACTTCTAAGGTGCCCTACCCACTTCCTGCTTTCTACTGTAATTGAACACTGAGTGCAAAAGGGCATGTTTTATGTAGCGACTTTGCTTAAGCTGTAATCCTGGTTTTATATGTTAAATACACAATTTGATAGTTTCAATTTTAATCAAATAATAAAAAGAGACAACCTGCAGTATCCGTTAAAAGCAAAAATAAAAAGTACTAAATTAGTACTTACTTAGTATCGTTACAATAAATTTGACGTTAGCGTCCTTGAAAAGTACATTTATCTTTTTAACAAATTTTTGCTATGCCCTCCATTCAACAGTTTTATCATCGATTTGCGCCCTTAAAGTAATATCGTTAAAAGCGTTTAAATTATGGTTTCATAATAAATCGTTAACATTTATTAAAAACATTTATTAAAAATTACTTGATACACAATTTGATGTAGTTTAAATTTTATTCAAATAAGTAATAAAAAGAGACAACCTGCAGTATCTGTTAAAATCAAAAAAGTACCTACTAAATTAGTACTTAGTATCGTTAGAATAAAATTTGACGTTAGCGTCCTTGAAAAGTACATTTATCTTTTTAATAAATTTTTGCAATGCCTCCCATTCAACAGTTTCATCATCGATTTGCGCCTTTAGAGTAACGAGAGCCTTTTTCCAACGCTCCTGACGTAACTCACCGCGAATATCAGCAGTGTTGTACACCCGCAGCTCCAAGAAAAAGTCTCCGTTGAGGGTGCAAGCTCGTTTTGTTGACCCGTTCGGTACCCGGCTTATAATGGATGAATCAAGCGGATCAGTCTCAGCAGGCTTATGGTTAACAGCAACGTCTTCAGGAAATATTCCGAACACGTCAAACGGGTTTTTAGTTTCTTTTTTCTTGGGTGCAGCAGATCTGAAACATAACAGACATTAAACAATGAATAAGACAGTTGTACTTAGTTCGTCGAAATTCATTAAACAAATTACAAGAAAAATACCTTGGGGTTGACGGCTTTCTTTTTTGAGCAGGTTTTTTTATTTTTGGGATACTGACATCTGCAGCGGCAACGCTCTCCTCTGAATCAGATCTGAAATAAAAAATATGTTTTTATTACTCGACATTTAAAATAACCATATACATCGATAAAAAAAGAAAAAAAAATACCTTTTTTAAATGAAAAAAGTAGACAAACAATATTTAAGTAAATATGTACCCAGCTGACAAAATAAAAAACATGAAATATGAAAATAAATATAAAATGGCTACCTGTTTGGAGCTGAAGCTTTTCGTTTTTCAGCCGACCTTCCCACTTTTGACCGAACGGTTCCGCTGTTTGCAACAGTGATGGGTTCAAACTCGGAATCAGACCTGAAAGGAAATTAAAAATATTAATGCCTGTTGGAACCCTACAAACAATATGAACCAAATGTTTTAATTTCGTTAGGAAAGTAAAGCGTTAGGTACGTTGAAATACATACTTACATTTTAATCGATGTATAAAGCAAATAAACTTTACTAACGTAGAAACTCTGCACAGCTTAACCTCTGAGCTGAAGATGTAGAAGACTTGATGCACTGTGCACGTCACGTTCGAAATTGGAAAGGAACAAATTAGCCCCGCGCAAAAGTTTTAAACGAAATTATTTGCTGATTTTACTAAATGAACTAGGGCTGTCGCATTCCAAATCACAATTGTGTATTATGCTTATGTGCACATAACAGTTCTTTATTTTACATTATTTAATTCTCGACGCGATGGAAAGAGGAACGTTATGAATTTGTCTATCTGTCTGTTGGTAAATCTGCCTACTTCGTATTCCACATATGCATGTATTCAAGATACCAAAAAACTAATCGAGAGTGAGTTGTAAGCTTTTTTTAATTTACTTTTTTAATTTTTAATTTACTTATTTATTTTTTATTTATTTATTTCTCACCAGCTAAATTAAGGAATTACCTAAATATTAGTATTTCAGTAATTGTAGTAATCATTATTTCTTTTAAGAACATTTATATTCGCATTTAATAGAGGTACCCATTAATTGTAAATTTATCCATTGATCATTGTCAACCCTACACCTTTATAATATGAATATTATTTCGCAACCACGCTTCATACATGCACCGCATTTGTATGTCAGCAAAAAGACGCCGATCGCACTGTGTGTCACATTACAACTTGATAACGTTGCGCAATAAAATTGGCTAATACCTAATTGGTAACATTTTCATGCTCAGTTCTGTACGTTAAAATTATAACGGAAACTGGAAAAAAACCTCCTCAGATCGTTCAAATAGCCTCAGTATTAACCGACTTAATTACTAAGTTAATGGGTAAGGTTAGTAATTGGTTAGCTCACACAACCAAATATCATCTTACCTCACCTACTAAGACGAAGATTTAAACTTAGGTAAAAACGTGTTCTAACTGTAATGTTTGCTACTTTACATCGTAATTATAAATACACATACAATTGTTATTTCCTAATACGAAAACAAACATTGTCTTGTTACAGGTACAAACAGGTATAAACCTTTTTCAATTTGAACACAAAAATAAACAATTCCTATATTATTAACATTTATGATAAGATAACCTAACCAACTTAGAAAAGTCGAAAAACAATAGACATTTTCGCTTCAAAGGTCAATATCTTAAAAACGGTTGAACCGATTTTGATAAAACAAGTCTAAGAACCATTGTTAGAAAACCTGTTAAATGAAAAACCGCATTTAAATCGGCTCATTCATTTAGGAGCTATGGTACCACAGACAGACACACAAAAATCTAGGTACAAATTCTAGCGCACGATGTCAAAGTTTAACATAAGCGCTGTCTGTGGGTTAAGCACTGAACTAAGTAGGTGTAAGTAATGATTTAAGTAAGTACCTTTGATGTACTGGTTTCGTATAGAATACAAATGGTTTCGAATAATTTCGATAGATGTCATCACCGCCTACTCGTATGTCCATTTGCATGTTAAGAACAATAAACCTTAGCGAGCGCGCTCGCTACGTAATTTGATCGAGTACCTAACTTACACTACAATGTCTTCGAGTTGAAATGACTTAAGTACATAATCATGTATATCACTTTACAACTCGTTTCTGATCAAACTTTATATTCTAGTCAGCAAGACAATTTTTACGTCAACATGATAAAGTGATATAAGTTATTTAGAAAGTGTGATAAAGTATCGCGGTCTCACAGATGGAGTTGTTCTACATTAACATCAATTAAATCACACTATTTGACTTAGTTTTAGCGATACCAATTTAAAATCATATTTCGGTTTTCACTAGTGTAGTGAGTTACACATTTTTATGTTTTCGTAATTTAAATAATGTTTACTTAGTGCTTTATTCCAGCGTAAATTAGTTTAAACCTAACTCGCGCTAACGATGGTTTTGAGATTCGTTGATATAAATAAATCCGACATACAATTTGCCGTGTACGTAAAACGCGGTCATAGCGATACATCCGAAAACGGATGCCGGGAACTAACGCGTCCTGGGTGACCCGACCTTGTCTGTGGAGTCTGATCAGCTTTGCGGATGAGTTGTATACAAGCCTCGGTGGGAGGCATCCAAAACCACCACGCACACAAAAAGCGGTCATAGCGATACATCCGTAGGTGGATGCCGGGAACTAGACGCGTCCTGGGTGACCCGATCTTGTCTGTGGAGTCTGATCAGCTTCGCAGACAAGTTGTGCAAACACCTGAGTTAACCTGAGTCAAAGGCTGCGGCTTGAGACCGAGGAGCGCTCAGTGGCTTCGGCCTCGTGCATATCGGACTTGATCAACCCGGTGTGCATGGTGTACTTTTGCTTTTACTTTATCTAAGCTCAAACATTATTAAACATATCTATGTTAGGTTGTCAATTAGTTGAGACTTGAGTTGGACTGAAATTTAAATACATTGAATAAATTCCCGTCGGGTTGGCTTGTCGTTGAACCTCGAGTCAAAACTTCGCTCATTCGAACGAGAGGTGGATGCCCAATGCGATTTCAGGTGTAGGTTGAGCGTTATGATGAACGTGAATTCTGATAGGTTACTGTTAGGTTGGGTTCCGTTAGGTTTGAGTTGCTGTTGGGCTGATGTATTCGTTGCGTTGAACGAGAGGTGAAACAGAATGCCCAATGCGATTTCAGGTGTACCTACACCTTGGGTTCCGTTGGGTTTGAGTTGCTGTTGCGTTGAACGCGAGGTGAAACAGAATGTCCAATGCGATTTCAGGTGTAGGTTGAGCGTTATGTTGAACGCAAATGCTGATAGGTTACTGTTAGGTTGGTTACCGTTGGGTTTGGGTTGATTGTAGGTTGTGTGCAATTCATTGTATTATTGGGCTTCTGGATCACCACGAATGAGTGAGGGCGAAATTTTTCGCCCGATCGAATGAATGGTGGTCCAGAATGCCCAATAATATACTACTAAGCTTGAACTGTATATCGGTGTGTTTGTGTATCTGTCTGTGGCATCATAGCTCCCAAACGGATGTACCGATTTCGGTGCGGTTTTTTATAATCGAAAGCTAGTTTGATCGAGATGGATCTTAGCCAAGTTTCATTAAAATCGGTTCACCCGTTTCTGAAATATTGAACTTTGAAATGACAGTGTCGGGAGTTTTTCAACTTCTCTAAGTCGGTTAGGTTATTGCCATTTTAATTACGGTACCTTAGGGTAGATTGAAAGAGGTAGATTGATTGTAAAGTTGGTGCAATAGAGGTCGGGCGTCCTCACCGGTTTGCGCAGCTGGCTCTTGAGGTACTCGTACTTGCGCTTGTAGTCGCGCGAGTAGGGCACGGCGGGGCCGGCGATCTGCGGGTTGGACAGCCGCGGGTCCTCCCACTGCGTTGTGCGCGTGTCTGCAAACAGACAACCCATTAACCGACTGCCGACTGGGTTGTGTTTCCCCAGCGTATGTATGTATGTATGTCTGTGAGCCGGGTGAAACATCGACAAATGTTTCATAACTTTTTCATTTCATAGAAAGCTGTTATCTGCTAAAATCAGGATGATTTTATTGTTTGTGTTAGTTTTTAAATCAAACGGTTAATAAAATAAGTCAGAAAATAGCTTTCGATGAAATGAGACCTATGAAACGTGTGTCGGCAATTCAAGGGTAAACCATGGATGTGTACGAATAATAATATGTATACAAGCGTAAGTAAGTGATAAAAATCTCTATCCTAGATAATTTGATTAGATAAATTGTTTTGTTTAAGTAAGAGAATATACTCAATAGTGTTTCGTTAATAAATAGGCAGCCACACTACCATTTTTCACATTCAAGGTGAGGACTGAAAACCAGCACTCTGCTGAGTCCTCGCCTTTTCACAAAATTGTAATGGCTTTTCATGTGTTGTTACTTGGTCTATTTACATTATTTTTTGTGAATAAATGATCTTTTATTTTATTATTTATTTTAATTTATTGAATTTGTTTTTTCTATCCTAGATTCTATCTAAATATATATAGCAGAGCTTGCAGCGTCAACAGGAATAAACAGATCCTTTAAAATAAAGTTATTTTATTTTTGTTATAGCTTGAAGGGCAATATGATTAATTAACAAAAGCGTCTTCTTAGTTTTTACGTATTTATTTACTTGATTTAATTTATAAATGCACCACACACACTCAGTTCGAGTCCGAACCCAAAACGGGGAAGTAGAGTAGAGGGGAATAGTGTTGCCACTAAAACAGGCTCTTAACAATTTTCATTACACAGAAATCCGCCGAAAAGTTCCGAGTCGCGCAAAGAGGTGTGGAGAGAGCGATGCTCGGAATCACCCTACGAGACCGGAAACGGAATGAACGGGTCAGAAGCAAGACGAAAGTGAAGGACGTCGTGGCTGTCATAGCGAGGAAAAAGTGGGCGTGGGCGTGGGCAGGGCACGTTGCGAGAATGGACGAGTCGCTGGAAAAGACGAGTCCTGGAATGAAGACCCAGAGCGGACACTAGAGGGCGCGGCAGACCGCCGCAAAGCTGGATGGACGACGTTCGACGGCTCGGAGGCCGAGACTGGATGAGACGGGCACAAGATCGCCAAGAGTAGAAGAAGAGGGAAGAGGCTTCCAGGAGTGGATCAACAAAAGGCCACCATGATGATGATGATTTTCATTTATTTTCTCACAAACATCAAACTCGAACATATCCGTCATCTTTCATACCGGCCAGTCTCTCAACGATTGCTAAACCTCTTTCTAACAGTAAGCCCAAAAAAATGGCTCCACCAAATAGTTGCCGCTGTGAGTGGGCAATAATGTATGAACAAAGCAATGCGTCAGTCAGTCGTGGCATTCGTGACGCGCGGGCTTGTGTCACGGAAGTTTCGATTGTGAATATTATTGTTTTGCGTGCATTTGTTTCATATGCCATCGTGTGCCGTGAATTGGTGTAGAAACCATACGGATATGAAAAACACTGGAATTACCTAAGTATGTAAATATACATTACAAAACCTATACTTCATGACTCACACCGTTATGGCTGAGCAGGATAGTTCGATGGTTCGACCGAACATTGTCGAGAAATGCCGAGCGCAGCCGACGCGTGTCATCGCCCAAGTCCATATGACAGCTCAAAAGCGCCACGAGAATTCCGGCCTCTGGTACTCACTATGGTCGATAAAGAAGATCCGTCCGTCGGTGTGCACCCGCTCCTCCCAGCCCTCCGGCAGCGCGCCGAGCGAGTCCGCGTCGGCGCCCGCGCTGGCCGCCGCCGCGCTCGGCAGGCTCGACGCACAACCTGACAAACACGTATTTATACAGTACTAGAGTCTAAAAAACGGACAAGTGCGAGTCGGACTCGCGCACGAGTGTTCCGTAGAAAGATTTTCACGCGTTTCCCTAGTGTTTTAAGAGTCCAGTGTTAGCAGAGCCCTGCTCCTAAGCAAAATGTACGCAGTGTGGGGTCAACTTATATTTGTCGACGAAATCTATCTATTTAAAATTTTGAGACTTTTCTGAGTGGTTGTGCTATAAAAGCTACCTTCATACCAAATTTCAAGTTTCTAGGACAACTGGAAGTACCCTTTAGGTTTTCGGATTAAATTTCGGCGATTTGCATGTGGAAATTGCCTTTTTAATAATGACTGTATCTTTTGATTGCGTCCACTTGGAAGGTTGATTTTTCACAGCTTCAAGGGACCGCAGGCTCGAGTATTTGATATTAATTTCAGCATGCTACCTCCACGCGTTCCAGAGAAAAAGGGTCTTGACAGACAGACAGACGGACAACAAAATGATCCTATACCACCAGCGCTGTAGCAGGCACCTGCTGCAGCATAATGCTGAGTCAAATTCCTTTTCGACATCATGATTTAAGTATAATTTTAGTAACTTTTTGTATTGGTTTAAGAGTCAGTGTATTTTTTGATGTCGAATAAAATTATGTCTATGTCTTATGTCTATGTCTATAAGGGTTCCGTTTTTTTCCTTTTGCGGTACGGAACCCTAAAAAATGGGGAAAAAATACAAAAAGATACTACAACTGAGATAAGTATTGCAGTGCTAGAGTCTGGCTAGTGAAAGTTGACCTCGCAAAAAGGCGGCAATTTCGAAAAACCTCGAGTTGGCAACACTTTTGATACCAAGTATTTATAGTTTTGATACTTATACATTTTCACTAATTAATTAGTAGTAACTTAGTGAAGATAAATACATGAACGCATGTTTCACCGTTTTCGAAAATTTCAACCCTTAGGGGATGACAAAGGGGGTGGAAGTTAGTATGAGAAAAAAAAATGTTACGATCATAAAACTTAGACATACCCACGGGAGCAAAGGCACGGGCGAAATCTAGTTATACTAAACTTTAATTTTAGACTGCTGCTTAGTTGCAAGACTAGCGAGCAAGATGGCTGTAGCGAACCCTGTTACCTGTTCTCGGAGCAAGATGGCTGTAGCGAACCCTGTTACCTGTTCTCGGAGCAAGATGGCTGTAGCGAACCCTGTTACCTGTTCTCGGAGCAAGATGGCTGTAGCGAACCCTGTTACCTGTTCTCGGAGCAAGATGGCTGTAGCGAACCCTGTTACCTGTTCTCGGAGCAAGATGGCTGTAGCGAACCCTGTTACCTGTTCTCGGAGCAAGATGGCTGTAGCGAACCCTGTTACCTGTTCTCGGAGCAAGATGGCTGTAGCGAACCCTGTTACCTGTTCTCGGAGCAAGATGGCTGTAGCGAACCCTGTTACCTGTTCTCGGAGCAAGATGGCTGTAGCGAACCCTGTTACCTGTTCTCGGAGCAAGATGGCTGTAGCGAACCCTGTTACCTGTTCTCGGAGCTAGATGGCGGTAGCGAACCCTGTTACCTGTTCTCGGAGCAAGATGGCTGTAGCGAACCCTGTTACCTGTTCTCGGAGCAAGATGGCTATAGCGAACCCTGTTACCTGTTCTCGGAGCAAGATGGCTGTAGCGAACCCTGTTACCTGTTCTCGGAGCACGATGGCTGTAGCGAACCCTGTTACCTGTTCTCGGAGCAAGATGGCTGTAGCGAACCCTGTTACCTGTTCTCGGAGCAAGATGGCTGTAGCGAACCCTGTTACCTGTTCTCGGAGCAAGATGGCTATAGCGAACCCTGTTACCTGTTCTCGGAGCAAGATGGTGGTAGCGAACCCTGTTACCTGTTCTCGGAGCAAGATGGCTGTAGCGAACCCTGTTACCTGTTCTCGGAGCAAGATGGCTGTAGCGAACCCTGTTACCTGTTCTCGGAGCTAGATGGTGGTAGCGAACCCTGTTACCTGTTCTCGGAGCAAGATGGCTGTAGCGAACCCTGTTACCTGTTCTCGGAGCAAGATGGCTGTAGCGAACCCTGTTACCTGTTTTCGGAGCAAGATGGCTGTAGCGAACCCTGTTACCTGTTCTCGGAGCTAGATGGTGGTAGCGAACCCTTGTAGCCGACTTTCCTATAAATACCTATGTCTACACGTAATCCTAATATTAATAATAATAGAAAAACTCGTATCATGTTAACTCACTTATAATTAATTATTTACATCTTATACCTACTTATTATTTACACTTAACACAAATACTACTATAATAAAATAGCTACTTATTCCTAAATAAATATATATATATATATATATACATATTTACAACAATATCATATAACAAAAACAAGAGCATTTTATCGACTGGTCGATGATATCGATATATCGATAAGTCGATATGTCGATAAAATCTATCGACACCTTCGATTCCCTAGCTAATAGATTTACCGTTAGGCTCGGCCGGCCGGCCCATCGCCGGCGCAGCGCAGAGGTCAAACAGTCAGATTCGGACCTTTGACGCGGAACGTATGCTCGATGCGCTCGCAATTTTGGCTTACGCAAATCGCATTTCTCTTGTTTAAGTTGCTTATTCTTACGCTTTCATATTCATTACTTGACACTGACTATCCTATCACTATCGCCTATAAACTTTCACGCTGTGCTTGTGCCTGTGCTTGTGATCTCTATTCCTTTGTGCCTTCTGACTTTTTTATGTTACGTGTATGGATTGTGCTACCGAACAATAAACCTGTAAGTGGATTATTTTGTTTATCTTCAAGACCTGATAGGAACACCCGTAGCACCACCCTACCTACACTGGTGACCCCTTAAATGAACATGGGAAACGAGTCTGAGAACGCACAGGCATCGACACCCGGGACTAGTGATGGGGCGATGTCGATAAACCAGGCCGATGTTTTTAAGGTCGGAGTCAGAGTGCCACCTTTTTGGGCAGAGGAACCAGAGATTTGGTTTGCCCAAGTTGAAGGCCAATTTGCCATTTCTGGAATTACCAGCGACTCCACTAAATTTAATTATGTTATTGGCCATCTCGACAATCAGCACTTAAGAGAGATTAAGGACATAATTATTAAGCCACCCGCGATACATAAATATGATAAACTGAAAACTGAGCTAGTGAAGAGGCTTAGTGCATCTAAAGAGCATAAAAGCAAGCAGTTGTTGCAGCATGAGGAGCTAGGCGACCGCAAACCATCGCAGTTTCTTCGTCACCTTCAAGGCCTTGCAGGATCGAGCATTACCGACGACTTTATGAAGACGATATGGATTAGTCGCCTGCCTATTAATATTCAGACGGTACTGGCAGGACAACCAGATCATACATCGTTGGAAGACTTGGCAGATCTAGCCGATAGGGTGCACGATATTATGCCGGCATCGCCAAGGATAGCAGTTGTAAGTGACGCAGCTCCTAGTTCAGTCCTCAGCGACCTGACCCGAGAAGTCGCCGAGCTTCGGAAGCAGTTCCAAAAACTGACGTCAGGAAGGAGCTCGAGATCCCGTACACCAGCTCGTCGAGACAACCGCAGCGCTTCTAGAAACCGCTCACACTCCAATTACAGGAAGTTCCCGTTGTGTTGGTATCACGGGAAGTTTGGAGAGAGAGCCACCAAATGCGTCAAGCCGTGCGACTACAAGTCGGAAAACTCGAAGGGCAGTCGATAATGGCGGCGGACGATTGCCCTTCCTCTACAACTGGCCGTCTATTCGTCACCGACCGGTCTTCGAAGACACAGTTTCTGGTCGACACTGGGAGCGATCTCTGCGTCTTCCCGCGGTCGGCACTACGTGATCGTCGTTCAAAAACAGACTATTATTTGTGTGCTGCCAATGGTTCGAATATTGCTACGTTTGGTTATGTCAATCTTGAATTAGATTTCGGTTTGCGTAGAACATTTTCATGGCGTTTTGTTGTCGCAGACGTAACCAAACCAATAATTGGTGTGGATTTTTTAAATTATTTTAATCTTATTGTAGATTGTCGCAATAAGCGGTTAATAGATAATGTAACTTCTGTCACTACTATTGCTGCTTCCGCTATCTGCAAAAATGTATCTTCGGTTAAGATTATGACTGGTGAGACGCGTTATCATAAGATCCTTGTGGAATTTCCCGAGATTACTCGGCCAGCCGGTAAACACCACGACACACCACACAACACGGTTCACCACATACGAACGACACCAGGACCCCCAGTTGCTTCCCCCCCTCGTCGTTTAGCTCCTGACAAGCTGAAAATCGCCCAAGAAGAGTTCCAGTCCATGCTGTCCAGTGGTATAGCTAGACCCTCTGATAGCCCGTGGTCGTCACCACTTCACTTGACGCCTAAGAAAAACAACGGATGGCGTCCCTGCGGTGACTACCGTAAGTTGAATGCACGTACAATACCTGACAGGTATCCGATTAAGCATATCCATGATTTTACTCACAATGTTGCAGGTTGTAGCATTTTTAGCACGTTGGATCTTGAGAAAGCATATAATCAGATACCTGTCAGCCCCGAGGACATTCCAAAGACCGCTATTACGACACCGTTTGGCCTGTACGAATTTCCGTACATGACGTTTGGGCTTCGTAACGCAGGTCAAACTTTCCAGCGGTTTGTGGACGAGATTACGAGGGGACTTGATTTCGTTTACTCATACTTGGACGATTTTCTTATATATTCGCGGAGCCCATCTGAGCATGAGGAGCACTTGCGTATAATTTTTTCAAGACTGAAGGAATATGGTATGCTAGTGAACACCTCCAAGTGTGTCTTTGGCGAGACTGAGGTAACCTTTTTGGGATACCGCATATCAAGGAGCGGATGCAAACCCCTGGACTCGAAAGTACAGGCGGTTAGAGATTTTCCACCCCCTACTACTGTACGTCAGCTCAGAGGATTTTTGGGCATGCTGAATTTTTATAGGAGATTTCTTCCTTTAGCAGCCCAAATACAGGCTCCACTACACGCACTGTTGACAGGTTCAGCAAAAGGGTCACAACCAATCACCCTTTTAGGAGACTCTCTTACAGCTTTCCATGCCTGTAAGGACAGCTTGTCAGACGCTGCCTTGCTTGCCCATCCTGATTGCGCCGCAAATCTTGCTTTAGTCACGGACGCTTCAGATAAGGCAATTGGAGCCGTCCTTCAGCAGCAGAAAAACAGCGCATGGGAGCCGCTCGCTTTCTTCTCTAGGAAGTTGTCGCCTTCCCAAGTTAAATACTCGCCCTACGACAGGGAGTTGCTGGCCATTTATGAGGCCATAAAATACTTTCGCCATATGCTCGAGGCCAGGCACTTTGTCGTCTATACTGACCATAAGCCGATCAGTTTCGCATTTCACGAACGAAAAAAAAACTGTTCGCCAAGGCAGTATAGACATCTGGATTTCATCTCCCAGTTCACAACGGACATTCGCCATATATCCGGCAAAGATAATGTCGTCGCCGATGCATTATCCCGCGTGGAGGAACTGAGAGCACCCGTAACTCTCGAAGTGCTAGCCGAAAGTCAAGTTTCTGATCATGAGCTGCAAGAACTTTTACGCGAAGGCTCATCATTGCAGCTGCAGAGACTCCACATTCCCGGTAGTCAAGCAATGTTGTACTGCGACGTCAGCACCTCGTCTTCTAGGCCTTATGTCCCAAAATCTGTTCGAAGGCAAGTGTTCGAAAGCCTTCATTCGCTTAGCCACCCTGGGTCCAACGCCTCTGCCAAGTTAGTGTCGGAGAGATTTATTTGGCCAGGAGTGCAGAAAGACTGCAGGGAATGGACACGCGCTTGCCTACAGTGCCAGCGAGCGAAAGTCAATCGTCACGTGACTGCTCCTCTTGGCACCTTTAGCCTACCACGTGCCCGATTTAAACAAATCCATATAGATTTGGTGGGACCTCTTCCCGTATCACGTGGTTATCGGTACTGTTTAACAGCCGTGGACAGGTTTACCCGCTGGCCTGAAGCAGTACCGATAGAAGACATCACCGCTGAAACCGTTGCGAAAGCCTTGCTGTCGACTTGGCTGTCCCGATTTGGTTGTCCAACGCACATAACAACGGACAGGGGCAGTCAATTTGAGTCAGCATTATTCCAATGTCTGTCCAAACTAGCTGGATTTGAGCACAGGAGAACGACTGCGTACCATCCAGCTTGCAACGGGCTGGTAGAGAGGTTTCACCGTCAGCTGAAAGCCGCAATCGTCTGCCATGCTAACGAAAGGTGGACTGAGTCTTTACCCTGGGTCTTACTTGGCGTACGAACAGCCTTCAAGGAGGATTTGAATTCCTCCGCGGCTGAATTGGTTTACGGCGAACCACTAAGGCTTCCCGGCGATTTTTTTGACCCTGGCATGAGCGTAACCACTGACATTTCAGAGTTTTCAACCAGGCTCAGAAACTTCGCCGAAAAGTTGAGACCCGTGCCAGCCGCCCGCCATAGTAATCAGAAAATATTTGTTTACAAGGACCTCAAAACCTGCGATCACGTATTCCTTCGAGAAGACGCATCGCGAGGTTCTCTCCAACCGGCATACTCGGGACCGCATAAGGTTATTTCCCGTGGGGAAAAAGTATTTAAAATTCTTCTCCATAATAAAGAAAAGACAGTGTCCATAGACAGGCTTAAACCTGCTTTTACACTGTCCACCGAGGTAGGAGATAAAGATCTGGAACCAGCTGCAATCATCCCCAAAAACTACGTTACCCGGTCTGGCCGTCTGGTTAAATTTCCAGATTATTATCGCCCGTGACGGTCTCTGGAGGGGAGTGATGTAGCCGACTTTCCTATAAATACCTATGTCTACACGTAATCCTAATATTAATAATAATAGAAAAACTCGTATCATGTTAACTCACTTATAATTAATTATTTACATCTTATACCTACTTATTATTTACACTTAACACAAATACTACTATAATAAAATAGCTACTTATTCCTAAATAAATAAATATATATATATATATATATATACATATTTACAACAATATCATATAACAAAAACACCAGCATTTTATCGACTGGTCGATGATATCGATATATCGATAAGTCGATATGTCGATAAAATCTATCGACACCTTCGATTCCCTAGCTAATAGATTTACCGTTAGGCTCGGCCGGCCGGCCCATCGCCGGCGCAGCGCAGAGGTCAAACAGTCAGATTCGGACCTTTGACGCGGAACGTATGCTCGATGCGCTCGCAATTTTGGCTTACGCAAATCGCATTTCTCTTGTTTAAGTTGCTTATTCTTACGCTTTCATATTCATTACTTGACACTGACTATCCTATCACTATCGCCTATAAACTTTCACGCTGTGCTTGTGCCTGTGCTTGTGATCTCTATTCCTTTGTGCCTTCTGACTTTTTTATGTTACGTGTATGGATTGTGCTACCGAACAATAAACCTGTAAGTGGATTATTTTGTTTATCTTCAAGACCTGATAGGAACACCCGTAGCACCACCCTACCTACACCCTGTTACCTGTTCTCGGAGCAAGATGGCTGTAGCGAACCCTGTTACCTGTTCTCGGAGCAAGATGGCTGTAGCGAACCCTGTTACCTGTTCTCGGAGCTAGATGGTGGTAGCGAACCCTGTTACCTGTTCTCGGAGCAAGATGGCTGTAGCGAACCCTGTTACCTGTTCTCGGAGCAAGATGGCTGTAGCGAACCCTGTTACCTGTTCTCGGATCAATCCAGGTGGTGGTCTTCTGGTTGTGGTCGATGAAGAATACTCTTCCGTTCGGCGCGCGCTGCATGCTCCAGCCCGCCGGCAAGCCTGCAGCAAATAACACAATACATTATATTATTTCAAATCCCATATTTATTATGTCTATAACAATAGAGCCACTTTTAACGTGAAACTGCCATAGCCGCGGCGTGCAGTGTGCGTCTCGCTGCCGCTGGGTCGTGCGATCCCAGAGGAAGGAGTACGAGTTTGTCCGAAACATGTCGGGCTAAACCCGACTTATATACGTGAGTGATCCGTTTTTATTTTATAACAATAGAGACGTGCTTAAGATCACTTCGGTAGCTGCTGCTGACTGTAATGTTTTGTAGTGTTCAATAAAGAACTGCGTGTGGTAGGACCTTGTGCAAGGTCCGTCCGGATCGCTACCACCATCTTACTCGCCAATCCTGCCGCTAAGCAGCACTGCTTGCACTGTTGTGTTCCGGTTTGGAGAGTAAGACAGCCGGTGTAATTAAGGGCACAAGAGGCATTTCATCTTAGCTCTTTAGATTCGCAACGCATCTGCAAACCCCCCTGGATTGCCTGTGTCTATGGTCAGTGGTGATCACTTACCATCAGGTGACCCACTTTTTTTTATATACGACAAGGAAGGCAAACGAGCAAGTGTGTCACCTGATGGTAATTGATCACCACTGCTCATAGAGACCCATCTCGGGGGGTTTGCAGATGCGTTGCCAACCTAGAGAGCTAAGATGAAATGCCTCTTGTGCCCGTAATTACACCGGCTGTCTTACTCTCCACACCGGAACACAACGGTGCAAGCACTGTTGCTTAGCGGTAGGATTAGCGAGTAAGATGGTGGTAGTGATCCGGACGGACCTCGCACAAGGTCCTAAAACCCGCAAACTTGCTCGTTTGCCTTCCTTTTCGCATAAAAAAAATGTTTTTTTAATTGTAAGTATAAGCATTATTTGCGTTAACTGACCTTCGCTGTTAGGCAAGGCTTGGCTCGGCGCGCTGCTGGCGCTGCTGCTGTGCGTGCTGTCCGTCGACTGATTGTCCGTCTCGTCCTGCCGACCAACCAACCAGCCATAAGACCCTTAAACTTCTACCTAACTCTCCATCAGTGCCCTTAGTGTAATCAAAAAGCACAAAATACGTCTCAAACGCGTTTGCGTTAAAGTGTCAAATAGTATGAGAATTGTTAAACGCGAACGCGTTCGAGACATATTCCTTAGCCTGGTCGGCGATTACACTAGGCCCTCTGTGCTGTAAAGGATGTGGTCGCCGGAAGAGCGCACTTTTACCGCAATCCATGCACCAGCTTTACCGGCGAGCCCACAAACCCGCGGTAAAGCTCGCCCGGCGATCACAACCTTAAGCCGAGTTTAGAACTGCAAGTTGCAATACATTGTGGCGTTCGACCGCCCACTCCAAACTCGTTCGCTGTACGGCCCCGCATTGTATTGCAAATGCATGATTCTTCTTGCACTAAAGGACGGGCAGTTGTTCTCGCGCGAGAAAGAAGTCGCACTGTGAGTTGTGCTAGACAACAGTGTTTATATTATCATTAAAATTATCATTAAAATTGATTAACACAGGCATAAAAAAATGGAGTCTAAAATAACTAGCAATTAAGTGTGTTTCATTAAAATATTTGATAATACTACTGTGTTCGCCTCAGCACCAACTATAGTCGTCCCACGATAACCCTGCAACGAACTGACAACAGTAGAAATCTAAAGTTTGTGTATGGCAGCACTGATTAATAGTCAAACAACACGTTTTGAACTTTTAATTACATTAAACAGGTCATCGTTCATTATCACCATCCACCATTAAAATACCTCTCATATTTCGTTTTCTATATTTTTTTTAACGTACAACGGCAAAACCTACTAAACACTAGCAAAATTGTCCTCCAATGGACAGAACCATATTTAAAAAAAATAGCAACTTTTGATTGCTACTATCATTATTATTTTTAATTAAAGAAATGTCCGAGTGACATGAAAAAAGTATTACCACAGCGTGATTTTACTGGGTTGCCAATTAATATCTTATGCAGAGTTATCGTGGGACGATTATACTTTCAGAAACATTTTATAACTGAGCGTGTACAAAAACGGATTTCATTAAAATATATGTCCATGACAAAACCAAGCAACCTTGGTATTTTATTTCTTTGGAGACAGTTCAGACTTCTGTCTGATTATGACCTATACACGTGAACATCCCTCTTACTGAAACTTTTACCTTATTTAGAAGACAAGCAAGTTATTTCGCCAATTTTGATACCAATTAATCGCCCATCCTATTATATTGATTATTGTAAAATAATTCACTGATTAAAGTACAGTTTACGCAGTAATCAGGCCCTATTTCACCAACTTTACGAACGCCAGTTTTCAATGACAATTCCGCGGCCATTGCTGACTTGAAGAACTTTTGTTTTAGGGCGCTTCATATTGGCAAAGAAATGTAGTTCGAATTGTCAATGGAAGTTGACAATAGTAAAGTTGGTGAAATAGGAGCCAGGAAAAATAGGGCGGGCGGTTAATTCTGTGGTGTCAGGGAAAAAGGAGATCAAAAAAATAATTTTTGCACCTATTACTTCAAACCATTAATTATAATAATAAAAATATAAAAATAATTTTTGCACCTATTAGTTCAAAACATTAATTATAATAATAAAAATATAAAAAGAATTTTTGCAAATTCAAATTCAAATTCAAAATTTTATTCAGCAAATAGGCAGTTGAATGCTCTTTTACACGTCATTTTTTTTGAGTCTACCAGCGCTTTCGGAAAGACCATGATTGCCAAGAAGAATGCGCCGCAAGAAACTTGGCACAAAGTCATTTTTTCTAAAAACAAGTTACATTAGCTCTTACAATACGCAACCACAGACAAACCACACAAAGAAACCTCACTCTGTCATTAAAAGATTAAGAGAGAAAAAAAATACCGCATTTTAGAAACAAGTGTAAAAAGTAATTATTAAAACAGCAAAACCAGAACACTTTACTTTACTGGCACGTTTTAATTGAGCAGGAGATGTATAGGGTCTCCAGGTCAAATATCTGTGAAAATTTAAATTACAAAGGGATGTATAGGGTCCCAGAATTAATACTATAATATAATACTTAATCTAAATGGCACCTATTAGTTCAAAACATTAATTATAATAATAAAAATATAAAAATAATTTTTGCACCTATTAGTTCAAAACATTAATTATAATAATAAAAATATTTTTTGCACCTATTAGTTCAAAACATTAATTATAATAATAAAAATATAAAAATATTTTTTGCACCTATTACTTCAAAACATTAATTATAATAATAAAAATATAAAAATATTTTTTGCACCTATTACTTCAAAACATTAATTATAATAATAAAAATATAAAAATATTTTTTGCACCTATTACTTCAAAACATTAATTATAATAATAAAAATATAATTTTTTTTATTTTTTTTTGACTCATCTCCTTTTTCCAAGACACCACAGAATTGTGCCGGTGAGTGTAGTCATTTCGATATTTTTTATAAGCTTTTAACATCACACATTTAGTGCAACACAAAGTATTCAAATAACATAAAAAAACGCCTATCTTCGGGTGACAAGCAAATGTGACAAAATTCAAAAACACATTTTAAGGAAAATCAACCATGTTCACAGAGCAATAAGGTTGATTATCGACTTTAATTACTGAACGTAGTTAGTGACTTTTGCATGTCACCCGACGATATACAGTTAGCAGAAGTAGTTACAGTCGGCGAGATCTAAAAGACAGACAGTTTCTGCCGCCCTACTACGAAGTGCAAAATTCGAACTTCGTGTCGTGCCGTCCCGCTCACGCTAATATTATTTAATACGAGTGTGAGCGGGACGATACGATACGAACTTCGAATTCCGAATTTCGTAGTAGTCCCGCTTACCCTCGGCACAACTACTACGCTGCTCAACTATAGATAAACTAGCTTAAGCCCCGCGACTTTCTTTGCCCCCGCGAAATATTACAACTATAGTTCCCTATCCCGTGGGAATTTCGAAAAATCCCTTCTTAGTGCACCTCTAGGATACTCAAGGTATATGTTTGCCGAATTTCAAGTCTCTAGGTCGTGGTTTAGGCTGTGCGTTGTCTGTCAGTCAGTCAGTCAGTCAGTCACGGTGCTTTTTTATAGGTATAGATAAATATCATGGGACAATTGACACCAATTGACCTAGTCCCAAACTAGGCAAAGCCAATGGGCACTAGACAACGGATAAACATACTTATATAGATAAATACGTACTTATATACAGTATTAAACATCCAAGACCCGAGAGCAAACACTGGTATTCATCACACAAACATCTGCCCCGACCGGGGATCGAACCCGTTCCAAATTTAAAACTCATATCATAACGTTATCGAATTCAATGTCGTAATGAAATGACGCTGGTTGTCGATATGCTGGTCATTTCCTACGGTTTCTGAACGCATTATAGAGGACTCACGACATGTGTGTAGATAAAGATCTTTTCGAAATCTTCGAATTATGACTTACTTTTGCTCCTGACTATAGAAATTCAAAAATATACATCAGAGTACAAACGTGCAAGTTGCGGAAAGTTTCCAAAAAGCTGGAAAAGTTCTTGGAAATTTCATGAAAATTTCATAGAAATATAAGAAATTTTCAATTACGGAAAATTTCAAACCCCATAAAAAAAATGTGAGAAATTTCTGAAACTTTCCCATGTGGAAAATTTCGCAATTTTGGAAAGTTTCCGACGGCACATCAGTACATCAGAGTGGCATTAAGCGATCAAGATCGTAATAAAAATCCAATTCACTTCTCTCGCTTACACTTAAACATTTATAGGCGACAGCTAGCACTCAAGACACATCAACCAACACTAGTATAGCAAGAACCATTCAAACACAAACAAGCGTACTAGTGAAATAAACGGATCACCCACGAATACACTAGTTTAGCCCAACATGTAGCGAAAAGCGAACTCGCCAAGGCTCCAAGGCGTATTAGTCCGGACTAAACTCGACTTTTATACGTGAGTGATGTTCATATCACTATAATTGAGTCTCACGGTAGTTGTATATTAAAAGTAACAAGCGTACTAAAATATATAACTAAGTGCATGCTTCACACAAAGCCATACAACTGAATAGCGAAGTTTAAAAAAAAACGACAAGCAAGCTGATGAAAGGCGATGGTTGGCAGTGAAGTAATCTAACGACGGTACTCTGACTTAACCTCGTATATAAACTTTGACGATATTGGAATAACTACTCTAGACCGCGAACCTAAGGTGGTTATTCCAATTTCGGCAAAGTTTATATACGAGGTTGAGTCAGAGTACCGTCGATATATATACCTATACTATGTCACCTGTTTTCACCTTCCCCCTTTAAAACTGGTCACATAGTATGTGTACGTTCCCATATCTTTTTGACCCACCTTTTGAAAAGACGCTAGTTATAAAAGCTGTAAATTGCTACATAGTTAAAGTGTGTGTAATTAGCGGGTATCGCTACCACCATCTTACTCGCTAATCCTCTCGCCTAGCAGCAGTTTATGCACTGTTTTGTTCCGGTATGGAGAGTAAGACAGCCGAGGAAACCACGGGCACAAGAGGCATTTCGTCTTAGCTCTCTAGGTTGGCAACGCATCTGCAAACCCCCCGGGCTTGCGGGTGTCTATGGGCAGAGGTGATCACTTACCATCAGGTCACCCACTTGCTCGTTTGCCTTCCAAAAAAAAACAGTTTGTGTAAGCACAGACTGTGATCATAGTAGGTATAATTTATCAGTAGGAAGACTACGCTATATATTATTTGAGGCGCGTGAATACACGAAGCAAAAAATTACGCAAAACTTAATTCTGACGAACCCTATTCCGGGCATAGTACGATTTAAGAACCACGTAAGTGTAGTTACAATTTCAACTCTGACACCAGGATTTAAGATTCAAATCAAATTGAATTTACTAGAATAGTCACATGTCTTTAAACTATTGCCAAATATATTACCATTGCGAATGTACATTTAGTTTTTTGCTAAGCCGCCTAGATTGGTGCAGCCTGGAAAAGGGTTAAGAGTATGAAATGACAAATAAAAATGTTAATGATTTTTTTTTTATATACAATGGGTCACCTGATGGTAAGTGATCACCACTGCCCATAGACACCCGCAACCCCGAAACATGCATTACCAGCCTAGAGAGCTAGATGAAATGCCTCTTGTGCCCGTAATTACACCGGCTGTCTTACTCTCCACACCGGAACACAGCAGTGCAAGCACTACTGCTTAGCGGTATGATTAGCGAGTAAGATGATGGTAGCGATGGTGGGATCTCGCACAAGGTCCTACCACCGGAACAACACACCCGGGACAATGTGAAATCACCAAAAAAGCAGTTTAATTAAGCAGTTAAATTTTGACCTTAAATAAGCGCATATAAGACAAGTATAGGCCTCACATTGTTTTGTACCTCACATTACCTCATAGACAATTTCCTAAAAAATATAAAAAAAATTGGCCACTTGTGGGTATTTTTATGTCCACCCTAAGTATGTTGGAATCTAAAAAAGGGTACCTTAAAACTTATTCTAAACGCGTGACATTTTTAAGTTTGCAACTTATTTATTATTTAAAAATCTATTATTTGAAATACATATTACATATTGTTACATATTGTTGCTCAAAGCGAAAGCTCTGTTTAAAAAAAACGCATTTTACTTGTTAAATACGATCGGCGAAAAAAAAACTTTCATGCTATAAAATTATCCAGCCTTTTAGGTATTCATTAAACTTTGAATGTTGTATTAAATATAATATCCTTGCAACAGTAAGCCAGCGATCTGTAAGTATGTATGTACGAATGCAAAAGCTTGTAAACGGTTACGATGAGGGTGCAACTTTCAAGCCAAAATTATTACTTTTATAACCCAAAGTTAGTCGTAGCCAAAAAAATTGGGACAGTATACATACATAGTGCAGTTTAGCAATTATTTCAATATATTTTTTCACCTAATCTACCAGTTTAGCATAACACATATGGTATTTGGTAAACGAGCAAACATTTAAACAGATATTAGGCTTAACTTTAAGATATCTATTGTTACGATTCACCTCGCTAACACATCGCATCACTACAAGAGATGGACATCCCTAGCGCGTGGGTTATTGACAGTTTTTGTTTATAATTAAGCTGATGGCGTTGTAGCCAATGCTAATAAAAAAAAAGTTATTGACAGTTGACGTTTGAATTGGCGCGAAAGCGAATTTGATCTGCATCGGAATTATTTGATAAATATAATATTTAAAGTGAATTTATATTCTTTTTATTATTGTACTAACTAATACGAGGAATTAAATCGAATTACACATTAGTTAAAAAATTGCTTAAAGCGATTATATCTTTTTTGTTTTAGGATAAAGCTGGAGTTCATATGAAAAACAAATATGGACGTCTATAAATAACTAATAGTTTCATACGCGTTATTCAGTTCTTCTATAACAATAAAGACTGCTTAGAAACCAATCTCACATTTGGACGCGAGAGACTCTTGTTATTTGTTATTTTTCTAAGTGATTCCTCACTTAATGTCAAAACAAGGCGAAAAGTTCAAATTGAAGAGTACTGAGTTGTAGATCTGTTTTTTAATTGTTGTTTATTAGCAAACCTTTCGTTTTAGTATTTTATTTGCAAAGCTAATTGCTACGTTTCAAGATTTGAAGTGTAGAACGAAAACGTTAATAAAATCTCAATTCGAAAAGTCTTCGCATTTTAAACGTCACGTTACATAAAGTAAGAAAGGTGTGACTGACAAAAATCACTATGCATTTTCAGACATTACAAGTTCATAAAAAATGGAAACATCATTAAACACTGAAAAGTGCAAAACGAATTGCAAAGTCGTCTAAAAGTTTGGGTCCGCAGCTGATCAACTTTGACGTTGCATCAAGGAAGTTCTATAACATGACGTCGCCAACACCAATCGTAGAGAATAAGGCAGAGATGAGATGAGAGAAGAAAACCAAAAACCGTTCTTCTCAGAACAATAACGTTTCAGTTCAAAGTCGAAGTTGACCACCTACAGGAACTTCTCAGCGAGCACTGGATTGTCGAATTAAAAGATGTTAACGGTACACGGGTCGTTTCCAACAGTCTCTACTCTCACGCTAGCTGCCCGTATGGCCGCGAAAACGTCACAACAAATACGAAATATCAACGAGTCTATGTTACCCTGGCGTTTTTGTAGCCTTACCTCAGTATCGTCCATCGAGCTGCTAGTCATTCGGCGCGTCGCGGCTCTTTCGGGCGTCGCCCCTCCCGTGGGGGTACTGAAATGGTTCTCGTCGAAGGTCAGAGCCTCCTCTATCTCCACTCTCTCCTCTACATCTACGGCGGTACTCTCCGCGT
Source organism: Clepsis dumicolana (assembly GCA_963691665.1). NCBI lineage: Eukaryota > Metazoa > Arthropoda > Insecta > Lepidoptera > Tortricidae > Clepsis > Clepsis dumicolana. The sequence continues at coordinate 13,147,513 of OY829522.1, read as the reverse complement.
CAACAAATTGCGCATTCTCTGCGTCTGCGTTAGTATTTTCTGCGTCAACATTCTGCGTTTCCGCGTCAACGGTCTCTGCTTCTGTTTCACCGTTAGCAATTTCCGTTTCTACGTTACTTGCGTCTTGTTCAGCAGCAGTAGTCTCGGTTTCGGAAGATAAAGTAGTAGATGTTGGACATACGGGTTCAACATCTACTACTTTATCTTGATCCGTTGTCACGGTCTCGCTAACCTCAACGGTTTCTGCGTTCGCTCTGGCGCCATCGCCAGCAGCGTCTCGCGACTCACTGTCTTGGTCATCGTCAGTTCTGTCTGTTTGTTCCGCGCCCTCTGATTGGTCGGCGTGGGCGGCGGCGCTTTCTGATTGGTCGGCAGCCTCTGCCGGAGCCTCGGTTTGACTAGAGATCGCGTTATCACAGTCTTGAGCAACATGGTCAGTTTCGTTGTCACCATCCAGTTCTTTGAGGCGAACCTCGTTCGCGCAAACAACATCGTCCTCCTCTCTTAAATTACTATCACAGGTATTACTTAAGCTAGATGTTTGAGGCACTTCAGTTAGTTCTGGGTTCGATTCCCGGCCGGGCGGAGACCGTACGGGCGATGTTAATGGCGTCGCATCATGGGAGGTACCCTCGCCGCTATTGCTATCCCCCTGTTAGAGAGTTAAATATTACTTATGTACAAACTCATAAACATAAGTTTGTAAGGTTCGTGTAAATTGTCTATGATAAGTGAGGACGACACAATGTAGATGGTGGCGGGTCTCGGCCCGTCTTTGCCAGATGTCACCCTGAGGTTATTGCTTAAGTTAATCCTGGATTGCTAAGCTCATGCTGCGAAATTAGTAGAATGTTGCCATATGTAAGTCACTACGTATGGAATGGGGGATGAACATAAATAGGCACATATAAAATAAATTATTATTTCATACCCAACTATCAGTATAATAACATTCAACGAACAGTCAAGTGGGACCGCGGTACACCAAAAAAGTAGTAAATCAAAGAAAAGATAAAATGAAAAGTCAGCTGTGTTCATTGCAGTTGATGTTTCCATTCTAACTTCCGTTTAAGCTTTACGATCCCTTTTAGATTTCTCACCCTTACAAAGTCAACAATCAATTTAAAAAAAAATACCCAATTACAAACATCAAATTTTTCAAATTCTCTTCAAAATCAAACTGAATAAAAAAGTAATAAGAGATACGTACTATCTACGCGTGCAAAATTTAGTCCTAAAATAATTTTTTATAGAGATCCGAAAAACCTAACTACTTGTTAAAAATATTATCTGATAAAAATTACCATATAAAGCATGCATAATTGAAAATATGTTTTGTATCAATGCTAAAAACATTCATGCAGATATATAACGATTTACTTTCGACTTTATTCCAATCAACAATAATAATCAAAAGGCTACAGCGGCAAAGCGGTACATATCACGCTGAAAATGTTAAATCTATCACAGACCTATACCAAATCTACACTATTAAAAAAAATTGTGTATGTTGCATTACACTGCGGCATTCGAAAAACTACTTCTAACTTGTTCGCTTCATGGCCCAGCGATGTAATGCAAACTACGCAGTTTTTCATACTGGGATAAATTCGGGGTTAAGCTAATAATTATAGGCGAGACAGTATTATGTATCTCTCACTTGCATCAAAAAATTTTTTAAGACTCATAAATATTTTCATCTGCCTCCGCATAAAATTGTAAGTAATTTTGTTTTCTGCCGCTTTAATCGGTTTAACTAACATAAAAAGTTCACAAAAAGTTTTAATTTTTAAAAATGTAGTAAACGCGAAATCTTCTGAATATAGACAATTGAAATAGTCACGCCTGATGGTACGCAAGATGCGGTCTAAGATGGCCCACGCTTGCCTAGGAAATACCTGTTCCCCTAAACTTGAAAACGGACAGATTTTACATACGCAAATTAACAGAAAATTAAGAGCTGTTTTTGAATGGGTCAAAGCTCGCAAATATTTTTTTTAAACCAAAATAACAGATTACATTATCTGCATAAGCCCGAATTAGTACTGTAAATAGCGAACGCAGAAACATCTAAAGCGGTAGTGAATTTTTTAAACAATTTGAGAAGACTCACTTGATTTTAATGCATTTTATTTTAACCCCAGTCTAGTTCAGAACTCATACTTCTCATTCTAACTACCTATTATGGTTTACTCTACCCGCATATTCGATGCGGATTTTCCTAAATTCGTATAAAATTCATAATTAATCACGCCTTTGCCTATGTCTGCTTTTTAAAACAAAGTTTATGCCGTGCTATCCTTCTCAGTTTTTTTTAATCTTATGCTTGGTTAGATCGCAATGGGAACTAAAAACACGCGACTACGCCACGTTGTATGAAAGTGTTACATTTTAAAATTAAAGAAGGTCCACCTTTAATCGTCCAAATTGAAAACAAAGATCTAATGCAATATTTCACTGTTTGACACTAATCATTTATCTATCTTATCAATAAAATAAATCAAAGGCATTATAACCTAATAATTACAATAAATTAATTTGTCGACTGAATAGCCTATGTGGTTACACAGCTTGAGTTCCCAGATTCGATCTCCCGGATGGGGCAACTATATGTATGACACGTTTACTATACATTTATCCATGTACGTATGTGTATCTGTTCTCTTGTACCTTAAACACAAGAAATCATTTGAGACTAGGTCAATCACCTGAATAAATTTACTCGGTTCAGCAAAAAACGTTAGTGACAAACAGTGAAATTTGAGGTCAATATTTGAGTAATAAAGACAATTAAGGATGCATCCTCTTTCGTCCGCGTTCGGCCGCCACGCGTATACAGGCGTCGCGCAGCACTCACCCGCAGCGCGGGCGCGGGGCTGGCGCGCTCGTCGTCATGAGAGATGTGGAAGCGCCGCTGGAACTCCGTGGCGGCCGTCTCCATGCGCGTGGCCTGCGACTCCGTGCTCATGTGGCGGCTGTAAGTTGACGTTCATTTTTAACCCCCAACGACAAAGAGGGGTGTTATAAGTTTGACCTGTGTATCTGTGTATCTGTCTGTGGCATCATAGCTCCCAAACAGGTGGACCGATTTCAATGCGGTTTTTTTTTAATCGAAAGCTAGTTTAATCGAGATGGTTCTTAGCTAAGTTTCATTAAAATCGGTTCACCCGTTTTTGAAGTATTGAACTTTGAAATGACAATGTCGGGGGTTTTTCAACTTTTCTAAGTTGGTTAGGTTATATTTTATACCGTCTATGCTACAAGGCTGTCAACTGACCAAAGGCGGGGTCATTTAAGTTCTGATTTGGGAGAAGTAGCTGTAAAACACTCTACCAGTGGTTCCAAACGTGGGGGTAATTACCCCCGAAGGGGTATACCTGTGTTGCTTGAGGGGTAATGAACAATACACCAATCAAACATGGATTTGGAGAGTATGAAGGCGTCACGCTGTTCTTGCTTTAAATAGGCTGTCGGCAAATTGCTTGCAGTTTCTAGGGATAAAGTTGAAAAAAAACCCACTGCTATAGACCTTTAAACTAATAGCCAATACTCACGTGAAGCCAACGGAGGGCCGCTCCCACTGCGTGGACCTAGCTACGTGGTTCACGTAGTAAGTACGTCCGTTCGCGTCCTGCCGTTCCTCCCATCCTGCCGGTAAGACGTCCCCACCCACAACCTAAAACAACCAATCACGTTTACTACCGAGATGATCAGCCGGATGTCGTCCACGGTTGGATATGAGCCTGTACAGTCTACTTCAAGCCGCTAATCCATATAGGGCCGCGACAACAATCATAGTTTTAGGATTTCGCACCTCAAAAAGAGACAACGGAACCTTTGTCAGGATCACTTCGTTGTCTTCAAAACCTGCATAGTACTTTCATAATCGTAACTCAAAAACATTAAATTTTTAAATACAAACTTCCATCCGGCTTTTCACCCCCATTAGGGATGAAATTTCGAAAAATCTCGCCTTACCCCTAGTACTACATTAACAGAAACAGTAACAGAAACCTCTATGCCAAATTTCAGATTTCTAGGTCCAAGTGTCTGGGCTGGGCGTTGACCGACTGGTCACTGGTGGTGGTGGACCGGCTTACTGACTAGTCAGGACTTTTCTTACGTATAGATTTCTGTCGCGCATGCATGCTTCATAGTACTTCAAAATGCAGAGAAATGCTCAATGGCGGTAACATCATGCATGTACCGATTAAACTGCCTTCAGTAAACCGACAGTTACGCAATGCAAACTGCCTGAAACAGTCCCGACTTGGTCATTAACCCAACCCAACGAACCCAACCCAACCCAACCCAACGAAAAACCATAAGCCAAAGATTTGTTCCCAACATTGGTACGCAATTGCCTGGAATATAAATACATGGTACATTAATTCTCAAATATGCACATTTGTTAGGTACTGTCAAACACAGACAAACTTTCAGAAATCGCTTATATGTACTAGAAACTATCAGAAGCATTATTAGTCAGCAGGAAAGCAGTGAACTGGGTAACATACCAGTTTAGGATAAAACCTGTCTGAAACGCTTTCGAACAATTAACAAATAAAGCGCTTGGACTCGGTCATGACATGACATATTCAAATCTTGGATTTGCTGTAAGATCCGCACAATGGAAAAACCCGTTTCTCACAACATCCAGCGCCCCGAGCACGAATATTCGCATCCTACGTAACGTAATCGGGAAAATTTGTATGACGTTTGGAAGAACGCCACCCGTGAGCGTATTTGGTACTATTATTCCAATATTCGTGCTCGGAGCGGGGCTCAGTGGGCTTAATTGTCTAATACGTTCGCTATGGCTCCACCATTAGCAATATTTTTCTGCCAAATGGTAAAAAATCGTGCAAGAAAGAAATGGCGAATGGTCTCAGATCTTAAAAGGCCAATTCCCATGATATCCTAATTATAGTTGTGGATGAAAAGGACAAGAGAACTGGCGCGCTGGGACATGGATGTTTTAGGAAATAATTGATACGAAATGCAAAAAAAAATAGGAAAAAAGAATGTTTTGGAAAACGGCTCAGGCTTCGTCCGTCTGTTTCTTAAAATGTCAGTGAAGCTACATGAAACATAAATTTACTGAAGGAGGATCATTTCAAGAATAATATACGTGTTTTAGGAAACAGTGCCCTAAGCACGACTTGTCGAATCCTGCGTTACGTTACGGTTATCATATCGAGATCGAGAAATCTCATACTAAATTTTAGTTCCAAATACGCTCACGGGCGGACGCTGTTCCAAACGTCATACAAACTCGTTATAGTTTACTATTCGATTTTACGTGACGCAGGATTCGACAAGTCGTGCTTAGGGCACAGACTGTCATGCCGAAACTGAAAGTTTTTTAACATAAAACCACCGTGAGATTCAATCAGTGAAATAAACGCATCACTCACGTACGTCAGTCAAGTATAGCCCCACCAGTTTCGGACTACTCCGAGGGAGCATTGATGTGATTAGAGCCGCGGAGAAGCGTGTGCTCTCAGAGGAAGAACTAACGATCACTCCGAAACACGTTGGGCTATCACCAGGGTGACCACATGTGGTTGTTTTCTACTTTTTTGGCAGATTTAAGGCTTCTTTGACATTGTTTTGGTAGAGAATTTTTTTTGGGTAGATTTCGGTGATTTACACATTAAAATTTTTTTCCCAATTGACACGAGATTTACTACGGTTTTGGCAATGTAACGAAACAAGTCAATAATAAATTAGATATAATCGGTTTTGTATTTTTTAAACTATTTTTTTTTTTACAAAAAGTAAAATCGCCATAGGAAAACCCAAAAATATTCCAAGCGCACCGTACAGACTTCATATTTGTGCTAGGCCATAAAACTGACGGCTTTAGAGGATTATTTTATGGTTTTTGACGGCGGTTTCAAGTTCTAATTGTTAAAAAAAAACATATATAAAGTTAGGAAGGTAGTTTTTGAGCCTTGGCTCGGGTAGATTTTGGTAGTTTTTTAAAGCTGTAGTAGATTGACAAATTTAAATGTGGTCACCCTGGCTATCACTGATCGGTTTATTTCACTGCGAACTAAACAAAACACTTGTTTGAAGCCACCGCCGCCCAAAGCATTGAAGTCACGCCCAAAATGATAAAAGGACATACGACAAAGTCGTCATCGGATTCAGGGTAGGAGAGCAGCAGCCAGTCGCCGGCGCCGGCCGCGGGGGACGCTGCCACTCTGCTAGGGGGCAAAGCCAATGGCTAAACCTCAGAAAACAAAACAAACCAGAACTCGCGAGCGCGCCTAAAACTGGGGAAATTGTAACCTAAGAAAAGTTGAAAAAACCCCCAACATTGTCATTTCAAAGTTGAATATTTCGAAAACGGGTGACTGATTTATTTTGATGAAACTTACCTAAGACTAATGTGAATAACACGAACCAACCACCCCATGGACACCAAATCTTCTATAATTTACTTGGAAAGTCATTAAGAAAAAAGCCGCGGCGAGCGGGCCGGGGCAGTGCGTCGTGATAGGTCCATAGCTTGTCATCTCGCTTGTCATCTGGTCGAAAGTGAGCCGCGATTCGAGGCTAGAGATTTATAGGTGCAAATGAGCATATGCGTTTCGGAAACGTTCGCCCTGACATTTGGTGTACAGAGGGTAGTTGGTCCGTGGTGTATAAAGTGGCACTTTTTGAGCAACTGTATTAAAAACCTCATAACCAGCTGAAAGCTACCGCCGCCAAAGCACCCCAATGTTAATGAAAGGACATACAACGAAATCATCATCATCATCTTCGGGGTAGTTCAGCAGCTGCCAGTCGCCGCCGCCCGTGGAGGACGGTTCCGTCAGCCCCTGCCAACACCCGTGACGCAATCAACACAAGAAACGGGTGGGGTGACTGAACTGTCACCCCTTGCCTACGCATAATCTTTTAACGCATAATGTTATTTCGCATAATTGTTTGAAAATAGCTGTCCTACCAAGTTTTTAAAACTTATAAACGTTTTAAAGAATTCAGAAAGGGGTTGAGTGAGTATAAGTGAATTTTTGTGAAGATAAACTTTTTTCAAAATAATTAAATATTAATAAAATTAGCAATTGATGTCGTTGTCGTAGATATTTTTTTAATGATGAAGTTTTCTAATTAAAATACATTATACAATAGTAATACAAAACCTAATATAAAACCTCCATAATATAAAGCCTCCGTTGATTTATATTGACTGCTAATTTTGTTAATATTTTATTACGGTAATTGTTTTGAAAGCATAATGTAAATTCTTATCACCAGGAAGTCAATTCTAATTTCAAGAAATTAATTAATTTCGGAGTCATGTCCACATTACTGCGAACAATGACGCCACTCCGTCCGATCCCTGATTATGTCTAACCTAACCTAACCAACGTATGCTATAGTTAACCTGAAAAATTTACGGCTTCAGCAAAAAATCGATTATACGTAATTAAGATTATGCGTAAACATACATTATGCGTAAAAAGATTATGCGATATAGAAGGTCCCCCACTGAACTATATGGGATTTCTCAGAGAAGAATCTGACCAATACTCATTGCTCTCGAGAATTTGAACCGAACCAATTGACAACATTGCATTTTAATGACACCTGATAATTAATATAGGCATTGAAAGAGTTTTGCCTGTATAAACTTATGATGTATAAATAATAATAACAATATTACCAATACGACGAATGGATGAAAAAAAATGCTCTCCTAATTTTGAGGTTGGCAACGTCACATAATCGTCATAAACGTATTTACTTTGATGTATCGAGACAAGACAAAGGCAATGGATGTATCTTAACCCTTTGAACGCCAAGAACGCCTACAGGCGTCGCGAGCCGACGTGCCTACGACGCCACAAACGCTTATAGGCGTCCGGCTGCACAGTGTAAATGCGACATAAGGATGGAATCTTAAGGTTTAATTTAAGTCTTCGTTGACGTTATGCCAACTTGGCGTGTGAATGACAACTTTTGTATGCGTCGGTCGTTGGCATAAGGGTTAACGTAGAATTGGAGTTACGACCTTTCAGAATAAGCATCTCTTAATAAATTGATAATTAATTGTTGTGTTCCTCTTTCTAAACAGAATACAGACAACTAATCCAATTAAAGTCTTAGAGATATGAAATGTTGTCAATTAACCAATTCCTTGCCACAATGGCCACAACACGGTGCTGAAGATTGTTCTAAAACACGCGGTTGTTTTGCGCGGAAATCGCAGCGTTAGACGCATGCGATCAACTTTTGCCTTGTTTGTTGAATGCTGCGTTCACCGTGTAAAACAATATTCAGTAATAGGGTAGTTGACTGATGTCAAAGTAAAATCATTTTACATTTTCACTTATCAAGCTTCCGAAAATACTCATAAAAAACCGATGCCTCACTTATTACTGCAATTAAGGCGATTTCAAATTTAACAAAAACGAATAAAAAGGAGGCAGTATGATCACTGAAAATGATGACGTCATTGTTCTGTAATTCAATACAAACTTCATACTAACGGATTCGATCAAATCGTTTTGACATTTCAAAAACAGTTGCTGATTTGACCAAGAGGCAACATCCCTATTAGATTATCTGACGTAGAATGATATGCGTCAAACGCATCACGTTTACGTAGCGTTTATCGCATAAAACAAACGCGCGCTTTAAGGGTGTCAGCGAGGGGCGTGCTTTACCGGCGCACTCGTAAAACCGCGGTAAAGCTCGCTTAAATCTAGACTTTACAGACCAGTAACCTGACAGTTATATCCCTGGTTTCAATTACAACACTAAGGGATGATTTTTCAATCTTCAGATGAGCCCTTATTCCCAGATACCCATATCCTATCGTGGAATAAGAGCTTATCTGGGGATTCAAAAATCGGCCCTTAGTAATGAATGAATAACTAACATGCATACCGAAACTATGTTAGTATTACAAAAGTATTAATAACAAGAAACGATTTTCGTGACGGCTGTAAGTCTGTCTGTGTTTTTTGAAAATTCTATAATAATAGCGCTGCCTACTATATCCAGTAATCAAAATATTTTAGAAGCAAAAGTAGAGTAAGTAAGTAAATTAATATAATCGAATTAGAAGATTTATTTAATGGAACATACATAGTATGAAATTTAACATACAGTGCAATGAAAAGAAAAAATTGTCAAGAGCCCAATTTGAACCAGCAACCTCTGTAATTTGTACCACGCTCCCCCATGAAACTAGTTAAGAATCGCTTGATTGGGGGAGCACGGCACGGATTACCGAGGCTGCCTATCCAGCTGGTTAATACTTTCTTTGCATTATCATATTGTAATAGTAGAGTATTCATATTATTCATATTATCATATTAAACTACACAAGAAGTCATTGCGAAACAACAGGCCTCATTTGAAGTGTACACTGAATTTATGTTGCGTCAGAAACGCAATTTTTTTTTTATATAAACCGACCAGTGATTGACACCTATATCACTTGATGGAAGGTGCAGATGAGGCCTAAGGTGTAACTCACTGGTTCATATATTTAAAAAATCCTCTAAGTATCCCTTTTTTACACGACTGCCCAAAGAAAAATGCATTGTTTACCAAAGTACTCTCACGTTACATTTTTCGCAATGCGTATTTTACTGTAAAGTCGTTAATCAGTGTAAAAAAATAACGTGATATTTGCCGACCCAACACGAGCGTTTGGGTGAGTGTTGGCTCGATCCCCCCTCCCAACCCTTTTAAACGTCTCACTTAATAAATGGAGAGCCCCTGTCGGCGATACATTCTGACCACATAAAACTATAAAGCCGTAATAGCCTAGTGGTTTGACCTGTGGCCTCTCAAGCAGAGAGTCGCACCTCTGTGTTTTTCCCAGCGGTGGGACCAAAACTACCACCACCAGTAAAATAGTACCGGACACGTGGGCTTAGCAGCGTTTGCGTTGATTATTTTATTTTTAATTTGCGGAGGGAGGGCGGGAAAATTAGTGCATGAAAATAAATACTCAGCGCAGACGAGGCTATTCTGCATGACTATACTGCACTACTTCGCGGAGGAGCAAATTAATTTAATCCGTTACTTGTAACATGGACCTCCGCAAAGTTACGCCTGAATCAATACAATATTTAAGGATGACGATGATGACAAAGCGTGACTCACCGGCTGCACGTCGCCCACCTGTGGGCTGGGCTCCACCATCTCCCAGTCGCCGGCCGCGGCGGGGTCCCCAGCGCCCGGCTCGCCCACGCGCCCCACCAACGCGTGATACACCTCGATGTGCCCGCGCACGCGCGACCGGGCGCTGCGAATAACAAACACATTACATACTAACCCAGTGAACTCCTTTAATGATGAATGAAATTAAAAATGTTAGGTATCACTACTTACTCGCTACTAAACATTTGAACTTAATTTTTAATTTAATTTTCATAATGTAAGCGTTCTCTGTTCCCCGTACTAGTGGAAACTGTATCACGGTGGAACAGGACACACCATCCCTTTACCTTTTATTAAAACCGAATGTTAGCATTATTAAGAGTAGCAACAAAATTCCATAATACTTCAATAATTAAAAACAGACTTGACAAATATTTTAAACACAACCATACGAGTGGACAATGATATACGACCGAATAGCCTAGTGGTTAGAGACCCTGACTATGAAGCTTGAGGTCCCGGGTTCGAATCCCGGTCGGGGCAGATGTTTGTATGATGAATACGAATGTTTGTGCTCGGGTTTTGGATGTTTAATATGTATATAAGTATGCATTTATCTATATAAGTATGTTTATCCGTCGTGTAGTGCCCGTAGTACAGGCTTTGCCTAGTTTGGGACTAGGTCAATTGGTGTCAATCTGTCCCATGGTATTTATTATTATTATTATTATTATATGCACGCATCAGCTATTAAGCTGCCTGTGCATCATAAATAATAATCCGTATAAGGGCCCATCTAGCGGAAGGCGAGTCACCGTCTACCAATATAATTATTCATCGAGACATTTTAATTCGGTAGACGTCCGGCGGTCTCAATCAATAGCCCAGTAGTTAGCCCAAGATTTTCCTTTCCGTAATCCATTACACTTAAGTCCCATCGATTTATAATAGTCCGGCGGGCGCTGTCTCTGAGTGTGTCGCTATGGCGCGGTCAGGGACAGCGTCCGCTCGATGTCTCCCTCATTCTTCATTAAAATGTCATAAGGGCCTCTACGCGTTGGCTTCGGCTCCGCGCACGCCTCCCAAAGGTCCGGGACACTGTTGTCCCGTGAATGGGTGCGACATACAAATAATAATATTAATACTAACAACGGTAGGTATAGTCAGCAGCAATAGTCGCTAAGCAACCGAAGCGCTCACAATGATCTGCACAAGCTCTTATGTCTATAACAACAGAGCCGTGCTTAGATCGTTGTGATCGCTTCGGTTGCTTAGCAACTTTTTCCGTTTACTGTACCTACGCTTTTCATTCTGCGTCTATACTAAATACTAAACTATGGAACCAATTTCAGAGAAAAAAGACCATGGGAATTTATTGAAAATCTTGTTTTACTTGGAGGGTATTGCGCCTTGTGTTTTGTCTAAAATTATAGTTGATAATGTAGACACCGATACACTCTACCTACACATTTATACACCAAACTACACACAGTCGAATACAAAAAGTACGTTTAAAAGCACTCACAAATGTTAATAATTATAAGTCTAGTCTACAACTGCTAGGAAGATGCACGCCGAAAATAAAGCCGAGAATTTTACCCAAAAAATAAAGTTAAATAAAAAAAGTAATAAAACCAATTTTGCGCGAACACCAAAGTTGGTACTAAGCTACTGCCCAGCAGTGGGACGTAAAAAGGGATAATGATGAGCATTACTTGAAAATCAGCAAATCCACATCTCATGATCTCAGTAGGAGTATCTTTTTGTATTTTTTCTCCCAATTTTTTATTTTTACGGTTTTCCCGTGAACATCAATTATATTTTTTATAAACTCACTGAAACATAAATACACAGAAAAAAACCAGAAAAATGCCAAAAATGAAAAATGAAATGGGTTCGATGCCCGGGGTTGGCATTTTTCTGGTTTTTTTCTGTGTATTCATGTTTCAGTGAGTTTATAAAAAATATAATTAATCCACATCTCCTCCGCTCCGCTTGCATAATAATAATGTGTCTCGGATTCAAATTGACTATAATTTTACTCCACATTTCAAGGCACTTCCCTGTGACAATGAGGTGTTGAAAATTCAAATCGGCTATACCTAAATACTTACCTCATTCAGTAAGTATCTATCTATAGCTATCGCGAGACAAGAATCCGCTAGGACAGCTAGTGTCGACTGAGGTCTATCTGTCAATTTCCACCAATCATGGGCTAGTAGCTTGTCTCTCATTGGTGGAGAATAACAGTTACCTGACGCTGTTGACTGGTTGCGCAACCTGGATGTTGACTATAATGTAACTAGCTGTTGCCAGCAACTTCGTCCCCGTAGATTTCGGTGATCGCTATCCCGCGGGAACTATATAATTTTCCCGAGTTTAATGTTATTCCTCAATATTCAAACTATCTTCCTACCAAATTTCATCTAGATTGGTGCAGCGGTTCTCCCGTGAAGAGGTAACAAACAGACAGACGGACAGACAGAAAGACAGAGAGCCAAAGTTACTTTCGCATTTATAATATTAGTTAGAATTCAATGTGATTTCCTATACTTGTATAATGCCATTCGATTAAATGGGCAATCAACTTTTCATTGCCACTCGTTGTCATGGAGATGTCCCCTTGGTAACTCATCAAAAATATTATTTTCTAAGACCTCACTCTCCCGAAAGTCAGGATTTGCATGCTTAGAAGATGAAGCCTGAAGGAATAGGCATATAACTGTCGAAACTCCTAACGTTTGATGGAGTGGTGCCTTAGAATATCCTATTTTAGACGAGTTACCCAGGGGACATGTCTATGGCAACGAGTGGCAAAGAAAAGTTGATTGACCCAAATAATAATAATGACAGATAGACCTTTATTGACGACCGGATGGCCTAGTGGTTAGCGACCCTGACTATGAAGCTTGAGGTCCCGGGTTCGAATCCCGGTCGGAACAAATATTTATATGATGAATAGGAATGTTTATTCTCGGGTCTTGGATGTTTAATATGTATATAAGTATGACTGTATTTATCTATATGTTTATCCGTTGCCTAGTACTAGCAATCCTAGCGGAATTGACTCGCGATAGCAATTATTACTCACACACATAAGTGCAACATAATTGCTCTAACATTTGCAAATTAAAATAAAGCAAGTTTTCAAACCGGTAGCACTCACAAATAATCAACCGAGACTCACCGAGCAACCTCGATTGCCGTCCTAGGGCACTAAAGTGAACTCAGAAGACTAATATTTTGAGTGACGTCATATTTCTAACTTGAAACTACCGTGAGACTCAAGCATAGTGAAATAAGTCCGTTTCTTCGTCACGTATATTCGTAGCCCTTCCTCTAGCGCACGACTCAGCGGCAGCGCAGCTAACAGCGGCGCACAACTACCCTCGTTTTCATCGTCATTCTTATTATTGTCAAATGTAGGGTAGTCGTCGGGCTAAACTCGACTTATATACGTGAGTGATCCGTTTATTTCACTATGATGGTGTAGATGTGTTGTATAAGAAGACTGTCCAAGTTTAAGTTTCGTTTAATAAGTTTCGGATTTAAGGATTTAACGAAAACCACCGAAGGCGCAGTGCTTAGCCGCAGCCGAGAACGTAACGGTTTATGTAACTGTTACACCTTTCCTTAAAATAAGAGTGTAGTTTTATGAAACTCGGCGTCGCCTCGTTTCATAATAAGACCACACGAGTATTCTAAGACCTAATTATGTAGAGTTGCATACATTACTTTATCTACACACATATTATAAGTACTCTAAGATGGTTTCAGAAGCCTAAGGCATAACAAACCTGTCACGAATTTGACTGTTTTTTTTTTTTCATCATCATCATCATCATGTCAGCCGAAAGACGTCCACTGCTGGACATAGGCCTCCCCCAAGGCTCTCCACTCAGACCGGTCTTGTGCTTTCCGCATCCACCGCGGTCCCGCGATCTTTACTAGGTCGTCGCTCCATCTTGTTCCCCTCAAAGGTTTTTTTTTAATCAGAGACAAATATACCGAGCTGACGTTTAGTATCGACTATTTTTTTTTATTGAGGCCTATTATAAATTGTATTGTTTTATTTTAATGCTACGGTTTCTGAACATAATATAGAGCATTATAGAGGATTTATGGTATGTGTAGATAAAAAAATTTCAATAAGCTAGATAGTTCACGGTGTGAACAATAGTGCAATAAACTAACAAGTGTGAACCGCCTAACGGCACGCAACAAAAAATAACACGAACCATAATGTAATGACTTTCCATACACAAAGATATCGTATCGCTGTCAGCGGAGCAACACGGGTGTGCTTAAGGCTTAAGGATTGACGGATTTCGATGCGTTATTATTTAATCGAAAGCTAGTTTAAAATCGAGATGGTTCTTAGCTAAGGCTCATCAAAATCGGTTCACCCGTTTTTGAAATATTGAACTATGAAATGACGATGTCGGGAGTTTATTCAACTTTTCTAAGTTGGTTAGGTTATTATTTCGGGGGTTTTATAAATTTATATAAATGTTTTGTACGCCGTTCTTTTTGTAAACTAGAGCCTTCATCACTTCCGCGGTCCTTGTGTATAGAAATACAACGCCATTGAAGAACCAAATAACCAAAAAAAAAAGAAAAAAACCAGCAGTGCAACCAGTGAAATACTCACACGGACCTGCGCGGGCGCAGCGCGTACTTGACGGGCGCGGGGCGGGCGGCGGCGGCGCTCTCGGCGGGCGCGCCGCCCAGCGGCAGCTCCACCATACCCAAGAAGTCATCTCGGGTCAGCCGGTTCTCGTCGAACACTTGGATCAGGAGCTTGTGCTCGAGGGGCTTCACCTGAGGGGTGAGGAATAACCTTATAGACAAATATCTATTTACCTATAAAACAGTACCGTGACTGACTGACTGACAGACAACGCACAGCCTAAACCACTGGACCTAGAGACACTCTCTGTGGAGCTATACTCGACTGACATACGTGAGTGATCCGTTTATTTCACTATGATTGAGTCTCACGGTAGTTTTATGTTAAAAGTGGACTTAGAGACTTGAAATTTGACAAACATATACCTTGAGTATCCCGGAGGTGCACTAAGAAGGGATTATTCGAAATTCCGACAGGAACTAGCCCATTTTGAAATATTTCACGGGGGCAAAGCCGCGGGGCATAAGCTAGTCTAGGTATAAATAATGAATAAATAAATATCACGGGGCAATTGACACCAATTGACCTAGTTCCAAACTATAATGATACAAAACGGATCACCCAATACGTAAGTCGAGTTTAGCCCGATATATTTCGGACTAATTCGTAGTTTAGAGTGATGTGATCAGTGTAGTGTGCTACCCTACATTTGACAATAATAAAAAAAATTACGATGAAAACGAGGGTAGCTATGTGCCGCTATCAGCTGCGCCCAGTAGTCGCGCTCCCGGAGGAAGGACTACGAATTAGTCCGAAACATGTCGGACTTGACTTATATACGTGAGTGATCCGTTTTATTTCACTACGATTGAGTCTCACGGTAGTTTCATGTTGAAAATAGTCCCAAAATGTACTTCATTTTTTTTAGCATTAGAAAGAAGGTAAACAATCTTGACATGTATTGTATTTTTATTGAAAAACGCTTTTTAAAAATTAATAACCAACTAACCATTTAACCATTACATATAAAACCGTTGACAATATAAATAATTGAATCTCATTGGTTTTTTCATTGATACTTGCTGTGATTTATTTTTTTAAAAGCACTTTTCAATAAAGACATGTCAAGATTGTTTACCTATTTTCTAATATGTACTTTGAAACTGAAACGAACTATGAATTAAGTAAGTACAAAATGTTTCCCACTTACCCTGAACACAAACTCCTGATTCCATACCGGATTCAACGTCTGAAATAGAATACAAACAAATTATATTAAGATCATAATGAATGGGAACACAGAAGTCCCCGCAAACCCAACTATCATCACCACCAATACACTATGCGCTGACGCGTTTCAACACTCTACGAGACCATTTTCGAAGCGCCAAATCTACCGTTTAACGTTTCGAGCAGCATGCTTAATGTCTAACTCGCTCGCAATCAGCATCGTGTTCATTTTGTATGGGCTGACAATTGGTATCGGAAACAGCTAGCTGTCACAGTCGTACAAAAACTGACATTTATAACAAAACAACTTTTGAAAGTTTGTACAAAAAAAAATGTATAATTTAAACGTAAATAAAATAACGAATAATGTTGTGAATGTGTGTGTGGCATCTTGTCAGTTTGCCCGTGATCATGATGTAACTGCGTCGAAATATCGGGAGCTCATTAAACCTACTAAGGTAATAGCGGACAATATCCCGTTTTCATTATATCCGATTTTTATTTTTGTTAATAATAATAATTCATTTATTGCGAACACATGTCCATAGATGGTTAGTAATTTTACCTTATATAACTATGTTAGTAAATTGAAATAATTCCATAACATTACATTAAAATACATTTAATAACACCAATATAGCTAATTAAGTTGTCTATTATAATTATGTCACAATTACACAACATTTATTGTACCTACCTATAATTTCGTAAAGCGTAACCTTTCAAAATTCAAAGTATTTCCTCGCAAGTGTGATGACTTACATTGCATGTTTCACTGGCGGTGCTATTACGCCTCGGCTAAGAAAGGCCTGTATTTTCTACTAGAGCCTCGTTCGTAATACCTTACTTAATATATAAATAATAAATAAATATCATCGGACAATTTGACACCAATTGACCTAGTCCCAAACTAGGCAAAGCCTGTACTATGGGTACCAGACAATGGATAAACATACTTATATAGATAAATACATACTTATATACATATTAAACACCCAAGACCCGAGAACAAACATTCATATTCATCATACAAACATCTGCCCCGACCGGGATTTGAACCCGGGACCTCAAGCTTCATAGTCAGGGTCTCTAACCACTAGGCTATTCGGCCCTTAATACACAATTAGTTCATGGTATTGGATGCGAACCCACCTTTTTTTTGGTCTTGGTGAGAAACGTCTCGATGGTGACGTCACCCTCGGATTTCTGCAGCTCCACGCGGACATATGGGTCGCTGTGGACAAACAAAAAAATCATCATCATCACCAGCCTTTTTACGTCCCAGAATGAGAGGGCTTGGGCTATAGCTCCCAAGCGGGCCCAGTGCGGATTGGGAACTTCACAGATTGAATTGCTTCGAAGGTGTGTGCAGGTTTCCTCACGATGTTTTCGTTCACCGAAACAAATAAATAAAATAAACAAATATCGTGGAAAATTTACACCATTTAACCAAGTCCCAAAATAAGCAGAGCTTGTGTTATGGGTTCTAGTACTAGGACGACGATTAATACCTACATAAATACATATTAAACATCCAAGACTCGAGAACAAACATTCGTATTCATCATACATACATCTGCCTCGACCGGGGATCGAACCTGGGACCTCAAGCTTACACAAACATTTAAGTATTCATCAGACGACCGGATAGTTTAGTGGTTAGAGACCCTGACTATGAAGCTTGAGGTCCCGGTTTCGATCCCTGGTCGAGGTAGATGTCTGTATGATGAATACAAATGTTTGTTCTCGATTAGATATTGGATGTTTGATATGTTTGTTTATGTGTTTATCTAAAACGCCGGTGTTCGTAGTCCTTCCTCCGGGAGCGCACGACCCTCTGCTCGAGCAAATACTAAGCTCGACTTATAAGCGTAAGTGAGAAAGAGAGACTTTTATTCGCACACTGCGCGCCGCGGCTATGTTCGCGCGACTACTAAGCTCGACTTATAGTGAGTGCGAATCAGAGAGAGAGAGAGAAAGAGATACATTTATCCACACAAATTCAATACACACACAAAAAAGCAGTACATTTAAAAGAAAAAACCGACCAAGTGCGAGTCGGACTCGCGCACGAGGGTTCCGTAGAAAGATTTTAACGCTTTACCCCAGTGTTTTAAAAAGTCCAGTGTTAGCAGAGCCCTGCTCCTAAGCAAAATGTATGCAGTGTGGGGTCAACTTATATTGGTCTGGGAAATCTACAAACAGACATAAAAATTCGACTCCGACTCTGACTCGCGGCAAAGTTAAAAATCTCCCGAAAAACAACTTCATTCTACAAAACAATAATTTCAAGTTCCGAATTTTCCTCAAACGAGACGTTGCCACTCCGACGCTGTAACAATAATGTTAAAAGTTGTTCTTTTTAATATATTTACTTTAATTTGATTTCATTCTTGTTTCTCAAGACCAAAGTCCCAAAATCCCGAAAAAAAATTTATTCTCCCGACAATAGGATCATTTGATCTGGCAACCTTACTCACAGTAGTAGTCAAAGTCCACGAAAATAAGAATATTACGAACACTCTTAAAATACATTAGCAGCGATTGTCGAACATTTATTTCTGGTGCCATAAGAGAGGTCAGAGGTTCAATCAAACCCAGATTGGCGGTGACTCATCGACAACAAGCGACCGAAGAACTAGTATTACAACTTAGAATAGTTGAAAAACCCCCGGCATTGTTATTTCAAAGTTCAATATTTCAAAAACGGGTGAACCGATTTCAATGAAACTTAGCTAAGAACCATCTCGATTAAATTAGCTTTCGATCAAAAAAAACCGCAACGAAATCGGTTCATCCGCTTGCGAGCTACGATGCCACAGACAGATACACAGGTCAAACTTATAAAACCCCTCTTTTTCGTCGGGGATTAAAAACATGGAAGTATAGTCACACAAAGTGAGGAAGGATCGAACATTAGTTGACCGAATCATTAGCTGAAAGACGTCCGCTGCTGGCCCCTATTTCGCCAACGTTACAAGTGTCAGTAATCAATGACAACTCGGTGTCAACTGCTGACTTGAAGAGCTTTTGTTTTAGCGCGCTTCATATTGGCAAAGAAATGTAGAAATGTGATGTCGGTCGCGGGTGAGCAAAGTAATTAATTTTAATTCATAAATATGGATCTCAGCAAAGTAACGCCTGATTCTATAAATTAAAGAAATGTACCTGGAATTGTCATTGTAAACTGACAATTCTAAAGTTAAGAATTTGTCATTATATGCAATTGTAAAGTTGACAAATAGAAGCCTGGACATAGGCCTCCCCCAAGGCCTGCTCCTATCATAAGCGCTTTGCGGTCTGAGGCGAAACTAATATGAAAGAATACAACTGTGAAATCTGCACTACTTTTCAATAATTAGTAAACATGTACAAAAATAGAATAATTATTTAAACATTTGTAATATAGTTTTCTCAAGTTCATATTAGAAATTAAACTGGCGGCAAATTATTGTACTGTAAGTCGGCTTCAAAGCCAGTCCCTATACTACGAAGTGCAAAATTCGAACTTCGTGCCGTGCCGTCCCGCTCACGCTAATATTATTTAATACGTGTGGGGGAGTGTGAGTGTGGGACGATACGAACTTCGATTTTCGAATTTCGTAGTAGTCCTCCAGGAATGTTTGAACCCAGACACAAATCAGTTGGATGGTGTAAGTTAAACGTGTGTATTTGTGTGCCTGTCTGTGTCGTCGTAGGTCACGAATGGTTGGACCGAATCGGCCAGTGTAACCTTACGGTTCCATTCTAAGTTACAGTTACAGTGAGAAATAGAACTTAGAACTGATGATACGTCCCTATAAAATTTGAGGGTTGCGCTCGATTTCCCTGGGATCGCATCATCAGATCCTGACTTGGTGACAATGGGACCAACTAGAAAGTATACCCTTTCAAACAAAAAAAGAAATTTTGAAATCGGTCCAGCCGTCTTCGAGCAATCGGGGAACATACATAAAAAATATATAAATATAATCTGACGAATTGAGAACCTCCTCCTTTTTTTGAAGTCGGTTAAAAATGTCGGAAGTTTTTAAATTTTACCAGGTTTCAGTTAATATTAAAAACAATTTAATTAACAATTCAATTTATTCAATTTCATTAAAGCAAAAACTAAATTGTATGAGAACATACTAACTTAACTAGGTGTAGTTAACAAACTCTAAATACTCACTGAAACGAAAACACGTAACAGAAAACCGGAAAAATATGACCAAAACCGGGAATCGAACCTAGATCCCTCACATTCCATGTCACGTGCTTATACCCATACAACAAAGTTAGTAAATACAGTTGCCATTAATATAAACATCAGCATATGCCCTTTGGAACATTTTGAAATAGGAACGTGTTGCCGAGCCCGCCAGCGGGAGGCGCGCGGCCGGCGGCGCCCGCGCGGACGTGCTCGCGGCTCATATCACTGAGACTACTTTGTAGTCTCACTGAATTGGAAACAAAAACCAAGTACCGAAGGGCCTGTCCAAGTCAATCCTAATTGATATCATAAATGCGGAAGTAACTCTGTCTCTCTGTCTGTCTGTTTGTTACCTCTTCACGGGAAAACCGCTGCACCAATCTAGATGAAATTTGGTAAGAAGATAGTTTGAATATCGAGGAATAGCATAGGCTACTTTTTTATTCGGTAAAATAATATGATTCCCGCGGGATAGCGATAACCGAAATCTACGCGGACGAAGTCGGAAGCAACAGCTAGTACGCAGTACGCTATATATGTCTATGACAGTTGCCCAATATTTAGTAATATAGGGGCAGTCCCATTACATTAATTACTAGATAATAATTTATTAGTCATCCGCATTACACGAGTAAAGTACTATGCGATACTTATCACGACTACTAAATGGAAGTAGCTAAGTGAACAAGCGAGATACTTAACTGCCATACTCAAAAACGTTAATTAACAGTACGACCCAAAATTAAATCAATATCGCGAGTCAAAAATCCGCTAGGATCCCTAGTGTTCGAGTGAGGTCTATCTCTGTCATTCTCCACCAATGAGGGACAAGCTACTGCCCCCCGACTACGAAGTGCAAAATTCGAATTTCGTATCGTGCCATCCCTCTCAAGCTAATATTATTTAACACGAGAGTGAGCGGGACGATACGATACGAACTTCGATTTTCGAATTTCGTAGTATGGGGGCTAACCTATGATTGGTGGACCCTCATTAAGACGATTTTTAATTTAACAAAAACTAATAAAGAGATTCAGTATGAGAATTCAGTACAAACTTCATACTTGTTTTGGCATTTCAAACAATGTTGCTGATTTGACCGATTCAACTAGGCATCTTCCCATTTTAACCAACTTAAAAAAAAAAAGGAGGAGGTTCTACATGCCACTGTACGTTATTTATTTTTTTCGTTTGTGATAAAGGTTATTTGTTGTCACAGAGCAGAGACAAAGGGAGCTGTTTTAACACAGATTGATTTTGTGTGTTTTGGCATTTGTGTGAATGTTTTGTTTGTTATTAGCTTCTGGTAAGATAACAAATTTTGACATGAGCAAAGATGTGTGCTGTAACTACATAGCAAAGATGTTTCACGTTTCTAGTAAATTGCGTTCAAAAAAAGAACTAGTTGCATAGTTGGTCATCATGTCACATCACATTAGACATTTTTTAAATGCAACATGTGTTAACTAAAAAAATCATCGGAAACATATTTTTACATGATTGGACCAAGCTTTCCTCAGAGCTATACCTTCACATGTTAACTTGGGTAAAAGAAAATTAGATTTGAGTCAGAACTTACCTGGCACCAAATATGTCCTTTTTCGCTAAAGAATATGCTCCTATGATCTTCAAGCGAAGCAAGAAGCTATTCTCATCAGTCTGAAACACAAAAAATGCTATAATTAAAAATTATGTATGCAGGTATATGAGATTGTGAGTTTCATTTGTTACCTTTTCATTTTCAGAGGGTCGAGCACGACTTTTCGAAATCTGCGTCACGTAAAAACGAATAGTAAACGTTGTCGAGTTTGTATGACGGTTGGAACAGCGCCCGCCCATGAGTGTATTTGGAACAAAAATTTAGTATGAGGTTTCTCGATCTCGATACGATAACCGTAACGTTACGCAGCATTCGTAAAGTCGTACTCGACCCTCTGTGCTCAAGCTCATATCATTGGTAATAATAATAATATTCAAATTAAAACTTTAGGAAAACACTAGCTATTGTATTGCATTATCACTGACAATATAAGGCAGACTGACTTCACAACAAAGCCAGCCTGTCTCTTGCTAATCATTCTGAATTGCAAAGACAGAATTATGACCAAAAAGATTCCAAGTACAAAAACCATAATACTGACTTTCAGAATGCATTAGATATTTAAACAAAATGGAAAAGCAATTTGTTAGAATTTACCTACTGTTGTAAACCTGCATGCAGATTCGCACTATTGCAAGGGACCATTACAAATATTTGACATAATTTAGAAATGAAAATGCAAATATAAAACATAACTTATCTGTTAAAAACATCATTTTTAAAAGAAGCATTTTTGTAGACTGCATTTATTGTTGACTGCACTTTATTGTCATGTTATCCAACTTACAAATCCATACCAAATTTTAAGTTAATCCAACCACTAGAAGTTGGACAAATTTAGCTCAATTTCAATTCGCTCAATTTCGTTGTTGGTCAAAGGCCGTTATTACGGTGACATCCAACCGAACATCCCTTCTAAGCCTTGGTTTTTCCGGTTCCGCCAAGTTA
The DNA here is from genome assembly GCA_963691665.1 of Clepsis dumicolana. Lineage (NCBI taxonomy): Eukaryota > Metazoa > Arthropoda > Insecta > Lepidoptera > Tortricidae > Clepsis > Clepsis dumicolana. The sequence goes on along the minus strand of OY829522.1, from coordinate 13,124,782 downwards.
ACAAACAGACTACATCGGTTATTTGCAGACTGCGTATTGGTCATACCTGTACCCCCTCCCGCCTGCACAGGTGGGGTATTGTCCAATCCCCCCTCTGTTCATGTGGCCTGGAGGAGGGTACTGCAGAACACATTATTTTCGACTGCCCCATTAGATCAGCTTCCCTCTACAACATACTTCCCTCTCGTGTTCCCAAACCTATCAACCTTAAAACCCTTTTACTACTTGCATCCACTAATAAAAAAGTCCTTAACTCCTTAATCAAATTCATTACGAAAGAAAAAATCTAACTTTAGGCGCTTTTTCCGCTTTTGTCTCTCCTATTGTGAACCAATCTCTGTAAATAAATGTTTTGTGCTGTCTATATGTATTGTGTATGTCCATTTCAGGTGCACAACAAACACATGTAACTATCCCCATCTTGGAACCAACAAATTAAAAACTGGTCAAACACGTCATACATTATGTTGTTGTCAGGAGTCATTGGCAGTAATGGTCGCTAACCTATAAAGCGACCGGTTGCCATAAACATTAAAAGTTGAAGTTGAAAGTTGAAAAACCCCCGACATTGTAATTTCAAAGTTCAATATTTCAAAAATGGGTGAACCGATTTTAATGAAACTTAGCTAAGAACCATCTTGATTGAACTAGCTTTTGATTAAAAAAAACCGCATCGAGATCGGTTCATCCGTTTGGGAGCTATGATACCACAGACAGATACACAGACACACAGATCAAACTTATAACACCCCTCTTTTTCGTCGGGGTTTAAAAAGGTGAACTGAGTGACAAAGTGAGTAGTGGCCACTGATACTGCTGGCCATCAGTATATTTTTAAAAAAGTGTCAGATTTGAACGGAATCCACTGGATGAAACTGCCAGAGGTAAAGTCTAATGGTTAGACTCTAACAAAATAATTTGTAGTGTAAAATACTTGAAAGTATTCTCAATAAGTGTGTAAAATAGCAGTCCTTGAGTGTGCCACTTGTTCAAATAGCACAAATGCATAAATCATGTGGATTCCGTGCCAATTCCGAGATAACAAACTTTAAATCATCAAGGTCATGATGCCTTTGTTTGTAAACATAATAGAATCAATTAACATTTATTTCTTTAAATCCTAAAGATATATTTAACATGTCATATTAGAATCAAGTGGCCTAGACCGCCAGCTTATGCAAAAAGGCCCAAGTTAAAGGGCAAATCCCATTAAATGGCTTAACTCACACCTACACAAACTCAACGTGAAAAATATGTAATAGGAAAACTGTTACTAGATTTATACAAGAAAAGTAACGATTACTATAATAATTTAGTGTCGATTTTTCAAAATAGGCCTAATAGAAGCATCCTTATAATGAAGGTAAGGTCTTTCACGCAAGAAACGTGTTTACAACTGGTACAATCGTCATTGAAATCTTATCGAACTTTTACCATTCCTAAACATAACACATAGTTTAGTATGCGACTTACACGAGTGTCCGACTGCCAAGCCATCACCCATGTGAGGATAAACTATTTTTCAAATGGAATGAGAAATAATCCACATTCCCTGTAAGTCATAAGGTTGGGTGCAGTTTTATGACACGTCGTTGTTCGGCAACTCCTCACAACTCCATACACACGTAATTAACATATGAAATATGATATTGATTGGTAAATATAGAATCTAAACACCAAAATTGCACTAATTCTCAACAGAATCATGTAAAAATACAAACAAAAAACTAAAAAATTGTGAAAATTATTCACTCCTCCTGACAATCAAATGAGAGTATTTGTCATTCTTTTTTTTTTACGCATAACGTTCCGTTACACGGAAGTTGTCGATTGTATTAAATGATAATCGAGTTTGAGTGATGTGCGAAACTAGATTAGCAAATTAAATTAAATTAAGTCATTCAAAAGGAATATAATTATTCGTTATTTATTATTAAACAAGATAATGTTCGACATAGGCAATAATAATAATAATGTTTATCATAGATAACTCCACGGCACCTCCGTTTAATAATTTGATCTTTTATTATTAAGCAATAATGAAGTTCGTCACAAGTTTGTGGTGCAATTGAAAAGTGCAATTTATAAGTTTCATTGATTTTGTAGTTAAATAATGCTTAATAAAATAAAATGATCTAAAACATAAAAAATATACACGCATACATGTATTTAGCAGGTGTTTTTTTTTTAGTTTAGGTTTGTTTCTTATGTTTGCAAATTAATTCTATATTTAAAACATATTTTGTAATCCTTCTTTTCTATTTGCTTATGCATGTAATGTAAGTATGTTCTTTTTAGCATTACAGGAGCTTTGGTTTTTACTGTAAGGCTATAAATGCAAATTGTATGAATAAATAAATAAGGTATTCATTAACGGTGGAAATAAAAATCTTAAAAAAAATTTGAACTTTTTCGGTAAGCGAGACACATTACTCTGTAATTAAACCATTATTATTCGGCACTCGTGCGACGTCATTATAAATCACAATCTACTGGGCGGCAACGATGACTCGCGTAAACCTTATTAATCTTCCGATTACTTTGATTCCGATGGCGAGTCGATAGCAAACTGCCATGTACTAATTATCATAATGAATTCCATCATGTGTGAACTCGAGTTACCCAAGTCGTGATTATTTGGTAGTAAATCTATCATCATTGAGTTCGTAATCTTGACAGCTCTTTAGCATAAATTATTGAGATAACGTGATGTGGTTTTGCAAACAATCCTCACTTGATGCTGCAAAGAGTATCGTGGTTCGGGCCTCGGCAAGCGGCTCGGGCGGCGCCAGGAGGACCAAGACGAGGACCGGCTGCGGTGTGCCTCCTCTACACTCCCAGCCATCTCCAGAATCCTTGTGGCATGCATCACTCCAACGGTATCACTCATTTCTCATACCAAACCTCGATATGCACTTGTAACTGTTGTAACCAACACGCATATGGACACTCCACCATTACTTTGAACTGTACAGCTAATTTTAAAATGAAATCGACACAATAGCCTTTTATTTTATTAAAGATTGCACGTAGAGCACTCTTAAGGTGCAGAGTAAGCCATATGACTGCTCTAATCTTATCAGGACAAGAAGTGGGCACGATAAAAGAAGTCAGCGTTTACAATTAGCATTTCAGTGATAACTACGGCCAAAGTGTCACACTGACAAACAATTTAAGACCTTATGTGAGATAAAAATAAGCTTTTGAATTATTTGTCCTTTTTATGTACATATTGTAGCAATTGTTTTCGCCTTTATAACCGATAGTAGATAAACTTGTGCGTCTTTTTTTTTCAGTGACCAGGGCCATGTTTTATAAAGCTACAAGTTACAATTTACAAGCGGAAGTCTCATTCTATCACCTTTTATTAGAAAGAGACTTCCGCTTGTAAATTGTAACTTGTAACTTTATAAAACACGGCACAGTTGTTGTACAAAGCAAGTGTAAAGCATGAGGCAGGTTCTCTCTCAGATCACAGCTTAATTCTAGATTACATTTAGATTTTAAAAAATCTGCTAAATTAGGTTTGAATGATGCTTGAATTCAGAATAAAACAAAAAGTATTTTGCTGTATTATAAATATATCCGCTTTTATTAATAATAAAAAAAGATTTAAGTATTTACATTCCTAGGTAACCCTCGTCACTTAAACTTAACCCATGACGTACCTACCACGTAGGTAGTGACGTGAACCAACACGTTTGCATAAATTATCTATCTATCTATCATCAATTATCTTTTGTCTTGCTGTTGCCATTGGCTACAATCTGAGTTTTGTTTTGTGTAGTTACTCTTTTGTAGAGCTGTATGAAAGGGTATTCTATCATAAGGCATAAGGGGAGAGAGAGCATGAATGTCAAAGTCGACACGCTGAATCCGTCCGCCAACTGAAAAAAAAAACACGTAAGAAGTCAAATTTTATATTTATAGTTTCCCACTACCGAGCAAAGACCTTAGAATAATAATGAAAAATAGTAATAATGTTTTATCTAATCTTCCCAAAATTTGATTAATCTAAACGGAAGGGACATATCATTTTATCTAACAAAACATTTGTTCCCAATAGTACCGGAACTATTTGTCTACATCCTATTAGGTAAATAAAGAGATTTGTATTTGTAGGTAGATTGAGGTGGCACAACACTACTATCGCCAAGTCATCCATACCATCCTTTGTCTCTTGTATCGTCGTTTTAAGTAAAGGTAGAAGTTAAAATTTTTACTTAATTTGGTTTAGAATACCTATCCCACAAGACGTAACTGGACGTCCAAATGTCAATTTAATACTTATTTAGTTTTTGAAATATTTAAGCTCAAAGTTACACTTTTATGACACTCACTGACTGACTGACTCTTTGACTGATGACTGATGATCATCAATATTGTAATCTACTTCTAGCAGACATACAGGCCTAAAATTTGGGATTCGAATATCTGGCCCGTATTTCACCTTACGTTTGTCAGTTTTATATGACAATTCGAACTACATTTCTTTGACATTACGAAGCGCGCTAAAACAAAAGCTCTTCAGGTCAGCAGTGCCCTAAGCATGACTTGTCGAATCCTGCGTCACGTAAAATCGAATAGTAAACTATAACGAGTTTGTATGACGTTTGGAACAGCGCCCGCCCGTGAGCGTATTTGGAACTAAAATTTAGTATGAGATTTCTCGATCTCGATACGATAACCGTAACGTAACGCAGGATTCGACAATTCGTGCTTAGGGCACATTGACACCGAACTGTTATTGAAAACTGACAATTGTAAAGTTGGTGAAATAGGGGCCAGAGAGCATGTTAGTAAGTACCCCTACAAAGTACACTAAAAGATCATCGTCCTTTTCTCTTAAAAGATGTAAATTTTACTTATTCGATGTGTATATTTCTAACTATAACTATGTATTAAGTCTTTGCATATGTGAGGGGTGTGATAGCTAATTAGTCCGAGCTTATTAAAAAACGCCAAGGCCTATTATTAGTAACTGGTAATTATTATATATTTATATATAGATATATACTAACCAAATTGGCTACAGAAAAGTTGAGCGGGTACAGCCTGTTGGCGACCAATACTCTGTTCACGATGATATGCATAAGTAAGGCAGACAGAGACAGACGGCTGAGCACCACCCATCCCTGCCACTCTATCACACTCCGATATAAATCTGTTGAAATAAAAATGTGTCATCTGACTAAGAGCATCATGTACCGTTTGACAGAAAAGGCTGGCGAATGCCGAAGCAAAACCGAGCGTATCAGACAATTAGTCCTCAAGTGTCAAAGTGCCTCATATTTTAAGATCTAGTGATGGCCCAAAGATCTAAATTCCATGATAATAAAATTAATAAAAATAGCATTCTGGACTTCTTATCTGTATAATGCTTTAAATATAGCTATTAAACACTGTTCCCTTCGCGCGGTACACTTAATAAATAAAATAAATCTTATTTATATTAGCTTATTCAAGTTTACACGCATAGAAAATTCTCACCATTGCGATTTGTTTTTGTGTTTTTCAAAAACATTTTGTTTTATTGCAGACTGATAATCGGTCTATTATCTAGTTAATCGGAGACAATACATCTAGCAAGACCAAGTAAGTACTATGTAGGTTTTTAGTCCGAGGGCAAAACAAACGTGAACAAGTTGCTAAAAGTTTGCTTTACTTATGTTACTTACAGAAGCTACTTAGACTATAATCAACATTCAGTCATTGTGATTAAGGATGTACCAAAATCAATGATATCTCAGGTATTTATAAAAAAAAAACAGTTTTTTTATATGCTTAAACAGAAAAAAAAAATGTTTTTTTATATTTTTTGACTGTTGTCACATTGATTTGTGTCTTCTACACGCCTAGAACCCTCTTAGATCTCGGTCAGGCACCATGTTTGCGACGTAAACGTAACGTACTTTGTGACAACGCACGTGTCTCGCCTGTTAAAAATGCGAATAACACACATTTAGAGCTGTATCCTCGGCTTAGTAACGCACCGACTTAAAAATGGATGGAAGACAAAGATGAATTTTAACTTTGATATTTATGTATGCGACATGTATCTATGTATGCGACAAAAAGGAGGAAAAGCAAATTATATCAATAGCACCCCTTTTGTTTTTGGATCAAGTAAATACATGTTAATTATAAATTTTAACAAATCTAATATTTACTTATGGTTTATGGTTTATGATTATTAATTTCTCAAAAGTTTTACCATCAATTAGGTACTGAGAAAAACACATTTTTCTTAATAACTAAATGAGAAGCACGAAACGGTCATGCTAACAAAAACAAAGTGGGTAGATTAGAAACACCAATAAGCACAGGTTGGAGTGAGTTTGATTGCAAGTTCAAAATGCATGACAAGCTACACTCTTATTTGAACCGACGTTTACGTGTTTGGTAAACATGATTGTTATTACTCTTTTACCCATAATTAGACTAGCCAATGATTTTGAACAAATAATCAAACTTTTGTAGTTACATTGAGAAATGCCCTTACATGTCAAAGTACTTATGACCGAAGACAAGAATGTGCTTTGGCTGACCTGTTGAAAAACTTTTCTCACTATACTTACCTATAACCTATAACTAATGTAAAGTATAAAATAAAAATAGTTCTAATTACCTATAATACAGATAGACACATTTTTTTCCTATTGATACATTAATTAAACCCCTTTTAAAAAATAGCGAAATGTATGAATTTAGTAAGAGTATCAAAAACGAAGTAGGACATGAGTTGTTTTCTTTATAATGATAAGACATTAAGGTTTTGTAGACAATTGACCAACCTAGTAAATATTAAGGAAAATGTATTATATTATACTACTGTCATTGCAAGCAGGAAACCCTCAAAATATGTTGCCTGCTTACTTAAATACAAATAATGACTTGGCTTCTTTGACATCCATCATCAGTTTGTTGTAAAATTGTGCTTCTTTTCTAAACAATGGACTTCTTGCCTTAATATGGGCGAAGAAGTAAATTGTTTACTTGTCTTGTTATCTTTTTTTTGTATTTGTACTTTTTTAGTAACCGTTGTGGCAATGAATGTCTTTGACCTTTGTTTATGATTTTTCTTACTAGAATACATGTATCATATATGTAGGCTGGGGTTATATTTAGTACCTATTTGTGTATCTTTATAGATTTTATTACTTGGAGTAAGATAACTAACTATAGTTAAACAGCAATTTTATTATTTTATTTTGTGAAATTTGTAGGCTCCGTAAGTTAGATCTTGCAGCAGAGCCCCATAATTATTTCAATCAGATAATCGATATGAGACTTTATGAGGGAATAATAAATAGTATAACGGACACTGATTAGAAGACAACGAAGGACACCTCGTAATAAGGCGCCCGTAAAACTGTTATTTTTGAGCGCAACATTTCAATGTGTGGTTTCCAACTTAGTTTGTCATCAAGGGTCAGACCAAGGTATTTTTCTTGATTTATTTGGAGCAATACGAAACCATTAATAGTTAATGGTGCATAATTCTGAATAACTTTGTTTTTAACCGCAAACAAAAACGTATTTATTTTTCAATTCAGTCATTTTTAACAAATCATGCTGTACCAGTTTTGCAGAATATTGAGGTCATTCTGAGTTTGCTCGAAAATGGTATCTATTGAATTTCCGAAATAGAACAGGCAGGTATCATCAGCTTATAATGTTATGTGGCCATGTAATCCTACTTCGTTAATATTATTTACGTAAATCAGAAACAGCAATGGACCCAATATCGAGCCTTGAGGGATATTTACTTAACCGCTAGTTCCTGAATATTTTTGCTTAAAGTTAGCACAGTATATTTTTTTGAACGACGAGGAAGGCAAACGAGCAATTGGGTCACCTGATGATAAGTGATCACCACTGCCCATAGACACCCGCAACGCCGGAAGGTTTGCAGATGCAAATTAAACGACTTGATCAAACGACAATTTTCCTTATCATTAATTAAGTAGGTAGGCATTCAATTAGTGTTTCCTGGCCGATGAAATAAAAATCTGATAAGTATCAACTTACGCTGCAAACAAAAATTTTGATTATTGTTTTACATAAGTACCAGTATGCAGAATTTATCATTCTTCATGCAAATAATTCATAGAGACTCCATGAACGCCCGGATGGCCAAGTGGTTAGAGAACCTAACTACGAAGCCTGAGGTCCTGGGTTCGAAACCTGGTCGAGGTAGATGTGCATATGATGAATACAAATGTTTGTTCTCGAGTATTGGATGTTTGATACGTGTTTAGTTATTTATTTATATTTTTCCGTTGTCTAGTACCCAGAACACAAGCTCTGCCTAATTTGGGTCTAGGTCAATTGATGCCAATTGTCACACAATATTTATATTATATTCTATATTTACATACCTTCCTTCCTTCCTTTTGTCTACTCTTTTTTCTGATGTCCTGTCAATCGCCCGAAGGTTAACTGGTAGAGATCCCTTTAAGGGATAAGTTCGCCTTTGTACATTTGCTTTTGTTCTGTTATCTGTTTTTTTTTGTGTACAATAAAGAGATATACATACATACATACATACATACATACATACCTTCAACTTTGAATATGCACCCTAAAATGAAGACTCCCATAAGGGCGGCATAAGCTGGTTTATCTAGAGTGGCGTATATCGACACGGTGAGGGGTGACGTCATGGCGAACAATAATAAAAGGCCCATTAAACAGAAAGCGAACGCCAGAGGTATCGCCATTCTGAATGCGAACACGAATTTCTGAAAAAGAAACAGTAAGTAAGTAAGTAATAAAAATAAAGTCAGAAAATTTGATAATAAAAAAACACAATCAAATTTAGAACGTCCTCTTTTAAAGTCGGTTAAAAATAACTTCCCCACACGTGTTTTTAACAAGTTTTCTTACTTAACTAAAATGAGCTGATGATCTTTAAACACCTGAACAGATCGTTTTAAACCAAAAAAAACTTTAAAAATCGGGCCAACCGTTTGGGAGCTAAAATGCCACACATACACAGACACAGTGACAGGTTACACTTATAAGACCATATTTTAGGGCCGAGAGTTAAAAATAAGACTATTAGTAGAATATAAAGATTTAGTGAAAAGACATATCACTTAAAAAATTATAGTTTTATAGTTTACGGAAATCATAATTGTTGAGTGGTTAGTAAACAAGTAAATAACAGGGCGCTTTAGTTTAGCTCGCTAGAGCATATCAACATAATCTAGTAACTCTTAAGACTAGCATCATTATGTGAAAATATTAAGCTTTGAATCGAAAATAGAATTGAAATGAAAATTTTAAGTTTAAAAATGTACCTTATTTTTCTTTAGGTCGTATTTTGCTGCTTTTATCTGCATGTATGCACACGCTGTAAGTATACCAATGATAGCAGATGGCAGGTTACCCCAAAGGGACTGGTACAGCAGATGGAAAGACTTCTCAAATTTGAAGGTGGTCAATAGATTCCTGAAAATGATAAAATTAAAGAAAGAAAAAAAAGGGAAAGAAAGAAAAATGTTTATTCAACGTATACAAACCACAAATATAAATAAAACAATTAATAGAAGAGAACATCAGACGTTAAACAGGCTTTCCCTCAGCATTGCGCGACGGATTTGTAATTACAAATACAACAACCGCAGTGTATTTACTATTACCACAAAGAACACACAGCACACAGCTTTAAATAGTGTGTTCGTTTTATTTTTAAAACGTATTCTAATTCGACGCGACGGTTGAATTTCTAAATGTTAAAATAAATTTAATTTATAAATGTAGCTCAGCTTTATACTATGAATCACGGTGCACTCAAGAAATACTTACAAAGCCTCAAGTAAATACTTTCATATCTCACTATTTGCTCAAATATTCACACATATTTACTTACTCTGGGTTCATTATTTGTAAACTCGGTTTCAATTCCAGGAAGTATACGATGGTAAATACCACAGTCAGAGACACGGCCATCAATCCGATTAAAATTCTAGGTATTTCGTCTTTTCTTCTCACTAGGTACACGGTGATGATTGTCGTTATAAGATAAACTTGGAAATCCACCGATAAATACCTGTGAAGTACAAACATGACCTTTTCGATACATTGTCACTACTTAGCGTAGAATCATTTATAAATATGTAAGTAGTTGGGTACTCCTTGATGTTTATCAACCTAAGGCCTTCTATTACTATACCATAACGATTAACAGCCGCGGCTCCTAATATTCGATCTATCCTTTGTTCTGATCTACTGACGATAAAAGCATCTATCTATCTTCAATTTTGCCGACTCAATAAACTTACTGTAGGTAGGTAATACAATATCTGCTTGCTTTCCTTCTGTCGAATAGAAGGATGGTGGTCCATCTACGACAGCAAATTGTTGGGTTGTATATTTATTAAATTCGTCAGTACTCGATAGATCAAAACATGAGATAGATTGAATATTGGGAACGGCTGTAACACTAACCATGCCTGCGGATGACAACCGGGTGGATAAAAGTTCTGCAACAAAAACAATTGCCGCCAGAATGTCGACCGGCACACTTCTGCTTCACCTTCCACGTGCTTACTCCAAAGCGGGCCATCGCCCAAATATGGCACCAACGTCGCTGACAGACCCACTGCTGTTATAAAGACGGGGCCAATTCTGAAAACAAGAGAATATCAATTTCTTTTCTGAGAGATGAAAGATTGTCGTTTGACATGTTAGTCTAGCGATAAAGGATAAGCAAAGCAGATGCATGTTTCAATAGCAGTTTTAACCTGACATATCTATCAATGACAGCCACCGCAACGGATTTGTATCCCAACTTGGATTTCTCAGCCAGTCCAAAAGTTTTCAGGGTTCTTAGAAAACTCGTGATAACGATGAATGTTTGAATAACAAGGGTGCCATTGAAAAATATAACGAACTCCGGCCGGTCACCAATCTGAAAAAACGATTTTAAATAAATAACTTAAATCAGTAAACTGCGAGCCGATGGGTTAACTAAAAAGCAGCTCAAGCTTTTAGATTAAGTGTAAAATGCATAGTTTTTGAAAGTACTGCCACTTGTATACAAACCCCTCATACAAAGCCACTTCATTTTATTTTCATAATACTTCGTCAACGTAAGTAACATAATATTAAACTTGTTTTTGTACAAATTTGACAGCGAAGTATCTTAACACGACGATATTTCGCAATGCTTCATCAGATTTAATGTTAGCTAAGTACAAAACGCTAAATACTATTTACACATAGTTGATGAGATTTGTCACAATAACAAAACGATTATGCCAACATCGCTATGCATCTCATGAGCTAGGAGAAGACTGGCTTAAACTCGTTATTGCCCTTGAAAGACTGTGCGTATACGCATGTGACTGTGAATCATTATGGTACTCAGCGTAAAGAAAATAAAAGAGTTCTTAGGAGATTAGATGACATGCAGATCTATGTATGACATAATAATACCTATGTGTATAGTGTAATGAGTAGTGACAATTATTTATACATACCGTTTCAACGTATCTTGGGTTCGGTAAAAATCCGATCACTAATCCCAAGATCGTATGCGCTATGTGTACCAGAACAGTTAATATGGCCCTGCGAACAACAAATCGTTTGTCAGTTTAACGTGCTAGTTAACATTTTAGAATCTATTAAAAGACTGTCATAAGAGTTAAATAATCACTAGCGTATTGTTATAAGTATGATGTTCTTTTGTTGCCCGAAATAATGGTGTTACTTTGCAGACTTGTGTAGACAATATAGTTAGTAATATTTGCCACCAGGAACTTAACATGATTTTGTTGCCTAATGACTTTTTAATTTTACATTACCTCATCCCATGGAAGCATAAAAAGGTTTCCCCCGAGGTCTCAACTTTCTTCGTTAGCTTCTTCCAATTCTCGCATAAGGAAAATGCCATTAACCACGAATTTTCTATAAAAATTACGGTACATTACATTATCATCATTACGTGCCTACTCGCCGAGTAGTAGTCGGTTGTATACACCACGATAGGTACATTTCTTCTTCTATGGGCTTTAGAGCTCAATTAATGCTCTACTGTTAAAACTAATTAAAACGGGTCACTCGCGTATTTATTGCTTTTAATATGTTTCAGGAAGCTATAAACTAATACGAGTAATTAGTCTTAAGCAACAACATAGTGCAGTCAAGTGCAAAAATATGTGTGCATACCAGGGTTGTCATGGATATAAAATTTCATGGATATGAAATTTAGGATCTGGATACGGATATACAATAGTTATTTGTTATACAAGGGTGCAAAGTTGTATTTTACCCGCGAGTGTGGAATTGAAACACAAGCGAAAGGACTCTATAGTTGAACCACGAGCGAAGCGAGTGGTTCTAAAATAGAATCCTGAGCGTAGCGAGTGTTTCAACACACGAGAAGTGAAATACATTTGCACCCGTGTATAACACAAAACTTTTCACCACACTGTAGCGAGGAAAGCGCAACCTGCAAAAAAACGGCTCATAAAAATAAATCTTCGTCTCTGGAATCATAATTTTTTTTACGATATTATAACAGAAAACTCTGGAAGTTGTGTATTTTTACGTGACTGGGACTCGGAGTAGGTGAGAAAATTGTTGTTGACATTTATGACGATGCGTTTTGAAATTGCATCAACTCAACTTGTGCGTTCAGAATTATATTCAACGTCATCATAAAAAAACAAATGTTTCTCATAGAATTTTAAGGACCATTAAATAAAGCTAAATTTGGTATTTTTTATTAAATTCTCAAACCATTTATCATTTATTTAATGATAATTAATATCGAACGAACCATTATTATGAGCGTTTTACATTTTGTTATCTGTCAAAAGCTACTTAAACACGCTCCACTCCAAGGTCAAATTACTTTCCCCACTAGTGGATAAAATGCAATTTTACCCGCTTGTATTAAAGGATAAAAGACGGCTTTCCGAGGTAGTGAGGGGTAAATAATATTGTACGGTTAAGGATATTAGAGTTTTAAGAAATTATAAAAGCAAAACAGAAATACCTAGTAATGATTTGACTTGAAAATAGGTTAATTTAAAGGAAACAGGTTAACGAAGAAAACGACAACAAATAAAATCTAAAACTGAATAAAATCTGTGATTAAATATAAAAAAAAATGCTAAATCTTCAATTCAATCAATAAATCAGTAGTTATTTTAGATACTCAATTTTAAGTCTTACCTACTAAAAAAAAATGCAATATGTATGTCCTATAGTTTTTGTTACGGTTACGGAGCTCCTTAACATCCCTCTGGTACATACAACTTACTCAAAATTACGTCCCGTCCCATGGCCCTTATGTGGGCGACTTAAGGTTATGGTGGATTAATTCCATACATATTTTTGCACATGACCGTACCTAATACTCAGGGGTATAATTAAGGCAGTCGCTTTCGGTCCTTCAATCCGGATCTAAATAATTATGGCAGAAACAATGTACTAATTGCTATAAATGATCTCTGAACGGTAATCTTTGAACTTTTTGTTTTCATAATTGCACCTTGTTTATAAGCATAATACCTGCATTCAACTCACCTCCCGACCTTCTGTCCTTACGGAAAATGTCGTACGCAGTCCCCATACAGTTGAACAATGCAATTGCGCTTATGTAAACTACAAACAATCGATCTATGCTGTCCATTTTTCTTTTTTCTCCACGATTCCTACAAGAGTCTAATTCTGATAAGTGGGCGCGGATACCGAATTCTTTCTGTATATCTTGATCGATGCAGCTCTCAAATGATTTTTCTATAGGTAATGTTTTGTTTATGGCACACGTGCCGGTGCTTCTTAAACACTTGCCTCGGTAGAGTTTTGTATGATTAAAATTAATTATAGTGTCCTCCGACAGTTTCTGGGAAAGACAGGATTTTAACAAAACATTTGTAATTAAATACGAGAAATCAAATTTATTTATTTGTAATACATTTTACAGCAAATAGGATCAAAAAGTACTTTTTACGAATTTGCATCTGTTCAGTATCGGATTAAGCTGAAAATTTACGTACTTTTGTAAATCTAGTAACAATACAATAGTCTATTAATGAAATTCTGGTGGTAGGGCCAGAATCGTATCTGCATCAGGGAACTCTTCGATGGTTAATGGCATCGATTTGATGGCTATGTAAATTGAATGTCAGAAAAACTTATTCATACCTATAGTTTTTTGGTTGAGTTCTCTAACTGGTTGCAAGACTTTACTTTAAACACGCGGTGGATGACCACAGCGTATAAGTAAGAGTAAGGTCTATATGACCTTTAAGAGATTTTTCTTTTGTTTTTATTTTGCATATTGATTTGATTGATTATTGACAAAACAATTAGTTAAATGATTTAACTTTAAATGAATACCTTTAACGTATCGAACACAGGAGAAGGGCGTGGTGCCTGTAATTCAAATGTGCCAACACAGTAAACTGTGTCCCTTTGAGATAAACATTTCTCATAATTTTCGAGCACAAATAGTTCCGGCAACTTATAGTAATCTTCATCTAAAAATCAAATTAATAACATACATACAATAGCAAAAAGGATGCATTTAAATGTGTTTATTACTTGCTCTTGAGCTTATCACAGTAATGGGAGTTCCCGGTGCAATTGCAGGTGCAGTGCAACCTTAAACGTTATGCTAATAATGAATATGCCCGGGATCCCGGGATTTGTATTGCTGTTGGAGGATAATTATTCTATTTTATTTTACATGATATTAATCGATATTACAGGTCAACGTTTGAAATAAACGTTATTATTATTGAAAAAATATCGCGGGATTATAGTCACATCCGTACTATGATTACGACTCGAAATTGCATCCAAAACCCCGATCATTGGTGATCACTTACCATCGTGAGCCACTTTCTTGTTTGCCTTCCACGTCATATAAAAAAGCTCTTTTTTTTAGTTGGTAAAATATTAACGGCTTTAAAAATGCTGAGAAGTACCCTAGGTACACCTTAAATAATTGCAAGACTTGCGTTAAAAAAAATGCAATTGTAGTCTTACGATTCTTTAATACTTTTAGCCGTTTAGGTAGGTATTTACTCTATTTGGGATGTAGCTAGTAGATTTTTGACGTGTTAAGTTATGTTGACTTAAAATCTTACCTGATATATGTGATCGTGAATAACACAAAACTTCACCAAAACACACGCATAAAAAGCAAGTAAGAAGTTTTATTTTCATCTTGAATTTGTATATAAACTTTACACAGTATTTTTAAATAATTATTTAAGCAATTAATTTTAAATCACTTCAATCCTATCCGTTAGTTTAACAAGTGTGCATGGCATATAGGAAAGATGTGTCACATAGTCTTTCAATGGAATATTTTTGTGCATGGATGAGTGAAACGACTCGGCGCCAGCGCCGGCAATTGGCAAGTAAACGCTAGGAGTTAGCGAGTGAGCCTCCATTGTCGCACGCAGACTATATTTGTTCACTAAGATACAGTCAAGGATACGGTTCAACGTTGTTTATTGACATTTTATTTCATTAACAACTAGGAGTTCTGTTTTGAGGGTATTTCCGTCAAAAGAAAGCAGGGATAGTTCAACGGCAGAAGTTTAAAATTTTAACATTATCGTGCAAAGGAACGTTAAATTATAATTTCATACATACACACAATTACTGAAATGTTCTGTGCATGTGATTCATATGCTGAATATGATATAATTAATCGAATATGAATTTAAAAACAATTGTCATTATTATTATTATCATAATTTTTGTTTCGTTATAGGTACTCGAAGGAATTTCGATTTGATCTACGTATAATCTACGTATAATCGAGCTATTGCCCAGCCCTAGGCTTAGTGACAGGTGACAGTTGTCGTCATTGTATAGTTGAACCTAATGTCGCTTTACACAATTTGTTATACTGTATATTCTATAATTCAAATTTGTCTCTATGACAATGTCATAGAGTGCAATATTTGTGAAAACTTGCACACAAGACATCGTTTCAAAATCTCGTCATTTTCGCTGCATTCAGCGTGTGTCTTATTTTGTTAGAGGAAGTATAATGTTTATTCTTTGAAGTTAAGCATTATTTTCTGAAATTAGCCAGAAAAATAAGTGAAAACAGTATTATATAACTTTAAAAATGACACAGCAGCTAATAAACGAGAACAGCAAATACATATTAGAGTGAGTTGTCCATTTCGGAAGGCTAACCTGTTTGTTAAACTTATGGCCTATTTCTTCATGATTTTCTTTTGATTGCAGTTTATTTTCGGAGCAAACCGTTGACTCCCAAAGTTTAGACTCTATATGTGCTCAAGTGCAAAAGAGGTTTCCAAAATCGGAACACTTTAACTGTAAGTAGTAAAATTTCCATCAAAAATACCATGCCTATTTGTAACAAAAATTGTGACCTCTATGTAATTGTATTAAGGTCCAAACACAAAATTTTGGCCATACCACATTTGAATTCGAAATTATACTATTTATTATCCCTGTATATGATAATTTTCTACTCTTATTCTGAATTGAGATTCATAGAGATCATCTTACTAAATATCACACATTATTTCTTGATACTCGTCCACGATTTGGCTTACGATTAAATGTTTATCAACTCATTACAAAACCAATACTAATACTTTTTGTAATTAATGGAATCACACCACATCCATTATCAGTCCATTAGAGGCCTCTTTATTTTAATACTTACTTTGCCTGGTCCTGTGCCAATATAAATAATAATATAACTTATTACAGCCCACTGCTGGGCACAGGCCTCCTCTCAGACTGAGAGGATTTCGGCAGTAATATTCAGCCCAGAGCGGATTTGATACTTTTTTTTTTTATCTAATATTTAACGAGGCTTGAGTGCACCAAATGTGACTATGTCAGCCTCATGGGAAACCTCAGACTTCAGAACTCTCAGTCTCTAGATGCAAAGGCATGTCTAATGAATTTGTAAACCAGTACCGCTTCATCAGACAAAGGTCGACTCAGAATTACATTTATGCCACCATTAAACATACCCATGCCATCTAAGTACTTTTCTCTAAAATGTCAATTTTCATCACATTCTATAATAAAATGAATGAGGTCCTCGGCTCTGTCACATCCCACACACAAAGGCGATTGTACAATTTTCATCAAATTAAGAAAACAATTTAGTGGGATGTGACCAGAGCGCACACGAAAAGCCCACACGAGTAGGTCCCTCGGGAGGCTGGCACGATCAAACCAGGGAAGATTTGATACTTTACACACACTATTGAATCACCACCACAGAAACAATGACCGTGCCAAGTATCTTGCGGCGCATTCTTCTTAGCAATCATGGTCTTTCCGAAACCTCTGGTAGACTAAAAAAACCGGCCAAATGCGAGTCTGACTCGCACACGAAGGGTTCCATACCAATTTCTATAAAAACAGCAAAAAAATCATGTCTGTTGTATGGGAGCCCCCACTTAAGTATTTATTTTATTCTGTTTTCAGTATTTGTTGTTATAGCGGCAACAGAAATACATCATCTGTGAAAATTACAACTGTCTAACTATCACAGTTCATGACACAGAGCCTGGTGACAGACGGACAGTCAGACAAACAGACGACAGCGGAATCTTAGTAATAGGGTCCCGTTTTTTTTTACCCTTTGGGTACGGAACCCTAAAAAATGACGTGTAAAAGAGCAGAGCATCATTGCGAGAGGAGCTCGACAGGCGTATTCAAGATGGAGAAGCTGATATCACAATTAGATATATTCGGGGTCGCCCTACGATTGTTAAATCTGAGGATAAAGTTGAAGTTAATGAAACATCTGATAATTAATCACATACTGCAACTACTTTACTGTTGTTATTATTACGGTTGTTTTTCTACTTGTAGCTCTTAACTCGGATTGTTAACTTCTGTTTCTTGTACGCTGCTTCCAACAATGCCCGGTAAAAAGGAGACGAAGTGGCTTAGGTTAGGTGTTCTTAATGCTCAGTCTTTGAATACCGGTAGGGATGAATTTGTGGAGACGATAAGGCACCATAATGTTGATATCGCTTGCATTGCTGAGACTTGGTTAACGCCAAACTGTGACCTTAATATGTATAAACTGACGGGATATAGGTTTCTCCATGCTCCGCGGCGTAATATTAATGGTGGTGGCGTAGGCATATACTTGAGAACTAACTTGAACTCACGTCAGTTGGATTTTCCGTCCTCTGAATTGGAGCAGATGTGGGTCGAGGTTAAGTTGCATAAGCGTAAAATTGCTATTGGAGTCTTTTATAGATTACCAAACACTAACTACAGCACTTTTCATAACCAGCTCGATGATGCTCTATCCGTTTTTGTGGGAAGCTATGATGATGTGATTATTGCCGGCGACTTAAACCTGGACCTACTTCTGACGGGTGCAAACCAAACAAGCTTTCTGACACTTGTGCATAAATATGGGCTCACGCAGGTCGTTTCGGAGGCGACGCGCGTCACTCAAACCAGCGAAACACTGATAGACGTAATTTGCTCTAAGTCTCACCTTAAACCAACAGCTTTGACGGTTACGCACAATAAAGTCCTGAGTGACCACGGATTTATCTATGCGGAGTTTCCGCTTTCCGTTCCGAAGCCAAAGCCTAGAACGGTCACATACCGACTATTTGACAACTTTGACACCGACACATATAGTTGGGCCGCTTCTATAACACCATGGGAATGGGTAACGGAGGCGCGGGACGTGGTTGTTATGGTTGATAGGTTCAACACGCTTATTCTTGAGTTGTTTGACCACTTTGTTCCTGTGCGTACTCGAACATTTAAAGAACCCCCTACGCCGTGGATTACGGATGTAATAAAAAGAATGATGAAAGAGCGAAATAAAGCTGAAATTAAGGCAGGGAAGTTTAAAACCCCAGAAAGTATTCGTTACTATCAATCACTTTTGAATCTTGTAACGTCGGCAAGACGTAGCGAGAAGGCGGCATATGTCAAGTAATGTCAATAAACATATTCGCAACCCCAAAAATTTGTGGGCTGAGGTAAACAATCTCCTGGGGCGGCAAATACAGGATACAATACCCCTTCACTTGCGTAGTCCGGATAAGATTAACGGCTTTTTTGTTGACTCTGTGCCCCCTTTTAATCAGGCTCTGCCAACTGACAATGATATTTCGGCTCATTGTAGTCCTATTGAGGGGTCTGATACTTGGTAACTGCAGGGTGTCTCAAGTGATGCAATCAGTCGCATCATTGCCTCGATTAGCTCTAAAGCCGTCGGGAGCGACGGAATATCGATAAAAATGATCAAGCTCACGTTGCCACATTCACTTTCGGCTATTACATGTATTATAAATACCTCACTGTTCTCCGGGAGATTCCCGAGGGCCTGGAAAACTTCCATTGTTAGACCTATACCCAAAAAAACCAAGGTGGAATCTTGCAGTGATCTTCGCCCGATTAGTATTTTACCCGCTCTCTCTAAGATTCAGGAGAGGGTGGTGCTTGAGCAGATACGGACGCGCTTGGAAAAGACCAGAGTTATCCCAGAGGTTCAATCCGGCTTTCGCAGGCACCATAGTACCGCTTCGGCCGTGTCCCACGTGGTGGATGAGGCTTTAAATGCGTCTAACGATGGCCACGCAACTGTTATAGTTTTGCTGGACTTCAGTTGGGCTTTTGACTGTATTCTGATTCCTACCTTGTTGGCCAAAATGAGGAACTACGGATTCTCTACATCCGCTTGCCAATGGTTTTCGAGTTACTTCAGTGATAGGGACCAGATTGTTGAGTGTCCTGATGCTGGCGGCAGACCGTTGCGCTCATTGCCCCTGAAGCTTGAGAGAGGAGTGATCTAGGGATCGATTCTGTGACCCACGCTGTACAGTTTGTATACCGCTGACTTGCTCAATGTAATTAAGCATTGCTCTTACCACATGTATGCAGATGATACTCAGCTGTTCAGGCATATGCTTCCTACTCAGCAGGGCGTGACTCAGGCTGTATCGCAGATCAACGAGGATCTTGAAGCTGTGGCTGACTGGTCCGGTAAAAACGGTCTCGTTGTTAATCCCACCAAGTCAGTATTTGCAGTGCTAGGTACGAAGCTGCAAAGGGAGAGGTCTCGTATTTATAACATAGATTTGCGCATGTCAGGGTTGCCCGTTTTGGAGGAGCGTCAGGTGAGGAATCTTGGACTGATAATGGAGGATTCGCTTACATTTGAAGCTCATATCAATAACAAATCGTTTAAATGTTTTGGGGCTCTCAGATCACTCTACAAGTTGAGGCCATATCTCACGGTAGATGTGCGTGAACGCCTAACGGACTCTCTCATTTTGTCTCAGTTGGATTATGGTGATATAGTGTATGGTCCGTGTTTACTTAAAAGGACTCAACTGGCAGTACAGCGCGTACAAAAAGCATGCGTACGCTTTTGTCAGAATATCCCGCGTCGTTCTCATGTGAGCCCATATTTGAACAGGTCCGGCGTTCTTAACATGTTGAACAGACGCACCCTGAGAATGGCATCCTTGGTGTTTGGTTTGAAGCGAACTGGTGTACCGCCTTATTTGGCGCGTAAGCTGGAATGGTCGGATCGCAGCAATGCAGGTTTGCGGTCATGGGGCGAAACAATCTTGCTTCCCCGGTCCCGACTCCAGGCATTTAGAGGTAGCTTTCGTTACGCTGCTTCTAAATGTTGGAACAACTTGCCTCCGCCAATAAGAAGTAGTGGGTCCCTTCCGGTATTTCGAGAACGTTGTAAGGCCTGGCTGCTAAGTGTGCAGAGTCAGGGTAGTGAATCGGGGTAGACACGCTCTCTAAAGTGAAACTGTACTTGACTCTAACGTATACCAACGTGTTTTGTTTGTTATGTGCTTTACTTACCTAATGTTACCGGTGCCTCTTCATGTTTTATGGTCACGAACAGTCCGTGTGTGTGTGTGTATGTTTATGTGCGTGCATCCGTGCTTGTGTGTGTTTGAAAGTCTACAAGTGTATTGTGGGGGCGACTGAAAAACAGCGCCTGTTTGCCAACAGACCTTTTGGTCTGTTTGGCACAGGCATAAGCTGAGGCGCCTACCATTTCAATAGTTAGTAGTGTTTTTAATGTTACTGTACACTAGTTTAAGCTATACCTACAAACTATTGAATAAATGGCTTTTATTATTATTATCATTCAACTGCCAATTTGCTGAGTAAAATTTTGAATTTGTTCTAATACAATTAAACCTCTACAGTATGCCTCCTCCTGTCCTCACTCATCACGGGCGGGGACCTGTCCCTTCCCGGGCAGCGAGTGGTGGCCCTCGCTCTGCTCCATGACCTCTACAAGGTGGACAACCCGTTCAGCCCGCTGTTCCTGCACCTGCTGGAGGGCAAGCCGGGGCTGGCTGCGCTGGCACCACAGGAGCGGCTGCTGATCGGACAGCTGCACGGATTCCTTGGAGTACATGTTAGAGATGTAAGTTTTCTTTTTAAACTTATATTTATTGCGGCTTGAAAACACCAATTGTAACTGTCAGCTTTTTTTATGTATGATAAGGTAGGTATTAGGTATCATCATCATAATGTCAGCCGAAAGATGTCCAATGCTGGACATAGGCCTCCCCCAAGGCTCTCCACTCAGACCGGTCTTGTGCTTTCCGCATCCACCGCGGTCCCGCGATCTTTACCAGGTCGTCGCTCCATCTTGTTGGAGGCCTACCGACAGCTCGTCTCCCGGTCCGTGGACGCCATTCGAGAACCTTCTGTCCCCATCGGCCATCAGTTCTGCGAGCTATGTGCCCCGCCCACTGCCACTTAAGTTTCGCAATTCTTCGGGCTATATCGGTAACCCCAGTTCTACTGCGGATATCATCATTTCTGATTCTGTCCCGCAGAGAAACCCCGAGCATAGCCCTCTCCATCGCCCTCTGAGTGACTTTGAGCTTTGACTTTGGTATTAGGTATGTTTTAAATAATTGAACAGGCTCAGCATTGATTGTACTTGTTTATTCACCACAAAATCCGACTAATATAAAGGGGTAGAATATAATTACACCTGCTGTCTTACTCTCCACACCGGAACACAATAGTGGAAGCACTGCTCCTTAGTAGCATGATTAGCGTGTGAGATGATGGTAGCGATTCGGACGGACCTGGCACAAGGTCCTACCACCCGTCTACGTGGCGTGTGTCCGCCGTCTGTCCGGTTGTTCTCCTCTACAAGTCGCATTTCTCAACTGATTATCGTAAAATTTTGTAAGCAGATTCAATAAACACATATAATTAAATTGTAATAATCTAAAAATAACATGAAACTCAATCATATTGAAATAAACGGATCAGTCAGTCGAGTATAGCCTGACATGTTTTGGACTAATCCGTAGTCCTTCCTCTGGGAGCACACGCCGCGCAAGTAGCGAGACGAGACCTTTGAAGTTGTTTTATTCTAAACACTCGTGTGATCTTATTACGAAACTCGGCTTCGCCCCGTTTCATAAAACCATGCTCTTGTTTTAATTATCCTCATTATGTAAGAGTTGCTTAAACTATTATTACGTGTCGTTGATAGCTAAAATGTGCTATTGCGCAGCGAATCCCACAATGTAAAGTAACGTTCTAAGCACAGAACTACATTAGGATAGAAGGAAAGCGTGTATGTACCTCGCGTGCCGAAAAGAAGGGCTGAGAACCTCATTACGCGTTCCAGCTGCCGACCGCTCTCCGCGTGCGCCGTCAGAATTTTAAACAACCTAACCAACTTAAAAGTAAAAACAGTAACCCCGACTGCAATTCCGTGAAACAATATACGCTATGTCATGTCACTCCCACAACTGAGACGAATCCAATGACACAAATCCGTCAAACTGTTTAGGCTGTAGAGCGTGCCAAAGAATTAGACACATACATACGTACGCTCGAAAAACATAACACAGCTTCGGCAGTCGGATAAAAACAAAATACCTTGTTCGTCAACAACTAACTGTTCATATACCAACAATAAGATGGAGCGACGACCTGGTAAAGATCGCGGGACCGCGGTGGATGCGGAAAGCACAAGACCGGTCTTAGCGGAGAGCCGCGGGGGAGGCCGCCGGCCAGCAGTGGACGTCTTTTGGCTGATATGATGATGATGATGATGATGATACCAACAAAAAAGTTGGAACTGTTAATCCGAGGTATTTCCTCACTAAATTACATTCGTGACGTCAAAATAGTAGGTATTTCCAGTCATCAGCATAGATAAGTACTCTTTGTCCTTAAATAGGTATCTATGCAAAATGCTACACTTCGTTTCTAATGCTAATCGATGAACTCTTTCCTTCTATCCCAATACAGTTCTGTGGTCCAAAGCTGTAGTCACATCTACAAAAAACCGGCCTAGTGCGAGTCGGACTCGCGCACAGAGGGTTCCGTACAAATTTGTAGGTGTTTAAATAGGTTAGTCTATCGCGAGAACCGAGTATCGACGATTTTCCGCTTCTCCCGAGTGTTTTAAATTGTCCAGTGTTAGCAGAGCCCTACCTACTCCTAGGCAATCTGTACGCAGTGTGGGGTCATTTTATATTGGTTACAGACAAACATGAATAAGTTGGTCAACTATTACTCGTAAACCTGTACAGCCTACTTATCTGTGCTAAATTTCCACTTGAATTCGCTATACCTATGCACTACTGCTCTGACTTTTTCACATAGTCTCTCTGGTAAAAGCTATCACTTTGTTGGCCTAATTTTAATTATGTCCAAGCAAAATTACAGCTTTCTAGCACCAATTTTTATAGATATAAAATCAGAATAGACTGGAATTCAGAAATTCTCTTTTCAGATTTACCAAGTAAAGGGTTAAGTACGCCCGTACATACCTTTACTCAGGGACAATCTTCTCATCCTTCACAAACCCACATACACACACACACACACACACACACACACACACACACACACACACACACACACACACACATGCACGCACATGCACGCACACACGCACACACGCACACACACACACACACACACACACACACACACACCTTACTAATTAAGATATTAATAGGTAATAAAGCCTATGGGAGTAATAGGTAATTTGTAATTTTCCCAAGGGAGTAATGAGTTTAGTTTAAAAAAATATGGCGTTCACTCGTAGGTAAGTAGGTATAATATGTCATTCCACACTAAGGAGGTTTTAAATCAAACACGGTTTTTTACGTTTTCTACAAATAAGTATTACTTAATTTAAACGTTATTATTGTGTTTTAAAACTATTTGAGTTTACTTTGCAATTATTTCAGTGAATTTTATTTTGAAAACGATAAAAACTGGCTGTATGGATGGGCTTTCGTCTTTCCAGTTTCTAAACGCGTTTTTTATCATTATCTGTGGAAGTACTGGAAGTCTGAAGTCTCCATTGAAAAAAGTTGACAATCTCAAAACTATTATTTGTTGCCGACTGCTGAGTTTATATTTATAATCGTATATACTTAATCTAATATTTACGGAGGTACTGCCTGTACTTAGTAAAATATGTCTTCTGTATGTGAAGACCAAACTTTTAATAAATATATTTTTTGCCTTTTGTTGTATGTATTTATTTCCTCGCAAATGTGATGAAAAACATTGTGTGTATCACGGGCAGTCGGCGTTCGGAGTTCGGCGTCGGCCTTCTAATAGACTTTCGTTAGTAATACCCTTCTTACCGCCCTTCATGCACAATGTACTATGATTTTTTATTTTTATTTTGAATAGACCCTGAGCTAAGCCGCGGACAGACAGACGGACTGAGTCGCATCATAAGGGTTCCTTTTTACAATAGACAGATATGCCACCGCTTCACCGCGCGCTTACAAGCAATTATAGGTAATTAAGTGACTTAGTATCCCTTAATGTTTGACATTACGTCAGTCTAATGACAGCTAGTGAGTGAGGGCCGCATTTTGTCAGCGCGGAACAGGTGCGTGGCCTATCTTTAATGTTTTATAAAGGGATGCTTTTTACCCCACTGCGAAACGCAAAGGAGCGGGTAATGTGTTTATCAGCCTATGTATGTATGTTTGTTCCTTTGTGGCACTCTAGAGCCCGAACGCGTGGCCCGATTTTAATGATTCTTACGTCAATCGATTCTTGATAATCTTGCGAGTGTCACTAAAGACATGAGAGCAATTTAAATCCAATATGGCGACCATCAGACGTCATATTGTGAAAAATAAAAAGTCGATAAATCATATCAAGTGGGGTATCATTGAACAGGTATTTTGAAAATCAACTTTAGGTTTCTTTCATCGTTTTTCATTTTGAATGACCATGTGTTATAATATCATATTATGATCTATAACTTTTTAATTCAAAGTTGGTTCGCAATCATTTTCAGTTTAAAATATGACTAAAAGGCAAACAAAAATGACTAGACAGCTGTAACATGCCCCCGCCTGCACTCCAAATAATATTCAAGCTACCTATGTATAAAGTACTTGTAATTAGCTGGTTAGTCGGGTTTCTTGTTTATAAATTATTTTTACCAATTTTGCGGTACCCTAATGACAAATCTCCGACACTTATTGTGCAACTACGCAAACTGAACTTGGCTAACGATCTGTGTCAATGTCATCAGTAATAAATACTATTTGTATTGCAAAGTTTGCTGTATGTGTGAGCAAATAATGTCTCGGAACTTGTAACTATATTCTGAGTGGTATTTGAACACTGACAACACTTCCCTTTTGAAGTCACATCCTGTGTATACAAACATCTGGGCTCATAAAGGTTCACAGAGAACTGTTTTCTCCGAACCTATTGGTGGAACGAAGTGTCTTTTGAAACCAGGCCCTAAACTATGAAGTGCAAAATTCGAACTTCGTGTCGTGCCGTCCCGCTCACGCTAATATGATTTAATACGAGAGCGAGCGGGACGATACGATACGAACTTCGAATTTCGTAGTCGTCCCCCAGAGCGTCTAGTGTAATCAAAATCAGCGACCAAAAAAACGTTTCGATCGCGTTCGTGTTGGCACTAATGGCACGTATCGACAACAAACAATTCTCATACTATTTGCCACCCGTAGCGCAAACGCGATCTAGATGTATTTTTAGCCGTTGATTACACTAGACGCTCAGCATCCTTTGAGAGTTAATATAATAACATAACTAAATTTATAAGTTATGAAATTTTACACGACCGCCCAAAAAAAAAGAGTGTATTGTTTTGTTTGGTTATCATCATCATCATGTCAGCCGAAAGACGTCCACTGCTGGACATAGGCCTCCCCCGCGGCTCTCCACTCAGACCTTTATCCCCGCGATCTTTACCAGGTCGTCGCTCCATCTTGTTGAAGGCCTACCGATAGCTCGTCTGCAGGTCCGTGGACGCCATTCGAGAACCTTCTGACCCCATTGATGGTCATCAGTCCTGCGAGCAATGTGCCCCGGCCACTGGCACTTAAGTAAAAAAAAAAGGTGAAAATTTAAGCAGCTTCAATTCGCTCCCCTCTAAAATGTGTCTTTTACAGTTATGTTAGTTTAGCATGGGGGCGACGATACGATAATGAATAAGGATGAATTGTTCCCAGGTGATGAAGAAGTCCGCGAAGCAAGTGATGATGACGGAGGTGAGCCCCAAGGAGCTGGAGTTCGACTTCTCCCCGATGCAGGCGCTGGTGGCGGACCGGCTCGCCGACATGAGCTCCACGGCGCGGGCCACTGCGCCTGCGCTGATACCCTTAAACGACGGGTAAGTCCTACTAATACTACTACCACAGTCTATACAGTCGTCCGACGAAGGCCTCTAGACAGGTCAATCGTGCGGGGGGTGCGGGGTGGGCAGGGCGAGCCCCCTTGCATACTCCGCCCCTGCCCGATTAGTTAGGAACTTTCGCCCTCCTTGGCGCTTTGGCCATGCGGTTGCGGTGTCGGCATTTACGCAAACATCAAAGGCGTCGGACCACTGGTAGGTATAAGCTCTTTACACTGTGCTACTAGTGTAGGACGTACTCCGGCCAGGGTCGTGTTTTATAAAGCTACAAGTTGTAATTTACAAGCGGAAGTTAGACAGCTGGTGCGTTCACCAAAGGATAAGGAGCCCCTAAACGTCCCCGGGGTATATACGATTCCCTGTTCCTGTGGTAAAAACTATATCGGGGAAACTGGGCGGAATATATCCACAAGGTTATCGGAGCACATACGCAGTATGAAAAAACAGGACAATAAGGGTTCTGCTGTGGCCGAACACTCGATGGACTCGGATTCGACGCATTACATTCGGTTTGATAAGGTATCGGTACTGGCGAGAGAAAAATTTTTTATTCCGCGGAGAGTACGTGAAGCCATTGAAATTAGTCGTCATCCCAATTTTAATCGTGATAGTGGATGGTCGGTGCCCCCAAGTTGGAAGACTGTGCTAAATACTGCGTCAACGGTGAATGTGAACGAGCCTTTACAGAGTGATGTGGTCAGTGTAGTGTGCTACCCTGCATTTGACAATAATAAAAATGACGATGAAAACGAGGGTAGTTGTGTGCCGCTGTCAGCTACGTCTAGTAGTCGCGCGAGCAGAGCCGCGGCGCGCAGTGTGCGTCTCGCCGCCGCTGGGTATTGCGCTCCCAGAGGAAGCACTACGAATTAGTCCGAAACATGTCGGGCTAAATTCGACTTATATACGTGAGTGATCCGTTTTTATTTGACTATGATTGAGTCTCACGGTAGTTTCATGTTAAAAGCGGAAGTTCTTACAAAAGGTGATAGAATGAGACTTCCGCTTGTAAATTGTAACTTGTAGCTTTATAAAACACGGTCCAGGTGGGATGACGATTTGCGAAAGACTGCAGACAGATGATGGATGCGGCAAGCTGGAGACAGGGCGCTATGGCGCTCATTAGGGGAGGCTTATGTCCAGCAGAGGACTAGAATAGGCTGATGATGATGATGATGCTGATGAATACTACTAGTGCCTCTTTCCAAAAAACTAATCGACAAAAAAAATCCTATATAAATTGTCGAATCTGATCACAAAATTGCCCCTATAAATCTTATTAGCCACCAATCGCGGCTCACTTTCGACCAGATGACAAGCGACATGACAAGCTGTGAACCAATCACGACGCATTGCCCCGGCCCGCTCACCGCGGCTTTTTTCTTAATGACTTTCCAAGTAAATTATAGAAGATGCGGTGTCCAGAGGGTGGTTGGTTCGTGGTTTTATAGGTATAGATTCGTTTTAATAAATAAATAAAAAAACAAATAAAGTAAAATATCTTTATTTCAGAACATTAGGAATTCCATTAAAATTGTCAGTACCCTTCGTTACAGCTACGTTAGTATACCTACACTAAAATAATTTGAATGAATGAATGAACCGTCAAGAACCGCCAGTCCGTACCCGCTGATGCTGAGCCGGTGTCCGCAGGAGCCCCGCGACCCGCGCGGCCATGAAGGAGCTGCTGGAGGCGCTGATGGCGGCGGAGCACCGGCCGCTGCACCGCGCGCTGCCGGCCGCCGGGCCCGTGCCACCGCCCGCCTTCCTGTTGGACGCTAGCGACTTACCCTTCGCTGACGAGGTGAGAACCCCTAGAAATACTAAGAATCACTAGAATTACCCTTGACAATGTATCTCATGAGATACATAGGCAGTACGTAGCACAAACATCGTCTATGAATTTTTCTGCTGTTCAAAATAATGTTCTAAACCAAAGTTACTGAACGTCAAATATCATTAGCAGTAGAAGTTTACTTAAAACATTTTTCTTTTGAACCATCATCAGTATCTATAACAGTCTTTGTATTTTTATAATATTAAATAATAGAATAAAATCATAAGAGACTAGAATTTCCCTTTTCAGTTCTGCCAAATAAAGGGTTAAGTAAGTATATGTACATTTTAAACCCACACTTGACGACTCACATCACACCGTCCTCGCTGAGTGGGATAATTGGATGGTTCGACCGAACATTGTCGAGAAATGACGAACGTAGCCGACGTGTGCCGTCGCTCATTGGCGAGCTGCGATTTTCGATGTGCGAGTGTCATGTGTACGTGCATCGTTGTTGTGCGTGTTATAAGGTGATAGTTTCGTGCACCGATGTATAAGCGTTATGCATCTTTTATAGTTCGCTACTCATGTAATCTCCATTTTGATTTCATTCAAAACTTGAAAATTTACAATCTATTTTTCAACCATTTGTTTTGGTGAGGTCATGAGGTGACTCTTTAACGCTTAATGGCGTCAACTTGAAATACGGCATAGATACGGAACAGAAATTTTGTTCATCAGTGTTCATCGATCGTGGAATGACCTTTGCAGGTAGTGTGGAAGAACTTGGTGAACCGCGGTGCGCACGCGCCGATGTACGACGCACAGCTGGACGGGCTGACGGGGCTGCGGCCCGCGCCGCAGAAGCCCCCCGCGCCCGCGCCCGCCCCCGCCCCCGCCGCGCCCAAACACAAACAGGTGCACCTTTTAGAATTCCGTAGCCAAAATGACAAAAAACGGAAAACTTGTAATTTAATAGAAGTCTTATCCATCTTATGCTTTCGTCACCATATTGCATCTTCGTCGGGGCCATTTTATAAAAAGTTGTACACACACATTTTTCTAGGATTTTGTAATTTTTAGGGTTTCGTACTTCAAAAGGAAAAACGGAACCCTTATAAGATCACTTTGTCGTCCGTCTGTGTGTCTGTCAAGATCCTTTTTCTCTGGAACGCGTGGAGGTGGCATGTTGAAATTAATATCCTTCGAAGCTGTAAAAAAATCTAATTTCTAAGTCAACGCCATCAAACGATACAGTCATTAAAAAGGGTGTTTCCATGCAAATCGCCGTGGTATCAAAACCACTTCTTCCAGTTACTTCCAGTACTACTAGTACTTCCAGTTGTCCTAGACACTTGAAATTTCGTATGAAGGTAGCTCTTATAGCACAACCAATGAAATAAATCTGAAAATCTTTATTTTTTTTGTCTGTCTGTGTATGTCACAGACCAATATAAAATGACCTTACTCTGCGTACATTTTTCTTAGGAGCAGGGCGCTGCTAACACTGGACAGTTTAAAACATTTTGGGAAAAATAGGAATAAATCTTCGGGACTCGATTCCCGTGATAGGCGAATTTATTTACATGCTCGTACCGGCCGGTTGGCCGGTTTTTTCTTCGTCGTCCGTCTGTCTGTCTCTATGCCCGCCTGTCTGGGTATTGGGATCTAGAATCATGAAAGGCAAGAAGCATTGTCTTATAGCACAAGTAAAGGGAAAATCCATCATCATCAGCCTATTTACGTACCACAGCTGGCCACAGGTTCTCACAATGAGACGGCTTGGGGTTTATTTTTATTTCTTCATCTTTATTCAAGGAGGAGAAAAAAGAAAAACAGGAAGACAAGAAACCCGAGGACAAGCCCGCCGACGCCAACCCAGTGGCAGAGGCCAAGGAGCTGACCCAGCTCGCGCTGAAGGGCGCGCTCAGCGTCCCCCAGCAGCAGCGGCTCCTGGCCATCCTGGACCAGCAGCCCGGCCTGGCGTACGGCGTCGGCGTCGCGCCCTACCAGGTGATTGCTCCGGCGGCAGCAGCCGGCTGACGTCACACCAGTGGCTGAGGCCAGAGCTAACCCAGCCGGCGCTGAGCGTCCCCCAGCAGCAGCTCGGCCTGGCGTACGGCGTCGGCGTCGCGCCCTATCAGGTGACGGCTCCGGCAGCAGCAGCCAGCTGACGCCGACCCAGCGGCAGAGGCGAAAGACCTGCTTAGCTGGTACTGAAAGGTGCGCTTAGTTGTTGTGCAAAACATACAACATTTATATAAGATGAGCCGCTAAGCCAGAGTACTTCTTCAAGCGTTTCCGCAGGTACAGGGAAAGTGCAGGATAGATGCAGAGTTAGTGCAGGGTAGGAGCTAGATAAATACAGGGTAGGAGCAGTGTAAAGCAGAGCAATTGTAGGATAGGAGCAGTGTAAAGCAGGGCAAATGTACGGTAGGAGATAGATAAATGCAGGGTAGGAGTATGCTCCTACCCTGCATTTACCCAACATTTTCTCTGCTTTTACTATGGTAAAAGCAGAGAAAATGTTGGGTAAATGCAATGTAGGTGCAGTTTAAGTTTTATATTTTATTTATTGTATTTTCAGTTGCCAGAACTAGTGGAGAACAACCCCATGGTGGCCATATCGGTGCTGCTGAAGCTGATCCACTCGCAGCACATCACCGAGTACTTCAGCGTCCTCGTCAACATGGAGATGTCACTGCACTCCATGGAGGTCGTCAACAGGTGAGCACACACACACACACACACACACACACACACACACACACACACACACACACACACACACACACACACACACACACACACACACACACACACACACACACACACACACACACACACACACACACAAACACGCACGCACCCGTTGAGGCCGCGCTACGCCGCAGCTAATCCACCCACAACACATCACTGTACTGTGCTGGTTGGGTCATTTTGCGGGTTGTAGAGTTCGTGCGAGGTCCGTCCGGATCGCTACCACTATCTTACTTGCTAATCCTGCCGCTAAGCAGCAATGTTCCGGTGTGGAGAGTAAGACAGCCGATGTAATTACGGGCACAAGAGGCGTTTCATCTTAGCTCTCTGGGTTGGCAGCGCATCTGCAAACCCCCCGGGGCTGTGGGTGTCTATGGGCAGTAATCACTTACCATCAGGTGACCCATTTGCTTGTTTGGCTTCCTTGTCGTATATAAAAAAAACATCACTGTACTGTGCTGGCCAGGCCACTATTTCACAAACTTTACAGTTGTCGGTTTGTCATGACAATTCTAACTACATTCCTTGACCAGTATGAAGCGTGCTAAAACAAAAGCTCTTCAAGTCAGCAATTGACAACGAATTGTCATTGAAAACTGACAACTGTAAAGTTGGTGAAATATATGTCACTTTATAATACAGTTGCTCAACAAGTACTACTTTTTCTGGCTATGTAGCAGAAAATGAAATGTTACCGCGAGTCAAAAAGCCGCTAGGGTGGCTAGTCTCGGGTGAGGTCTATCTACCAATTTCCACCAATAATAGGCCAGTAGCTTGTCCCTCATTGGTGGAGAATGACAGATAGACCTCACTCGACACTCTCGACACTAATGATCCTAGCGGATTTTTGACTCGCGATTTTTCTATCTTCTTTCTATCCTTTGCGTGTCCGACACGCTCTTGCCCGGTTTTTTTAATCCCAGACCAAAAAGAGGGGTGTTATAAGTTTGACCTGTGTGTCTGTGTATCTGTCTGTGGCATCATAGCTCCCAAACGGATCTACCGATTTCTATGCGGTTCTTTTTATTCGAAAGCTAGTTCAATCGAGACGGTACTTGGATAAGTTTCATCAAGATCGACCCGCGTTTTAAATATTGAACTTTGGAAGAAAGAAAATATCTATTTGGTGCGTAGATAACGGTACAGAAAAAAACATTATAAAATAACTTATCAGAAAAATACAGAATTAGTGGCACTCGCAAGATTAACACAAATAGTAAGAATCATTAAAATCGGCCCACGCGTTCGGTCTCTAGAGTGCCACAAAGGAACAAACATACATACATAGGCTGATAAACACATTACCCTCCTTTGCGTTTCGCAGTCGGGTAAAAAGGTTGCCGCTCAGCAACCAAAGCAAGCAAGCAAGCAGTTGCTTTGAAATGACAATGTCGGGGGATTTTTTAACTTTCCTAAGTTGGTTATAGGATTTATTTCCTCGTACGCAACCCTAAAGTGCAGCCCCATACCCGTGGCCAGGTTGACGACCTCAGTGGACCTGCCGGTGGAGTTCGTTCACCTCTACATCAGCAACTGCATCTCGACGTGCGAGACCATCCGCGACCGCTACATGCAGAACCGGCTCGTGCGGCTGGTCTGCGTGTTCCTGCAGTCGCTCATCAGGAACAAGATCATCAATGTTAAGGTGAGGTTATTTAATCTATCTACACATATCACACACATATGTCTGCCTAGGACAAACGGTCCAGTTAGGTAGGTCCAACTTCGAGAAAGAGGTCACTCGTCGAATCCGACTCGGCTGGGCAGCGTTCGGGAAGCTTCGCAGTGTCTTTTCGCCCAAATTACCGCAGTGTTTGAAGTCAAAAGTCTTTGACCAGTGTGTGTTGCAAGCGATGACTTACGGATCTGAGACGTGGGCGCTAACGATGGCCCTCATAAGGAAGCTCAAAGTCATTCAGAGGGCGATGGAGAGGGCTAAGCTCGGGGTTTCTCTGTGGGACAGAATCAGAAATGATGATATCCGCAGTAGAATTTAGGACTCATTATGTAGCAGTGATCGGCGACCGGTAGCATTTTATGTCACTTTGACGTCCAACGTAATTAATAATATGGATGAGTCTGTGTTTTTAAAAATGAAACCATATATTGTTAAAAAGTCACCAAATTTTATTTATTACTAGCTGTTGCCCGCGACTTCGTCCGCGTAGATTTCGGTTATCGCTATCCCGCGGGAACTATAAGTACAATTTTTCCGAATAAAAAGTAGCCTATGTTATTCCTCAATATTCAAACTATCTTCTTACCAAATTATTTCATATCCTACCTATTTTTTTCTATGTTTGATATTGTTAAACGATTCTTTTTAACATGAGGATCCATTTATATAAAGAGAATGACCTTTCTGCATCAACGAGAAGTGCGTAAATGTAAACCCTCGACAATAAAACTGCATGCATTTTTAATATATATATTGTGAGCTAAATTTAAATAGAATCATATCCATGTAATAATATCGGTGATATTCTACGTAAAGGTCAGGTGCGTAGTACTCGGAACCGGCGAGCGTGTATGAAGAGATGTTCGAATGTGGAGGAGGCTAAAGAGGTGTGTAAGGATCGTAGCAAGTGGCAAGCCATAGTTTCTGCCTACCCCCGTGGGAAAGAGGCGTGATATATGTATGTATGTAATACTTTCGTCGAAAAATTGCTGCCGGTAGCCGATCACTAATAATTAGGCCTTAGAACACTCATTATCTAACCGTTGTAGAACTACTATTAATTCCTGTGCCGTCGCTCATTTTCAGGAGCTGTTTATCGAGGTAGAGGCGTTCTGCGTGGAGTTCAGCCGCATCCGCGAGGCGGCTGCGCTGTTCCGGCTGCTTAAGCAACTGGACTCCGACCCCACACACAAAGACGCCAAAGACATATAGACCACCTCACACACTATAATACCAAGAGAACTGACAATGTTTGTACAGTGTCGCGTCTGTGAAATAAAATAACTATAGTGCCCCGCCGTTATGAAGGCAATCCTGACACATTGCACAGCTGTGAAGTTTTTTTTTTTTATACAACGAGGAAGGCAAACGAGCAAGTGGGTCACCTGATGGCAAGTGATCACCACTGCCCATACACACCCACAACCCCGGAGGGTTCGCAGATGCGTTGCCAACCTAGAGAGCTAAGATGAAATGCCTCTTGTGCCCGTAATTACACCGGCTGTCTTACTCTCCACACCGGAACACAACAGTGCAAGCACTGCTGCTTAGCTTGCTGAAGTTTCTGATTATTGATAATGTTAACCGTAGGAGAAAAATTACAAGACTTATAGGGGCTTATGGCTTGTATTTATAGGATTGATTTCATAGCGGCGGGCCACTATAGTGGCTTTGTGAGCTGTAAACCTGAAGAGCTCGTTTTTGAACATTTTGTTTTTTAATTTCTAAAAAACTAGTAAAAAATTTTTTATCTACACATATCATAAGTCCTCTATAATGCGTTCAGAAACCGTAGAAAATGACCAGCATTGCAGTACATCGTCGCCTGCTCGCCGACAGCAGTAATTCGATGTCGTTAAGAGTTTCATATTTGAAACATCTTCAAAAATCAACATAATTTACAATAAAGAAAACAGTCTACGAAACGTCAGCTCGGTATGTTTGTCTATGATTAAAAAACAGTTAAATTCGTGACAGGTATGGGTATGATATACCTTCGGCTTCTGAACCCATCTTAGAGTACTTATAATATGTGTGTAGATAAAGTATGTATGCAACTCCACATAATTAAGCCTTAAAACACTCGTGTGATCCTATTATGAAACTCAGCTTCGCCTCGTTCCATAAAACACTTGCGTTTTAAGGACCCTCATTACGTAGCAGTTCAAAGAAAAAACTAGGTGGGTGCAACAGCCTTATTATTTTATAGGAACGCGACGTTGTATAGATATTGGCAGTTTTTTTTTTGTTTTATATTGCCTCACATCTAGGATAAGTTAGATGCATGAAACCGTAAAAAGGACGGACTTACGGTCCTATAAATAGAGTCGAAAATGCTCGAAAGAAACAAGATGTTTTTCGGTTTTTAACCCCCGACAAAAAGAGGGGTGTTATAAGTTTGACCTGTGTATCTGTCTGTGGCATCATAGCTCCCAAACGGAGGGACCGATTTCGACGCGGTTTTTGTCAATCGAATGCTAGTTTCATCGAGATGGTTCTTAGCTAAGTTTCATTGAAATCGGTTAACCCGTTTTTGAAATATTGAACTTTGAAATGACAATGTCGGGGGTTTTTCAACTTTTCTAAGTTGGTTATAATTTAAGAATTGTAGGAGTCATTTGAAATTTTCTTGTTAAAAATAGAAAAAAACGAGTTTTTTTTTCGATAGGTTTTTTTCATGTCCTATTATCGTAATACCATAATGTTGCAGTGCACTTGCAATTTATGTCAAGAAAATATTTGAAATTTTCTTTTTAAAAACAGAAAGAAAAACCAAGTTTTACACGACACGTGTTTTTTTTTCAACAGCCTTTTTTAATTTTAGTACCAAATACGCTCACGGGCGGCGGTGTTCTAGAAGTCCTGCAAATTTACTTTCAAATTATCTTTTTCAACTAAGTTTTCTTGTACTATTTCGTTATCGTGAACGGTGTATAGAGGCTCAGAGGGTCGAGCACGACTTTACGAATGCTGCGTAACGTAAAATCGAATAGTAAACGTTGTCGAGTTTGTATGACGTTTGGAACAGCGCCCGCCCGCGAGCGTATTTGGAACTAAAATTTAGTATGAGGTTTCTCGATCTCGATACGATAACCGTAACGTTACGCAGCATTCGTAAAGTCGTGCTCGACCCTCTGTTCGTCATTACTATGTAAGTGATGTACTATCCGCCCTTTTTATAGGTTCGTAGCTTAGCTAGATAAAATTGTACACAAATCGTCCAGCACTAATTTAGTTAAAATAATTCAAAGTTCAAATATAACGCGTTCGCTGCCGTCTGTCAGGCACGAAACTTCTTCGGGCGCCGCCAACGCACATGTGCGTTCAAATGCTTGCAAATACGACTAGCGAAAACGGCAAAGCGAAAGTCACCAAAACGCATATATGCGTTGCCGGCAGTGGATGCGTTGACCTTAGAGATAATCTGTGCAGTTTAATTCCTGATAATAATTAGGTATGTTAAAGAGTGAAATAAACGGATCACTCACGTATGTCAGTCGAGTATAGCCTGACATGTTTCAGACTAATCCGCCCACTGGGAGCACACGCTTCGCCGGTTGGAGCGTGTGCTCCCAGAGGAAGGACGGATTAGTCTGAAACATGTCGGGCTGTACTCGACTGACATACGTGAGTGATCCGTTCATTTCACTATGTTAAAGAGATACTCTATTTCGTCTTTCGATCATAATACAATACGATTACTCTAAGTTTACTGACAGATGGTTTGCCTTGAATATGATATTTCAAATTTAATGTCGTACAAACAAAATCTGGGGGCACGGTAGTGCCTCCGCCAAGACTAGCCAAGTGAAGCGGAAGCACTACCTTGCTACAACATAGGCTCTTTTAAAAGGCGAGTGCACCGCTTCTTGCAAGGCCGGCAACGCACCAACAGTTCCAATGCTGCTGTGGGTGTCTATGGGCGGCGGTGATCACTTACCATTAGGGGAAACGCATGCCCGTTTGTCGGCTTTAGTATTTAAAAAAAAAAAAACCTACCAACCTTTTTCTCGAAGCGCTTCGTCCTATTTTTGAACCCTCATAACTTGGGTTTGGATTATAGAAGATAAACAAAATTCTCGGGATTACTTATTATTATAATCATGATACTCGGGACTTGATCGCGTAAAAAATATATTTAAATACAACAACACTACTAGTGGCAACCCTAGTGAAAAAACCGGCCAAGAGCGAGTCGGACTCGCGCACGAGGGTTCCGTAGAAAGATTTTAACGCTTTTCCCCAGTCTTTTAAGAAGTCCAGTGTTAGCAGAGCCCTGCTCCTAAGCAAAATGTACGCAGTGTGGGGTCAACTTATATTGGACTGCGGAATCTACAAAAAGACATAAAAATTTAAGATTTTGAGACTTTTCGGAGTGGTTGTGCTATAAGAGCTACCTTCATACCAAATTTCAAGTTTCTAGGACAACTGGAAGTACCCTTTAGGTTTTCTCAGAACGGCGATTTATATGGAAATAGATTTTTTAATGACTGTATCTTTTGATTGCGTTGACTTAGAAGGTTGATTTTTTCACGGCTTTAAGGGCTTTAAATTAAAAATTAAATATATATTTTTTAAGCGATTAAGTCCCGAGTATCATGATAATGTGTGAAAATAGCGAAAGTTTAAATCAATACTTATTATTATTATTGTACAGACATTAGCAGTCCGTGGTTCAATATTCTTATTAAGACTTTACACACATCACACACACACACACATCACACACATCAAATTCACACACACACACACACACATTAAATTGATCTCAGCATACAATAATAAAGCAGGCTTTACACAGCGAACCACAGAACTATGTCGTGATAGAAGGAAAGAGTATGAAACTACCGTGAGACTCAATCATAATTAAATAAAAACGGATCACTCGCTTATATAAGAGTTAATGTTTAGTAGCCAGTCGCGCGAGCAGAGACGCGGCTTTCCCACGGGGGTAGGCAGAAAGTATGGCTTGCCACTTGCTACGATCCTTACACACCTTTCCACCACTCAAAGGTTGACTGGCAGAGATCCCTTAAAGGGATAAGTCCGCCTTTGTACTCAAATGTTATTGTTGTAACTTGTGTTTTATCCTGTTTTTTGTACAATAAAGTGTTTACTTACTTACTTACCTTTTGCGGGTGGTAGGCCCTTGTGCGAAGTCCGTCCAGATCGCTACCACCATCTTACTCGCTAATCCTAGCAGCAGTGCGCACTGTTGTGTTCCGATGTGGAGAGTAAGACAGCCGGTGTAATAACGTGCACAAGAGGCATTTCATCTTAGCTCTCTAGGTTGGCAACACATCTGCAAACCCCCAGGGTGTCTATGGGCAGCGGTGATCACTTACCATCAGGTGACCCACTTGCTCGTTTGCCTTACTTGTATTTAAAAAAACCCTTTAGCCTCCACATTCATACATCTCTTCATACAAAATGCCTTGTTTTTCAATAATTAAAAGTTGGAGCTTAATCGAGGCGTTGACTTACCAGCACCATGGACTTCGGGTTAGCGCTTGAAAACGTCCGAACCCAACGACCACTAATCGAGCGTCAGTCAGTCTTAGTTTGGTCGAACGACAGCGCTCTGACGTATGGCTGTCATCGAAAAATGCCGTGTTGTACTGGGACACGTTTTTCGTGAATTTTGTACTAGACCCAAAGTCCATGGTGTTAATAAGTCAATGAATCGAGGTATTTCCTTTCATCGGAAAGTACTTTGTCCTAAAATATCTGTGCAAACGCTCGGTTCCCATAAGAATCGATAAACTCTTTCCTTCTATCTGGATACAATTCTGTGTATCAGTCAGATATTTATTGTACCTATTGGAACTATATTGTTCTAGGCCTAAGTTTTATTTTTATTTTAATTGTGCTAACCCTTAATAAGATCCCATTTATTGGAATATACTACCTAAGAATAGCAGCTATGGACTACATAAGTACCTGACAATGGATATTTTTGAAGCAAGTCGCATTTTAAATCAATTGGTATTGTACCGTATCATTCAGACACTAAGGTGGAATTTCCAAGTAAGTGTGTGCGGTCGTTAAATCGCCTGTCTTATTAAGGGTTTGTAACAGTACCTTTAGCTTTAGTTGTCATGTTGCTCTGTTAGAGATGAGCTACGATAACATGGCCCGATCCTCCAAAATTCAAAACGCTTCAATGCATTTGAAAAAAATAAAAAAATAAATATGTACTGGGGGACGACTACGAAATTCGAAAATCGAAGTTCGTATCGTATCGTCCCGCTCGCTCTCGTATTAAATCATATTAGCGTGAGCGGGACGGCACGACACGAAGTTCGAATTTTGCACTTCATAGTTTAGGGCCTGTATGACTTATCAACACCATGGACTTTGGGTCTAGTATAAAATTCACGAAAAATGTGTCCCAGTCAAGGACGATAAAACCAAGAGGACTGCCAATGGCTATTCGATGTCGCGTTCCTTTGAAATAATAAGCCTGCTGTAGCTAGCTTTACTACGGAGGGGTCTCTGTACCATTCCTTTGGTATGACCTCTGGCTAACACAATAGCGCCATCTATGAAGTGGAAGAAAAAAGTAATTTAGATGGCGCTATTGTGTTAGCCCGAGGGCTAAATGTCATACCAAATGAATGGTACAGAGACCCCTCCGTAGTAAAACTAGCTACAGCAGGCTTATTATTTCAAAGGAACGCGACATCGTATAGACACTGGCAGTCCTCTTGGTTTTATGGTCCTTGGTCCCAGTACAACACGGCATTTTTCGATGACAGCCGTACGTCATAGCGCTGTCGTTCGACCGAACTAAGACTGACTGACGCTCGATTAGTGGTCTTTTGGTACGGATGTTTTCAAGCGCTATCCCCAAGTCCATGGTGTTGGTGTCCCGGGGTTTGCCCGTGATCATGATGCATGCAACTGCATCGAAATATCGGGACCTCATCAAACCTATAAGGTAATCGCGGTCAATATCCCGTTTTCGTTATGTCTAATGCAATTAACCGCGAATCGTTTAAAACTGTCCATGGTGTTGGTAGTATATACGACTAAACACATTGAAATAGTAAACTGGAGGGGCGAGCCGTGTTACCGTAATTATCTCTACAATGATTTGAGTGTACTAATTATTGTGGTATCATGGCCAGTGACATTCTACACACGGGGACTTATCACCTCATACAAATTCAAAGACGAAACACGGCAAAAATATCACTCTATTATGCTTCGACTGGTAATTAATTGTCAAAATTTTATATTAGGTATACATTCATGTCATGAGTCATGGGCTCATTTGCACCTGCCTCCCGACTATGAAGTGCAAAATTCGAACTTCGTATCATGCCGTACCTCTCAAGCTAATATTATTTAACACGAGAGTGAGCGAGACGTCACGATACGAACTTCGATTTTCGAATTTCGTGGTTTAGGGGCTGGTGTGGCAAGGGGCGGGTTATTTGACTGAATTATTATTTTTATAATAATTGTGTGTTTATTAAATCCTCTATTATTAAATTAAAGCAGTAATGTAGAAGAATGTCGCAGTCGAAGCTACATACTTATATAATCGGAGGCAAAATTAATCGCCCACTAGTTTTTTCCTTGATTAATGTAAAAACTGTTATTTATAAAGAATACTTTTACAATAAATAGTAGAAATAGGGTGGGCGATTAATTGTGCCTCTGAATATAGTTAATGTGAGAAAAGCTATCCCCCTGTCAAGATGTTTATGACATTGTCATAAGATTGATTTTTGCCTGGCCCGTGGGAAAGGTTTTTCAACTGTCTCTGCTTTAATATTTGACATTGACCGATGCACGCTCGGTAATTTATGTCAATAACAAGAAAATAATTTCAATATTTTTTTCATTGCTTAATTTAAAGTTTTCGCGTACCTATTATCTTTATAAACAGAGTTAGTATATTATATTTGGTGGCAGGTAGACACTCAAGCACACTTTGGCATTTTAGGTTCAACTTTCGACATGTGACTGTCAAGCAAGTGTGTTTAGATTCGTAATGATTAGAGTCCGAAATTCGAAGTTCGTATCAGACCGTCCCTCTCGGGTTCATGTTAACCTGTTGGTGTGAGCGGGACGGTCGGATACGAACTTCGAATTTCATACTTAGCTTTATACGAACACGATACGAAGTTCGAATTTTGCACTACGTAGTTGGGGGGCTGTGGTTACCCTGCTGAGGCTCGAGTACGAATATTCGAAACTTGCGTCACGTAAAAACGAATAGTAAATGTTATCGAATTTGTATGATGTTTCGAACAGCGCCCGCCCGTGAGAGTATTTGGAACTAAAATTTAGTATGAGATTTCTCGATCTCGATACGATAACCTTAACGTTACGCAGGATTCGAAAACTCGTGCTCGACCCTCTGACAGCAATGCGATGAGATAGATGTCCTTGTGTGGGAAGTCATTGACCGTGATACAAACTTATCTGACCCGGTGAGTGCATCGCTGTTGGTGAATAGTGTTGCCATTACCACTATAAA
Source organism: Clepsis dumicolana (assembly GCA_963691665.1). Lineage (NCBI taxonomy): Eukaryota > Metazoa > Arthropoda > Insecta > Lepidoptera > Tortricidae > Clepsis > Clepsis dumicolana. Next base: position 13,083,405 of record OY829522.1, on the reverse strand, counting down.
CTGCGTTTATTTTAGCATTAATAAAAAGGAAGCAATCTTGACATGTTTAGAATTGGATTTAAAAAAAATGTGTTTTTAATCTTGTCAATTGCCTCTGGGCTCCGCGTTACTGCCTTGATGGTAGTGTGGAGGCCGCTGAAGAATATTCAATTTGTAATTATTTTTATGTGTTAACACAGAATACATACACACGCAATAGTACAAGTGGTGTAAATTAATACTTTTTTTTCTTTTTATTGAAAAATTATTTTTAAAATAAGTAACAGCAAGTAACAATTAAATAACAATGAGATTTAATTATTTATGTATTTTAATTATTATTAATTAATTATTTCTTATGGTTTACGTTACGGTTACTTATTTTTTAAAAAGCGTTTTACAATAAATAAAACCGGCCAAGTGCGAGTCGGACTCACGAGGGTTCCGTAGAAAATTTTTAACGCTTTTCCCCAGTGTTTTAAGAAGTCCAGTGTTAGCAGAGCCCTGCTCCTAAGAAAAATGTACGCAGTGTGGGGTCAACTTATATTGGTCTGTAAAATCTAGAGCCAGACATGAAATTTTAAGATTTTGAGACTTTTCGAAGTGGTTATACTATAAGAGCTACCTACATACCTAATTTCAAGTTTCTAGGAAAATCGGAAGTACCCCTTAGGTTTTTGGATTTCGGCAATTTGTATCGAAATAGATTTTTTAATGACTGTATCTTTTGATTGCGTTGACTTAGAAGGTTGATTTTTTCACGGCATTAAGGGACCGCAGGCTTGAGTATTCGATATTAATTTCAGCATGCTACCTTCTCGCGTTCCAGAGAAAAAGGGTCTTGACAGACAGACAGACGGACAACAAAGTGATCCTATAAGGGTTCCGTTTTTTCCTTTTAAGGTACGGAACCCTAAAAATCAAGATTGTTTCCTTATTTTGCTAACATAAAGTATATACTTTATCAGATGCCACAGATATCTGTGGCATTAGTTTTAGCTTTGCCCACCGGATCTGATAAATTTGTGGCACTGTAGTTTAGTTTTCATACTAATAGTTTTAACATGGAAGTACCGTGAGACTTGATTATGAAATTAACTGATTACTCACATATGTAAGTAGAGTTTAGCCCTGACATGTTTCAGACTAATTCTCGGAGCTCACGACTCGGCGGCAGCGAAACGTACACTGCGCCCCAAACTCTACTTATATGAGCGAGTGATCCGTTTATTTCACTAACTGTACTAATACTTGTTAATTAAATGATTGATGAAGGAAATTGGACTTTTTTTTGTAAGAACTTTCAGAAGTACTTTTGTTCTTATAGTATTTACATCTCTTCACTTTTGGGCTACTAACTATTTTTCAGCAATGGACAGATTATTATAATTTTTTTGTATATGAATAATATGAATAACTGCAAAGAGAATGAAAAGCATTTACAAGAATTGACACAAAAATGCATAATGAAGTTTGGAGCGAATTTTTTAATATATAAAAACGAGATTTAAATGTCAATAATTTTATTCCAAACTACCAATCATACAAACTAAACCTGGCCTCATATAAATGCCATACAAATTGAACTTAAGACTTAGCACCTTGGAGAACTTTCTTCACTTCATCATCAGTTGCCAAGTCCAGTGGAGTGCAGTCCTCGCTATCTTTCATCAACGTCGCCCCAGCTTTTACCAAGATGATTGCAGAGTTAAGATGGCCACAGAATGCAGCGTAATGTAAAGCTGTCTGTCCACATTTATCTACTGCATCAATGAAACAACCTCCTTTTATAGCCGCTTCTAAAGCTGCAGTTGCATCTCTGTCTGCTGCCCAGTGCAGTGCAGTAAGACCATCCTCACTTCTCTCATGTTTGAGCTCAGGGTTTTGCGACAACAGTTCAGTGACACGGTCACCACAATCTTCTCTCGCTGCATCTAGTAGAGATAACTCGTTGTGGATAAGCTCTGGCTCGGGAGAGTACCGGAGAGATGACACAGTAACCCAAGCTTCCTTAGTATTTGTGTCAACTAGTTCTGAACATGCTGGGTCAAATTTCTGGACTAATGCTATGTATTTCTCTTTAGCTTCGGCTTGGGGCATGTCTCTGAGAGCTCTCCAGGCTTCCCATTTTCTACGGCCTTTCCCGTCTAACCAGCCTGGCTTGGGCACATTACACACACCCTCAGTACCTTGCTTGTACAAACCATAGAGCTCTAACAGCTGGTTATTTCCAAGTTTAGAGGTCAGTTTTCTTACATGATCAGCGGCCTTGTTGAAAGATATGTCAAGAGGTGACTGCTCGTCATCTGAGAAGTCAGAGTCAGGATAACTAAGTGCCTCGGCCATTCTAATAACTAACTATGGATCTAAACTAATTATTTTGTAGTTGAACTGACAGGGTTAAACCTTCTAAAGTGTGCAGCTGTTTATTTGTAGCATCAGCAGCTCCAGATGGGCTGGCGAACTCAATAAAACCGTAGCCCTTGCTGAGACCAGTAGAGCGGTCAAATATTACTCTTGCAGTCTGCACGGGGCCAAATTGAGCAAAATACTCTCTCAACTGGCGATGGCCGACTGTCCACGGCAGGTTGCCGACGTACAGACGCGCGGCGCGAGCTGTGCTTGCCATAACCTACACAGATACAACTTCAAGCAAATGTAAACACCTGTCGCCTATTAGGGCTTTGTAGTCCACGCCGGAGCTCTCGCTGAGGGAGTCCAAGTCGAGCAACGCTCCTTTCAGCCCCCACTTCTTGAGCAGAGCTTCAATAGACCAGTCACTGCTGCGTTCCTGGTAAGCACACAAAAATCGCGCGTCAGTGCCGTCCAAAATGTACGCTACGGTGGACAGGACTTCTTCGAATTGAGACGGTTCGTAAAAGCAGTCGGACGCGAGGAGCAAGTCTACAGGTCGGAGGGAGTGGACGTCCGCGAGGAACAGACCCCACGCGAGCCCTAGCAGCTGGACGTCGCGGCCCGGCACGAGCTCGTTCGCTTCACAGCAGGCCGACAAGTGCCGTAGCGATCGCGGTAGTGCTACGCTATCTGTCAACGTAACCTGCGCTCCGCACTTCGCAGCTAAGATCCCAGGCAGCCCAGTCCCACAGCCTAGCTCCAATACTCTTAAGCCGCGTAAATGCCGCCTCTGCGTCCACAAATACCAAGCCAATAGCGGAGCAGATGGCCACGTGTAGAACGAGTAGCCCGCCGACAGTAGCTCGGGTATGACAATCTCTAAGTAATCACCTCGGGTGTCGCCGTTAGTGCTAGATTTGCCTCGAAACACGAATTTCTTCAACTGACCACTGCCAGAATGAGCATCGCTCATTGCATAAGCATATTCAACGAAAACAGAGATAACACCGGAATTCGGCTGCCGAGAAAATTTACTGTCAAATTTGGTGTTGCGATAAGAATGGTTTAGTATGCCTCATTTTTGCACTTTGAGGAGTCAAGATAACAATGGAGAACGAAAAATTATTACAGTATTTTATAACGATAGTCATTTGTTCAGTCTGTTTAGCATAATCAACGTAGTGATTATATTCTCTTTGGTATAATCCTTCTAAAGAAATCACACGAACAAGTTATTTTTACCCCTCGGTTTATTATTTTATTAATAACGGCAACACAGACCGACCAAACTATTTGGGCCACTGTATACAGTCAATGACGTAAACATTTTAAATATCAATATGGTTTCTTTAATAACAAATAGGCATAGAATAAAGATACAAAAGAATGCTAGCAAGCGTGCCACCGAAAAGGACAACGGATAAAGTACATACAATATTTACGGTTGACAAGTAATGAAAAAATTACCCCACAGTCTGCATTAGTACCATAATTATTATAGGTCGAATAATGTACTTTAACTCATACCTTTGTAGTATTGTCTATGGTTCGATTCCCATCCTGATTTTAGAAACAAATAAAATTGTCTATGACTAATCTACAACTGAACTTGAAAGACGTGTTTCATTGCACCATCCCAATAATAATTAAATACAATTAAATAATCATCCCCCGCGCCCAGCACATGGTGTCAGAAGTCGAAGTCGAAGGCGAAGTCAAGAAAAGGTGCAACAACAAACAAAAATGGGTGGCAACGACGGAAACGAAAAGGTACATAATATCATACTAGCCAACGGTCTTAAACCTTTGAATCTTACAAAAGAGAATGGCGGCAAAGAGTGTGCAAATTCCGAGAAGTGGAAACTGTGGAAACAGAAATTCCTCATATATTTTGAAGCAAACGACTTGGAAAAAGTTCCAAATTCGAAACAAATCGCAATATTTTTGAATTCTATTGGCGATGAAGGACTTCATATCTATAATTCATTCCATGTAAATTCAAAAGAAGAAACGTTAACGTCCATTTTAGAAAAATTTGATTCGAAATTTAACGAATTCAAAAATGTAACGGTCGAAAGATTTAATTTCTTCACCCGTTATCAGAAACAAAACGAGAATTTAGACGAATATGTAACATATTTAAATAATTTATCGTCAAGTTGCAAATTCGAAGCACTAAAAGAATCGTTAGTCAAAGACATGTTCATAATTGGAATTAGAAATGGACAAATAAAAGAAAAACTTCTACAAAAGGAATTCAAAGACATCAACGAAGCAGTCGAAGTAGCCAAGACCATGGAATTATCATGCCAAAGATCAAGAAAATTGGGAAATGAAGAAACCGACATGCAAGTTCAGGCAATATCAAGAAACAACCAGACAAGTAAAGGTTCAACACCAATGAGACATTCATCAAGATCAAGATCAAAAGTCGACCTCCAGCGAAATAACAGAAATAATAGTCACAGCCGAGAACGAACACCTAATCATTATTTTTCAGCTAATTTCAGGTCAAACAGCAAATCAAATGCAATTTGTAAAAGATGTGGTCAACAACATCGAGTCAAATGTCCCGCAAAGGGTAGAACTTGTTCTATTTGCAAGAAACTGAATCACTTCGCGATATGCTGTTATTTCAACGACCAGAATAAAAACAAGAAAAATGTAAGTTCCGTTATGTCCGTTAATTTTGAAAATTTAAATGAATATGACATCAATAATCAACATAATTATAATTATTCAAATGATTTTATAATAAATGCAGTAAATAATAACCATAATTGTAATAATTCGCATAATTGGAAAATAAATGTTAATTTTTATGATCAAAAATTTAACTGTCAAATTGACACTGGAGCAGACATTAATGTAATCTCGTTAGAAACTATACGACATTTAGAAAATATGTGCAATATTCAGATCCCTATTCAAAGCTCGAATGATAAGATTTTCACATTTTCAGGACAATTAATTGATAATTTAGGTAGTGTCACACTGGCGTGCAAATTTGATAATGGTTATCATGTCAACATTAAATTTATTGTAGTGAAATGTAAATGTGCGACAATATTGGGTTGGAAAACATGTGAAGAATGTGGCATTGTGAAAAGACTATTTGAACTAACAAACACACAAAACATTAACCAAAACCAAAGGTCAGTACAAACAATTATCGAGAATTATGCCGATACTTTCGAGGGGTTAGGTTGTTTACCATCTGAGGCTCATTTAGATGTAGATACAAGTATCACACCAAAAATATGTCCGGTTCGCAGAATTCCATATGCATTACACCCTAAGCTAAAGTCAGAGTTAGATAGAATGCAACAATTACAAGTCATTGAGAAAGTAACCAAGCCAACAAACTGGGTTAACGCGATAGTCCCTGTAGTAAAACCCAATGGTGAATTACGCATATGTCTAGACCCTAGAAACCTAAACAAAGCTATTAAAAGACCTCTTTTTCCTTATCCTACTTTGGACGATTTACGCTCAAAAGTAGCTGGTGCTGCTATTTTTTCAAAATTAGATGCAAACTCAGGATATTGGATGATCAAACTAGATGCAGAAAGTAGTGACCTCTGCACATTTAACACACAATTCGGTAGGTATAAATTCCTTCGCTTACCATATGGCATAAATTCAAGTGGTGAAATTTTCCATAGAGTAATGACAGATCTGTTCGGTGATTTACCTGGTGTTTTAATATTCGTCGATGATATACTTGTTTATGGCTCAAACCAAGCAGAACATGATGCGAGGTTGGAAAATGTTCTTAGGAAAGCTAGAGAAGTCAATTTAAAGTTTAACAAGTCAAAATGTAAATTTAACAAGGCTGAAGTAGCATATGTAGGGCATATATTTAATAAAAATGGTATTTCTGCAGATACTTCTAAGATCGAAGCTATCATGAAAATGCCTAAGCCGGAGAATGTCAAGGATCTCCAACGTTTCTTAGGTATGGTGAATTATTTAGGTTCATATATTCCTAATTTAGCTCATGAGACAAGTTTACTTAGAGATCTTCTTAAAAAACAAAACATTTGGCAATGGACACACAGTCATGATAAGCAATTCATAAATATAAAAGAACTAATTTGTCAATCACCTGTCTTAGTGCATTATGATGTAAACAAACCAGTCAGAATGTCTGTTGATGCAAGTCAAAAAGCTGTTGGTGCAGTAATTTTTCATGGGAAAAATCCTATTGCTTACTCATCCAAGTCTTTAACAAAAACACAAGAAAACTATGCTCAAATAGAGAAAGAATTATATGCTATTGTTTTTGGATGCAAAAAATTCCATCAGTATATTTATGGCAAAACTATACACGTAGAAACAGACCATCAACCTCTGGTGACATTGTTTAAAAAGCCACTTTCAGATGTCCCAGCAAGGCTCCAAAGAATGATGATAACTTTACAATCATACGACCTAGTAGTTTCATACACAAAAGGTACTGAAATGTATGTTTCAGATACTTTGTCAAGAGCTCCTGTCATGAATTTAAATACTGAAATAGATAAATTCGATTTAGATGAACTGGAAAACAACATTGTCTGTCAGGTAAAATTATTAACTTCTAACTTAGCAATAACTCCAAATAAGCTGCAACAAATTGTGTCTCATACAAAGTCAGATTTAACTTTACAAAAGTTAATAGAATATCATAAAACAGGTTGGCCTAACTGTAAACAACAATGTGACCCATTAACCCTACCATATTGGAATATTCGCGACGAAATCCATGTAATAGATGAAATTGTATTCAAAAATCAGTCTGTAGTCATTCCGAAGTCAATGCGGTCAGAAATATTACAAAAATTACATGAAGGTCACATGGGCATGGAAAAAACCAAAAATTTAGCCCGTGGCATTGTATTTTGGCCAAACATTTACCATGACATTGAAGAAAAAACAAGGCAATGTGAGACTTGTATGACATACAGCTCAAATAAAACAAAGGAAACTTTATTAAGTCATGAACAGCCAACATTGCCATGGCAAAAAGTAGCTACAGATTTATTTGACTATAATAACAAAAAATATCTCTTAGTGGTCGATTACTATTCAAATTACATTGAAATAGCTCATTTAAATACAGATCATCGAAGCCAAACTGTAATAACACATTTAAAATCTATTTTTGCTCGACATGGTATTCCTCTACAACTTGTGAGTGACGGTGGTCCTCCATACAATTCTCAAGAGTTCCAAAACTTCATGAAGGACTGGGATATAGAACACATAACATCTAGTCCTCATTTGTCCAGGTCGAACGGGCTCGCAGAAATTTCTGTCAAAATTATAAAAAACATATTAAGAAAATGTGAGAGTTCAGGTACAGACATTTATATAGGTCTATTACAGTACAGAACTACTCCTAGAGGAAATTTAAAATCACCATCAGAACTATTAATGTCAAGAACATTAAGAACTAAATTACCTACTCAAACTAGCAATTTAAAGCCTAAAATTGTCAAATTCGCAGATCATTTCAAAAATAAGTCTGAAGTGATAAATAAAAGAAAGTTATACTATAACAAAAATGCTGATAAGCCCCAAGAATTTCAGCTAAATGATCAAGTCTATTTTAAGAAAAACCCTAAAGATCTAATTTGGTCGAAAGGATTTATCTTGTCTAAGGCTCAATTTCCTAGATCTTACCTAGTGAAAAGTGAAAATGGCACAGTATATAGAAGAAATACACAACATATTAAATTGTTTAAGTCATGTCTGCCACAGTCAAATAGTCATAGTCATATTAGCAACACAAACAATAACAGTCATAAATTGTCACAGTCACAGTCCACTCAGTCTAGTCAAACATTTACAAACAGTAAATATAGGTCAAATATTACTGTAAAGTCAAAAGGTCAAAGTCCAAGTAACTGTGAAAAACATGTTAGGAGGGAAGATACAGTGAGATGTTATCACATTCCTGATTATATTAAAAAAGCTAAAAGTCAAATGTCAAGATCTGATAATGAAAGTCAAAACTGTTCTAAAACGAATTCTATGAATGAAACGTTTATGTCTATTGAGTCAAGTCAGTCAAATGTAATTAGTCCATTGAATAATCAAAGTGTATTAAGTCAGTCTAATAACCAAAATGTATCAAGTCCGTCAAATAATCAAAATGTATTAAGTCCGTTGAATGATCAAAATAATGTGTCAAATAATACAAATATTGTAAGTCCTATGTCAAGCCTTTATGATGAGTCAGATACATTGCAATCTCCATTGTTCATTGAAGTCAATGAAGATAATCAAGATATTGAATTTTTGTCAGAAAATCAATTAGTCATGTCTCAGTCAGATAGTCAGTCATGCTCAAGTAACAATGTACAAAACTTACCTGAAATTATGGATATTGCGATTAGCAGCAATACTCCTGAAATAAGGTACAGCTCTAGAGGAAGATTGTTAAAGAAAACAAACAAATTAGACTTATAAAATAATTTATTGTAAATTAACAAACTTAGCTTATATCTAGATAATATGTAAATGACGATGTAAACACTGAATACGTAGTTTTAATTCACTGACATAATTTTGTATAATGTATTGTAATATGACTTCGAGTAATAATTAATTTCAATTGTTTTAATTTATTTAATCGAATGTATTGCAAATTTGTAGATTCATGTTTGTCAGATGATAAACAATGAAACGTCAATGTCAAATGCCAATTAAATGTCAATGTATTGTCAATGTCAAATTTACTTTTTTAAGAAAGGGCATGTAGTATTGTCTATGGTTCGATTCCCATCCTGATTTTAGAAACAAATAAAATTGTCTATGACTAATCTACAACTGAACTTGAAAGACGTGTTTCATTGCACCATCCCAATAATAATTAAATACAATTAAATAATCATCCCCCGCGCCCAGCACAACCTTGACTGATTTTAATAATCGATCCAGCAAATATCACCCCTAAATTATGTTTGTCTAGCAGTATTTAACAGTCTTCCAACTTGGGGGCACCAACAAGCCACTATCACGGTTAAAATTTCATTGTTGTGAGTGATCAGTTTTATTTCACTATGATTAAGTCTCACGGAAGTTCAATGTTGAACTAAATTCTCTTACTATAATATTACCTTGTATTATGTGTAAGTACATTATTGATTTAAGTAGGTAAGTTAAACACTAAAAATAATTCAGTGAAACATATATTAGGTGAAAATGTATAAATAACATTAAGAAGCTCTACAAAAGTTAATGAGTGAACTACTGTTGTTTTCCCATTCTTCCAAAGCAATGTGTCAAAATGCTCACTTAATATTTCTGATGTAGAATTTGGCACATAATTGATTTTTCCCGTAGCTTCTATCCATTTTCTAAGGTTTGGGTCAGCGGGAAATCTGAAATTTTCATAAAAATGAAATAGGAATATTATTTGATATATTACGAATTACCCTATTGTGGGGTAATTTTTTATTCTAGAAACTAGCAACACTAATCTTTGAGGTTAAAAGCAAAAATATCAGAAATATAGCCGAAATCTAACAAATTTAACAAAAATGTAACGCACATAGTTAACAACCATAAAAATATAACTACATTAGTCATTGAAGTAACAAAATATACGAGAATAAATTGTCTACTTACGAATGAAAAGATAACCCAGTAACCTTCCTTCTAATATCGCTTTTACGGCCAGTAACACTACACCGCGCCATTATCACAGATGTAAAAGCTAAAAAGCTATCACCGGCCACTTTTTAGCGCAAGTAAATTACGTAATATTTTACAATTTCAACTTAAAAACGTGAAAATCAATTAACTGCTTCCGCTCTTTCCGACAAACGTCAAAGTTTGTTTGAGCATTGCGAAGCGCAACCTTGAAAAACCCGGCCATACGATGAGGGACAGAAAATAGATATCTTTGTCTCTTTTCGCCATTAATAATTGTGTATTAAGCCGTCCTTTTTGTGTGTGAGTGAGTAAGAAGTATCCAGCGGTCTATATCTTTCTCTGTCTACGCAAATAGGTATGTTGATGAAATGTGTATGTTTGTTGTTTGACCAATTAATTTGACTGACATGGATACCATGGCCTATCATGCAGCAGAAGCGCGGGTCGTATACCTCGCCACGCCAGCATTAATGATGTCATCCGTAGGGCACTTGTCAGCGTCCAAGTGCCGGCCGTCTTGGAACCCAACGGCCTGGCTAGAGACGATGGTAAGAGGTCCGACGGTCTGACACTGGTTCCTTGGCGAATGGGTCGGCCCTTAGTATGGGACGCCACTTGTGTGGATACCCTCGCACCGACCCATCTTTCAAGGACCCAAAATGATGCTGGCTCTGCCTCAGCAGAAGACCTTAAACGCCGCAAATATAGCTCCCTTGAAGCTAGTTACGTATTCGAGGCGTTTGGGGTCGAAACTCTGGGGGCTTGGGGGCCTAGCGCGCCATTTATTTAAAGATCTCTCGGCGCGTCTTAAAGAGGCCTCCCGTGACCAGCCCCCCGACTACGAAGTGCAAAATTCGAACTTCGTATTGTGCCGTCCCTCTCAAGCTAAAATTATTTTACACGAGAGTGAGCGGGACGATACGATACGAACTTCGATTTTCGAATTTCGTAGTCGGGGGGCAGAGGGCTGGCCAATACTTCGCTCAGCGAATCAGCATTGCCATACAACGTGGCAATGCTGCTAGCCTTCTGGGCACCTTTCCCATTAGCGGCGATCTGGGAGAGATTTTTTATCCTTAGTTTAGGTTTAGTTAGTATTTTAAATTTTATGATGTACCTAATTAATTATTTAATATTTTATGCAATAAAGATCTTACTTAAAAAAAAATGATTTTCAAATACACCTATTTTTAATTCCAAGCCAACGCCTATCTAAATACGCGTTCAAAATAATATCTGGAATAGCCGGAATTGATTAAAAAAATACGTTCATTCAATTTGTTCGTGATTTCTTCATTTGCTTCATTCAATATTATCAGGAATTACATTTCGTTCATTCGTTCCATTCTTGTCCGTAAACTTTTGACTGGCGGGTAGAGTGCCGCGTTGTAAAAGTAGTATTTAAATTATACTTTAATTAATTAATTTAAAGTTGCACTAATTCGATACAACATGTCTGTGGCATCCAAAGGTATGAACAAAATTTTATTCATATTTTGGTTTTGGCTTAATTAACGAGACTTGTTTACTCGACCGGTGGGGGTCAAACTCCAAACTTTCTTTGATCGTAAATTTATGTTGTTTTTATCAACTTTAAAGCTTTGTGTACTTAGCAAAATCTTTTCTTACGTTTGCGAATGGCTGTAGCTCCATGTTAAATTGCCATTCTAGGAAATACTTAATATAAAGTACTCCGCTAATCCATTGCCAAGTTCTAAACCTTGGACACTTGGGTACATTAAGTCACGGTCAAGTTTATTTCATTTTTACCTACTTTTATGATGATTATACGTTCCCAAATTACTTTGTCGACTATAAAAATGCTGTCTACAAAAAACTGGAAACAAACAAAGTAGGTACTAAATACCTAGCTAGAATTTCTTACAAAGTAACTACTTTAAAAGTACAATAAAAAAAGTTGAGCAGCCCTGATTGTTATTGCCAAATTTATTCGTAAAATGTAGTCTATAGGCTGTTTATCATAGTGCTGATATTTTAGTTATTAAATTATAATAGTAAATATACTGGTTAATTACCTACATTAGATTTATTAAGCTTGAATCCCAGAAGCCAAAAAAACCATTGAGTTCAAGTCTTCTATTTTAATAAATACCTACTAATTTCAGAGATCGAAGTAAAAATACAAAAAAGATAGCTTAACTTGACGACCCAATGACTGTGGGAATCAAGAGATTAATTTAATTCATAATGAAATATCATCCATTTTCTCACAATACACCCAACAATAAACTTTAACTCGACTTCTATTGTAGAGATACACCTACTAAATCACTTTTTGTAACAAATAAAAAAGAAAAAATATATATGAAAGTTTATTGTTCGAAAACATACAACATAAAGCTGGCCTCTGGATCCTGTGCTAGAAGTCCCTGTCTTACAGGATCCAGGTAGTATAAAACAAGAATAAGCGATAAAAATTACCTATAACCAATACATATTATACATACATTTTTTTTATAAGGTTGAAGACAACCTTATCAGCTAATGTTGTTATTGTTTCTCCTCTGATAGGCCTACATGGCAAATAGTTAAAAGTACTGTTACTAGACAAATGGACCTTAATCTCAAGCATTTTAGTCATAATACTACATAACATTTTCAGGATGAAGTTAATGTTTTCATATTTATGAAATAATCAACAAAGAAAGTTGATAAATGATAAAACATACAACTTTAACATTAAGTTATCATACGCATTTGCAAGATAAAACTAAATAACAAGCTTATAGGTATGCCAGTGTGCATTTTATCATATCTTCCCTGCGGCCACTATACCACCAGTACAAATGATAGTGAAAAAAACTGGTCAGTACGGTAAACATGTTGGCAACACACGATCCCCCTCCCCCCTTTCCTCTATCCCTTTTCCTCCTTAAAGGCGACTAGCGACTCTTGGGGTTGCTGGTTCTCATGGGTGGTGGTGATTACTTACCATCAGGTAACCCGCTTGCTCGTTTTCCTCAATAAATAAAAACCTGTTTCAAAATAACAGTTTTAAATGATTAGCGGTTAATTGCATTAGACATAATGAAAACGGGTTATTGACCACGATTACCTTATAGGTTTGATGAGCTCCCGATATTTCGATGCAGTTACATGCATCATGATCACGGGCAAACTGACGAAATGATCATGATGCATTTAACTGCATCGAAATATCGGGAGCTCATCAAACCTATAAGGTAATCGCGGTCAATATCCCGTTTTCATGATGTTGCAAACTCTTTTGATAAGTCTGTATTTATTGTATTGTCTGTTTTAAAACAAAATAAATCGCAGTTGTGTCAGAAACTTGGCTCGTATTTAATTTGCTCTCAAGCTATCTCAATCTTCCACAGTTTTATGGTCCTTCGAACCGGATCGAAGCGATCCGTATTACGTCTATTTCGAAATGTTCCGCAGGGCATATCCTGATGTTTATGTTAATGGTGCAGGTATATTCATCGTGGGCGCCAAGCGCACCGCGTTCGGTACGTTCGGCGGCGTGTTCCGCAACACGTCGGCGACCGACCTGCAGACGCACGCGATCAAGGCCGCGCTGTCCGAGGCGGGGGTGGCGCCCGCGCAGGTCGACACCGTCGTCGTGGGCCAGGTCATGTCGGTGAGTGAAATTCAAATTCAAAATTTTATTCACCAAATAGGCAGTTGAATGCTCTTTTACACGTTATTTTTTAGTCTACCAGCGCTTTCGGAAAGACCCTGATTGCCAAGAAGAATGCGCCTAAAGAAACTTGGCACAGTCATTTTTTCTAAAAACAAGTTCTCACCATGTTTTCCTTCAAACTCTTCAAACTCAGAGGTGCACGCCGGCGTTTGACCCACGACCCTCTGCTTGAGAGGCCGTAGGTCAAACCACTCTGTTACGGCTTTACCTATATAGAGTTTAAATCTGAAGCCGGTCGCCGCGCCCTCCCTCTTGGATCAAGTGCTACGCCCTTCAAGTGGGGCGAGCCCCACTGGTTCCGAAACCCTGTTCTACATGATAGCCCATCGTGATCAACGTCGGCAGATCACTACATTTTACTAGTCGATTTTACTGAACTACACGTCTGACGGAAAATTGGTACCTACGAGGGCGGGATGATAAGTAACTAGCCTAATATAAAAATACTGAGGTTGGCGTGATAAAATTGATTTTATTTTTCAACATACTCTCCATGTACCTCTAAGCACTTGTTCCATCTTCGTTCTAAAGCTGTAATGCCCTCCATAAAATGACTTCTTACTACTCTCTCTTCTTAATACTCTTCTACGGCGGCAATAACTTCATCATTTGTGGCAAACTTCTGTCCACCCAAAAACATTTTTAGCTTGGGGAAAAGGTGGAAGTCTGATGGTGCTAGATCAGGCGAATAAGGTGGGTGGGGCAGCAAATCATAGTTCAATTCGTTGATTTTTGCCATAGCCTTAACACAAGTGTGAACCCTTGCGTTGTCTTGATGGAAGATGTTTTTTTTTTCGCTAAATCCGGTCGTTTTTGCTGAATACATTGATAAAGCTTATCTAAAAGATTAGCGTAGTATTCTCCATTAATAGTTTGACCTTTGGGAAGGTAATCTATAATAAAAATTCTATTTGCATCCCAGAAGACAGAAGCCAACACTTTTCCAGCCGACTTTACAGCCATAGCTTTTTTAGGAGCCGAGCACCCAGATTCAGTCCACTGTTTTGATTGAATTTTTGATTCTGGCGTGTAATGGTGAACCCATGTTTCATCTGTTGTTATAAATCGACGTATAAAATCTGTTTTATTTCTCTGAAAACGATCCGAGCATGCCTTCGAGTTTTGCACCCGAATTCTTTTTTGATCGTGCGTAAGCAAACGCGGCACCCAACGGTCGGATACTTTTTCATATTTAATTCGTCACTTAAGATATGATGTACCCGTTCATTCGAAATACCTGTAGTGTCAGCTATTTCAGATAGCTTCAATCGTCGATCTGCTAAAACTATATCATGTGCTTTGGACACCATTTCCGGAGTCGTGACGATTTTTGGACGTCCGGGGCGGGCTTCATCTTGGACACTTGTACGGCCGCGTTTAAACTCAGCCACCCAGTTTTTTACTGTGGCGTGAGAAAGAGCACATTCACCCAAAACATTCTTTAACTCTTCATAAATATCAAGCCCCTTCATATCCTTCATATAAAGAAACTTAATCACCGCTCTGTGTTCAATTTTATCAATTTTGAAAAACAACAGACACAATGTATTTTCAAATGCCAAAAAATCAATAAAATATTCAAGCCACCAAATTCAAATTTAGAACAGAGATAGCCAGAGACATATTTTTAAAAATGAGAAAGTTTTTTTTTTAATTAAAACTTTTTAAATACCTAAGGCTAGTTACTTATCATCCCGCCCTCGTACCTTATTCTAACCGAATCTTCTTACCAATCTAAATCAGCTGTTAATAAACCTTATGATCATGACAGATGCTATGTGTTATTCTTATGATTACACTAACACCACATTTTCTCCCGCAGGCATCACAAACCGACGGTATCTTCACGCCGCGCCACGCTGCCTTGAAAGCTGGTATCCCCCAAGAGAGCCCCGTTCTTGGCGTCAACCGCCTCTGCGGTTCCGGCTTCCAGTCTATTGTCAACAGTGCACAGGTAACACGGGCCGGTATTTACCCGCTTTTTCGCCTCAATTTGGAGGTCTGTGGGAACTGGGGAAGCAACAGTATCACGTAGATCACATACTGGACGAATTATTGTCTAACGCGTGCACCGTCATAATATCATTTATTATCCTTTTCTGGCACCGTCTTTTACAGTTTGAAAAAATTGGGAAATCGACTTAACGCACGTTGACATTGACGCTGTATTCGCCGAAATTTGGAGGTCTGTGGGAAGCAACAGTAAAAACCTCTCAATTTTCGTCATCTTTACTCGGGCATTGCACAGACGCAGCTATAATAATATACACAGATGATGTCGGCAAAGTTGCCAGCTCAGCAGGGATAAACGTTCTTAAGGCTTGTCCTGCGCTTAAGTCAATTTATATTTTGAGGTAGTCTCCACTCCGTCGGTCGGGGAGGCTTGAATTAGGTGGTCAAAAATATCTGGACACACAAAACGGCTTTGGTTATATTATCTGTGTATATTCACTGCGTCTGTACAATCCCAGGTTAAAGTTTCCGATCAGACCCATTAGTAAATAGACTAGCGCTTAATTTTTTTATATTATAGTATTTTGTATGAACGAATTAGCTATGGAGGGTTATCAACACTTTATCTGATGAATAGGCTCGTTCACTTTTGATTTGACTCGCACGAAAATTGTGATGTTTTTACTGTTGCTTCCCACAGACCTCCAAATTCCATGGAATAATCGAGAGAAACTAACAAAAATGCCACGTTGCCAGCTCATCAGGAATAAACGCTCTTAAACGATTTCTCTCTAGGACATCCTCACAGGCGCCGCAAAGATCTCAGTGGCGGGGGGCGTCGAGAACATGTCGCTGGCCCCGTTCGCGGTGCGCAACGTGCGCTTCGGGACCACTCTCGGGGCTTCCTTCGCCTTCGAGGACACGCTGTGGGCCGGCCTCACGGACTCCTACTGCGGCATGCCCATGGGCATGACCGCCGAGAAACTGGGCGCGCAGTACAAGATCACCAGGGACGAGGTTGACAACTTCGCGTTGAAGTCGCAGCAGAGGTGGAAGGCTTGTGAGTATTTTAGAGTTCCGTAGCCAAAATGGCAAAAACGGAACCCTTATAGTAACAGTTTTAAACGATTCGCGGTTAATTGTATTAGACATAATGAAAACGGGATATTGACCGCGATTACCTTATATCAAAAATGTGGGTAGACAGAGCCCGGTCTGCGCAACATTAGTGTCTACCCTCGTTTCGTCAGTTTGCCCGTGATCAATTGATCATGAGAGGGCTTGGGCCATAGTTCCCACGCGGGCCCAGTGCGGATTGGGAACAACACTAGAGTAGAGTAGAGTGGGTACCACCACACCACCACCACCACCACCAGTGTAGAGTGTTGTTTTCTGAGAGGAGGCCTGTGCCCAGCAGTGGGACGTAAATAGGCTGATGATGATGATGAATTGATCATGATGCATGTAAATGCGTCGAAATATCGGGAGCTCATCAAACCAAGGAATATGTATACCAGATTTGATTTACTTACTGAACTTCGCTTGATTTCCATATTACAGTTTTTTTGGTAGAGTTATTTATTATGATAAAAGGCTTAAGATAATGATAAATGATAAGATAATATGGTTATAAACTTGAATTGCACTTGTTCCAAAGTCCCAAGTTTAAAGTCTACACTCGAGTATCAAAAAACCTATATTTCATGATTACGTGACTATATGTCTTATATAGATATCTTATCATCGTTGTGTAAATAACTTACTGTTATTGTTATTAACCACTCATTTCAAAGTTCAATATCTCAAAAACGGCGGAACCGATTTTTATTAAACTTAGCCAAGAACTGTCTCGATTAAACTAGCTTTCGATTAAAAAAAGCTGCGTCCAAATCCGTTCGTCCGTTTAGGAGTTACGATGCCACAGGCAGATACACAGATACACCCATTCACAGGTCAAACTTATAACATCCCTCTTTTTACATCGGGGGTTAAAAAAACCATGTGGGGGCGTCAGATGACAAATGGGGAGCACGTCCTCTGAACCCGAGACCCCCTCCCCCCAATAATCCTGTTGTTTTGTTCAACTGCGATAGCAGCAGTAGTAACCATTTTTGACCCCCGACGAAAAACAGGGGTGCTATAAGTTTGACCTGTGTACCTGTGTATCTGTCTGTGGCATTATAGCTCCCAAACGAAGCGAATGAACTGATTTCAAAGCGGTTTTTTTCAATCGAAAGCTAATTTGATCGAGATGATTAGCTAAGTTTCATTAAAATCGGTTCACCCGTTTTTGAAGTATTGAACTTTGAAATGACAATGTCAGGGGGTTTTTAACTTTTCTAAGTTGCTTAATTTATGGCATGGTATATTTTTTGGTCAAACGTGAGTTTTCTCTTAAAATGTATAATAGTGAGTTGAGGTTCTAACGGACAATACTTCGCGGCCATAAGTGCACCCTTAAGCCAAGTTAACATTCAACCCTCCCCGCAGCCAACGACGCCGGCGTGTTCAAGGCCGAGATCGAACCCGTGACCTTGACGGTAAAGCGCAAGGAGGTGCAGGTGGCCACGGACGAGCACCCGCGCCCGCAGACCACCCTCGAGGGGCTCAAGAAGCTGCCCCCCGTCTTTAAGAAGGAGGGTCTCGTCACCGCCGGCTCCGCTTCTGTGAGTTGATTTACCAACCTCGATTGGGTTGTAAAAGATTTCATGAAAGTTTTTGGAACAGGTAAAAAAAAAACATAAAAAATGTAATTGGATTAGGGATGGTGGTAAATTTCGAGTCGTAATATTCAAACAGTTGGTCTTGTCAAAATTAGAAACTTAAAACCTGAATTTGAATTTGCTCTAATTTATGTATTTCACGTCTTTGTTTTTGCGACTTACGGGGGTTATATGAACTTTGAGACTTTGAGAACCTCCCACCCCTGAAACTACACCATCGCACATACAAATAACTGTTACATTTCATTCATATTTCCACCCTTTCAAACCCACATTACATCCCTAGGGCATCAGCGACGGCGCAGGCGCCCTAGTGCTAGCCGGCGAAGAATCCGCCAAGAACCTCAAACCCCTCGCCCGTCTCGTGGGCTGGTCCTACGTGGGCGTGGACCCCAGCATCATGGGAGTGGGCCCCGTACCCGCCATCCAGAATCTACTGAAAGTTACCGGATACACACTCAATGATATCGACCTGATCGAGGTGAGACTTTGTGACCTCATGCTTTAAGGTAAGGTTGAGACCCTGGAGTAGACGCTGCGGGTCTTAGAATCGTAAGTTATTCCCGCTGCTCGTAAATACTTGCAATATCCGAGGAAATGCAGAAATGCTGCAAAGATTGATGAGAAACTCGTTGACGCGACAAGGTTATTTGCCTTACCTATAAGGTTACCTACTGGCTAACTTTAATTCTTTATTAACCATAGTCAATAGAAGTTTCTTATTAAATAAAATTTTATCATAATTTATGCAATGAATGACTAATTGACATAGAGACCTTAGAGAAAGTATTGGTCGAAGCGGCGAATTTATTTACTTGTGTGATGTTCATTTCAGTATTTAATGATTGTCTGGGAGAAATTGTATTTAAGCGATAAAATCGCCTACTGTCTCTATGTACCTATTGATTTGTGGTGTTCAATAAAGGACCGTAACCTGCCCAGCAGTAGACGTCTTCGGGCTGACATGATGATGATGAATGAAGAATATCTGTATAGTATTGTTTATTTTGTCCGCTGGTGTAGATCAACGAGGCGTTCGTGGCGCAGACGCTGTCGTGCGCCAAGGCCCTGCAGCTGGACGCGGAGAAGCTGAACGTGAACGGCGGCGCCACCGCGCTCGGCCACCCGCTCGGCGCGTCCGGCTCGCGCATCACGGCGCATCTCGTGCACGAGCTCAGGTAACCCGCGTAGCCTCATCCCTTAGCCCAGGAAAGGAATGGAGATGTTAACGCCCGATTTCCCCTCCGCCAAAAATCTAACATCAAGTCTGTGCAAAATGCACAGGGTCTGTTGACTGTGTGTGTGTGTGTGTTTTTGGCATTTGTGTGACAGTTTTGTTTTAGTGTTTGTAGGAACGTAACAAATTTTGATATGAGCGTAGACGTGTGCTGTACGTGTTCCTCATCCCCGTCAAAAAGCGTCAAAAAAATTGTAGTGCATAGATAACCCAAAGGCGCCTCCCGTCTGTCTGTTTTATGTCTCATCCTTAATAAGGGCGAAGGGCAAGAAATAAAGTATGGTAAGACGACACGCGTAGTTTGATGGTACCTACATGATACCCCGGTTCAAATACCCGGTAGTTAAAAAAAAGTTTCATTTAAAAACGTAAAGTAACACTTTTTTTGTCCACAGACGTCGCGGGCTCAAGAGAGCGATCGGTTCGGCTTGCATCGGCGGCGGCCAAGGCATTGCTGTCATGATTGAATCTGTCTAGATATTTCAACCACTCATCTTATAACCCTTTGACCACTTCGGTAATCGCTTAACATCAGGCGATCCGCATGTCTGTTTGCCATAAAAAAACAAGGAATTTATATACAAGTTACATGAACGTTCGCAAGTTATGCTAACGTGTATTTTGTTATTGCTATGAATGCTCTGTTAAGATTAATCAGTAAAGAGTGAAAGGGTCTCAAATATGGTCAAAGGGTCTTATGATTCAAAAGTAATGCAAAAAACTATGAGGTGCTTTAAAACAAGTTATTCTCGTTAAATTATGAAATACACTAATTAACTAACTAAGTGTCTAAGCACAAAGTGGTTTATATTTTAACACTGCCCAAGAAACAAAATCATGTATATAACTTAAAAAAAAAACTAAATTGTAAGCAAAAAAATATTTTTTACATGTTTTTAAATGTATCAAAATGATAAGGATCATGTTACAGTATAGACAAATATTTATGTATTGTAATGTTTTTCTAAAATCGTATTTTTCAAGTATTTATACATGTTTTATCGTTATAAGTTTTAAATGTCATCAGAAATAAATGTTTTCTATAAAAAATGTGTTTTAATTGGTTACTTAAAAAAATATTGCTACCAATTGTATTAAAATAAACGGATCACTCCCGTACACGAGTCAAGTTTAGCCCGACATGTTTCGGACTAATTCGTAGTCCTATCATTGAGTCTCACGGTAGTTTCATTTTAAAAATGCAGCTAAATGATCAAAAAAATATAGGGTCTTAAGTGGTTTCGGTAGCAAAAATAAAATAGTAAAAAAGATACTGCGGGGCAAAGTGCTCAAAAGGCCTCTTGAGTCAGTCCTTAGGGTTCCATACCTGAAAAAGAAGAAAATGGAACCCTTATAGGACCACTGCGTTGTTCGTCTGTCTGTCAATCCCAAGTAAATCAAAACCTATAAGGTATTTCCCATTGACCTAGACTCATGATATTTGGCACGAAGCAAGGCCTCACAGCAAAAGTCCTAAAACGTTAATATAGGGACCTCTCGGTGCGCGAGTCCGATTCGCACTTAGCCAATTTTTTAATAAATTGGAAAAACACCTGGCGTTCAAGGTGACCGTGGGAGTCAAATAAAAATAGAAGAACACTGTTTATCAATATCATATAACTCGCATGATCTTCATTTATGATTGTTTATTAAATTTTTATCAGGCTATTTCGAGGTGATATATTTATAAAGATAAGGTATCGCTAATCCCCTTCGAATCCCCACGATTCGTGGCTTTGCTGTGGCTTGGTAACAATTTTTTTTATATATGCAAGTATACCTACTTATTAAGTATATAACAAGTTAAAGAAACGACAACTAACACAATGTCAATTATGACTCACCGAACTTTCTCACAGTAAATAACAAGTTAATGATTTTGCATTAAAAAATAAAATAAATATCGTAGGATAATTTTATTCAGACCAATTGACCCTAGTCCCAAACTAGACAAGCTTGTGTTATGTGTTGTGTGTCTACTAAACAATGGATAAATACACATAAAACATAACAGACTCGAGAGCAAACATTTGTATAAATACAAGGTGCGTTTTAATGAATCATCAAGAATTTAGCCAGGGATTGAGTTAGTCTATGTGAGCACACCCCTGTAGTTTTTATTTAGAAAAAAAAAACGTTCTCCCATACATTCATTTTATTACAAAAAACTTCACAAGGGTGTGACTTACTCAACCCTAGGCTAAATTCTTGATGATTCATTAAAACGCACCTTGTATTTATACAAATGTTTGCCCTCGAGTCTGGTATGTTTTATGTGTATGTATCCATTGTTTAGTAGACGTTCATCAAAACGCAACCTGTCATATGAATCGTACAAATATCTGCCCGTCTGGGGTCCACAGTCTGGGGATCGACCCCGGGACCTCAAGCTTCGCATCGTCAGGGTCCGTCCGTATCCGGTCAATAAAACAAATTTTACTTATGACATTTATTGCGAAAAGGTTCCACAGTGGGCCCCAATTCGTTTGCTTTCCTTTTGCTAGTAGTTTAATAGCTAGGTGGTAAGGTAGGTACTTACTTAAAAAATAAATTAATACCATTTTTAAATATTTTACCTATTATGTGTAGATAGGTACTCGAACATTGTCATCAGAACATTCAACCTCAGAAATAGGTAAGTATGACGAAGTTACGTATGAATTTCAACTTCAACCAAGTACCAGTACCTACTTAAAGAAAATGTACAGAACATAGACTTTACCTAGGTAGGTATATTGTAGTTTAGCGTAAGGACGGGCAGGTACCTATCCCATTTTTGTTGCCAATTTTGTGGCACTAATTAGTGCCAGCGATGTGAGCCGCGCGTCCTGTAAGTAGATAAAACTCCCTAAATAGTTGTAATGTTTTGTTTTAATTTTTACTTTTTTTGCATTGTGAGTTGTTTATTTTTAAATTTTATAGCGCATTGGCTTTGCTGTAATGCTGTAAAATTGTTTTGATAATAAATAAATAAATAAATTGTTTTGATAAGTACCTATTGAAAATGTTCTGATGTGAATCAATGTTATATCAATCAATGATACAAGCTTGTAAGAAATAAAGAAAAGACCACAGTCCCCGGCTGAATGATAAAAGCCGCTATCATCAAAATTCATTATTATTATCATTGGTCGCAGAGACCGGTTTGAGGATTGACGTGTTGAGATCGTGTTGATTCAATAAAATGGCAGTAGCGATAAACAAAGGTAAGAATCATCTTGATAACGTTTTTAATTGCATGTCAAATAATACTATTGAATTCGCCCATGTTTAAGTTTTTTGTTAATTACAAAAAGTTTAGAATTTCTACGGGAAAGTTTTAAATATTTGTTTTGAGGTTATGTTTATATGGCAGCTTATCTAGTACAGGAATCACGAATCAAGGTGGAATGCTATAAAGCTAACTTTCAGTTTTATGTTTTTTGTTTCTTTTTCGGAATGAATCTTAATACCTATCTACTTACTTACCTAATAATGCTTTAGAGGTTTTGTTTTTTCTAACTTATAACACGATAACGAAAAGGAAAAGTGAGAGAGAGGCGAGATGTTTTGATGCGCATAAAGTTCAATGTCCGTAGAATTGAATACTAACAATCGTTTAAATTTAACCTTTGTCTTCTACGACATAGAGTTCCTACCCAGTTAATTGTTTTAAAAATTTCGTGTTGTTTTGAGTGACCTTGACTCGTATTTGGAACCAGTGCTACTACGAGTACGATTACCAAACCCACTTTTATTGAATTATTCAAATTACAATATTGGATTCATCAGTCAAATACAAATACAGTTAAAGTCACAAAGTAATTTATTCTATAATGTTTCAATAATGGTGCCTACATATTTTTTGAGCTTGTGTTTAAACTTGTTAAATCCGAAATAGGTAGGTACCTACATACTCTTTAAACTTTAGAGAGTAGGTACCTAAGTATCTATTTCGGACTTTGCACATTGGCCAAAGGTAGAAGTACTTACCTACAATATCTGAAATACCTATATTATGTGTTATGTTTAGGTGTTGATTAAGTCCGTAGATTAGATTAAGATGCCTTGCAATAGGTACCTAGTAGGTACCTAATATGTTTGGTGCTTATGATACGAAAATGTTGAATAATTTATTGCGAATTTCGTATACTTAAGTAAGTAAATTACTGTAAGTATAGAGGACTTATTAAATTCTCAATTAATTTCAGTGACATAAAAGTAATGATACGGTATTTATTATTTATTCACTAATAATAGCTCGTAAGCAGAACCATTGTCACTAACAATCTATGGATTTATAATGATCTGATAATAAATGATTTTTATTTTTATTTTTTATTTTATTATTTGTATGCAGTTATCGAAATGTTACTTAATTACCAACGAAAAATAAGCTATAATTGCTAAGATGAGAACACTGATTATTTACCTACCTACGCCAAACGGCTGGGCACAGGCCTCCTCTCATACTGAGAGGGTTTCGGCAGTAATTTCCAAAAATGCATGTAGCGAAAATTTAAGTTATAAGAACAAGTATGAACATAATACTAGGATAGTTAAGGGCACTTCCCATGCCGTCCCATGGAACTGTATGTAGGTAAAAATATGTAACAATTTGAGCACAAAATGTGGGGAAAACTTCAAAAACTTAGCAGATCCCATTACGATTTGTTTTCCCAGGTATCTTCATAGTCGCAGCGAAGCGCACGCCCTTCGGCCGCTATGGCGGCAAGCTGCGCGACGTCCAACCCTCAGACCTGCTGGCGAATGCCGCCAAAGACGCCTTCAAGGCCAGCGGGATCTCGCCAGCGCTGGTCGATACCGTCAACATCGGACAGGTCAACGAGGTACGTCATGCAGGGATTACCTCAGGGCCGGCCATAATCTAGAGTACGAGTAATGTATGAATTTAAAGTTGTGGGCAATAAAGAGATATGGGCACGATATACATATACATACTTAGCCTACATACGTACGTGTCAAATACTATGAGAATAATCGCAACGGAAAATAGAGACACTGCCGATTTGACTATAGTAAAAGTAATTGTGATGTTAACGCGAACGCAATCGAGAAATAGTTCTTGGCCGTAGGATTCGCTAGGCACCAAGCACGCGCACCATTTTGTCGCTTGTAGCTGTCCAAAAAAAAAAAACTTTTAAAGATACCTCTAGGTACAGTCAGCAGCAGAAGTAGCTAGGCAACCGACGCGTTCACAATGATCTAAGCACGGCTCTATTGTTATAGACATAAGAGCTTGTGCCAGATCATTGTGAGCGCTTCGGTTGCTGAGATACTTCTGCTGCTGACTGTACTCTTTTTGTCAGAAATTTCGATCGCAAGCTGTTGGGTTCCTTTGGCTTCCTTTCCTCCACTGTAAGTACTGTACGTTGTTCCAGCTGAGCGGCACTTCCGATGGTGGTTTGGCTCCTCGCCACGCATCGCTCAAATCCGGCGTCCCGCAGGAGAAGCCTGCGCTCGGCGTCAACCGGCTCTGTGGCTCCGGCTTCCAGGCCATCATCAACAGCGCCCAGGTAACACAGATACGTCACTAAGCCTCGGTTCCTTGGAAGCAGACGAAGTAGCCCATATCAGTGCCCTTTGTGTGAGGTATTGACGTAACGTGGGTCTCAGATACGGGGACGTCCGATGGTTCACAAGTGTGGGGTCCTCGAGGAAGGGTCCAAGTGTTCCTGGCACGCTATTGCTGGGTTAGGGGGATACCGGATAGCTAAAAGAAAGTTCCTGAGGGCGAGCGCCTTACTGCCGATTTCTGGCTCACTGCAGAACACGACGACACTCCATACTCTATCTAGGCCCAGAAATGGGATTAAATTGATCAAAAAATTTATGTGCCATTTCACTCAGTCAATGCCGTCTGTTATAATCAGTTAGACATCTTGGAGACCGAATAATTTTCTTCTCATGTAACTGTATTTTGAAACAACAATTACTGTTCTAGGACATCCTAACAGGGGCAGCTCAAGTATCCCTCGCAGGTGGAACAGAGAATATGTCAGCAGTTCCCTTCGTGGTGCGCAACGTTCGCTTCGGAACAGCCCTTGGCCAGAACGTCGATTTCGAAGACTCACTGAACAGAAGCTCCTTTGACACCTACTGCAATTTCTCGATGCCTCAGACTGCTGAGAACCTGGCTGAGAAGTACAAGCTACAGAGGAGTGAGGTGGACGCGTTTGCGCTCCAGTCGCAGCAGAGGTGGAAGGCTGGTGAGAATCTATTACATGTTAGTTAGGTCAGTCCATGAAGTAGATCTAATCTCATGATAAAACCAACATTTTTTTTAGTTCCTCTTCTTATTCTTCTTTGTTCACTACAGACGGATTTAGGTCTGGTTTAAAATATTAGACAGGTACTCCAAAAGCAATCAGAGTACAGGAAGACATAAATAATAAAATCATTTAGTTCGGACCATAGATCCATAACATATTAGTATAAAACACTCTTACAACTACTTGTTAAAATCAGATTTAAGTATTGTAGGCACTTGATTTGCTGATCTATCACAAAAGTAATTGGCATAGAACGACGATGAATCTACATCGAAGACTTTAACGTCTACCACAGATGTGACAAATCAAAATTCTCCATTAAACCCCCACGTTTTTATTGTAACCTTGCCCAGCTCTTTTGCAACATCATTTCTACTAAGTCTTTCTACCACAGCGTTCGACGGCGGCTTCTTCAACGAGGAGATATCTCCCGTGACGGTGAAGGTCAAGAAGCAGGACGTTGTAGTGTCGGTGGACGAGCACCCGCGCCCGGAGACCTCGGCGGAAGGCTTGGCCAAGCTGCCCGTGCTGTTCCGGAAGGGCGGAGTCGTCACTGCTGGGAACTCTTCTGTAAGCACTTGTCTTGTTCAATAAACCTTCTAAAAATTATTTCAACACCAGCAAGCTTAATGCCTTACTCGCTCGCAATCGCCATCGTGTTCATGTTGACAATTTTTGTATGGGCTGACAATTGATATCGGAGACAGCTAGTTATCACAGTCATACAAAAACTGCCATTTCAATCCGATGACTAGTGTCAAAATAGTTTCGCAATTACTCTGCAGATCTTTTTGAGACAGATGATTAAGTACGGAATGGGTTTTAAATGACTTAGCTAAAAAAAAGGTAAAAGTAACAAAGTACCTACTCACCAAAGTTTAACGATGATTTCGTACCTAATTGTCAAGGTATTTTTACTTAGATACAGTGTTAGTTGGTTTAAACTTTCTTCCCACAAACCGTGTATCTTGGACAGCTGGCTTTTGAGCTGATCACGAGGAGATGTTAGCATTATTGTCAATCAAGCATTGATAAAAACGTTTATTTCAAAGGGAGTGAACGATGGTGCCGGCGCTCTGATCCTGGCAAGCGAGGAGGCGACGAGCCAGCACAGCCTGAAGCCGCTGGCGCGTCTGCTGGGCTGGTCCTTCGTGGGAGTGGACCCTAGCATCATGGGCATTGGGCCTGTGCCTGCCATACAGAAACTACTGGCAGCTAATAAGCTCAGCCTGAAGGATATTGATCTTATTGAGGCAAGATGTAGTTGGATTCTTTAAAGAAACGAAGAACGAAAGAGACTACAGCGTCAGGAGTTGATTTGCGACTAGCAAAATGTGATCGTTTTTGGTGGTAATTTCCACTATTTCCGGTTTAGCCTTATGTACTGTAACCTGGTAGTGAAATTCTGACGGTCCAGCCAGGATCGTCTCCGCAGGAAAGAACTCTTCAACGGTTGATGGCATCAGCTTGAAATTTGGTACGGATATGTAAGTTGGTTGACAATACAAGTACAGTCAACAAAAAGTACTATCAGCAAAAATTTCGTTTTATAAATGAAAATCTTAACAAAAACTTACGCGTATTAGGTAGGTACTTTCTACATCTAAGTGTACTTCGTCTAAGTGTACTCCCCTTTCCAACAGATCAACGAGGCTTTCGCCGCGCAGACCCTCGCCTGCGTGAAGGAGCTGGGCATTGACCAGAGCATCCTGAACGTTAACGGAGGCGCCGTGGCTCTGGGCCACCCCGTCGCGGCTTCGGGGGCCCGCATCACCACGCATCTGGCTTACGAACTGAGGTAGGTGGACAACACCCTTATATCTTAAACTCCTATTAGGCAAGTGTCCGCGGACCGGGAGACGAGCTGTCGGTAGATCTCCAAAAAGATGGAGCGACGACCTGGTAAAGTTCGCGGGATCGCGCCTCGCGGTGGATGCGGAAAGCACAAGAAAGCACAGGTCTGAGTGGAGAGCCGCGGGGGAGGCCGCCGTTCAGCAGTGGACGTCTTTCGGCTGACACGATGAGGTAAGCGTCATCAACTAATACACGCAGCATGAATATTGCTATGTAACCTCCATATCTAGCCGCCCTAGGCCAAGGCGTTCTGGGTCTTAGGCCTTAGGGCGAATTACGCCACTGAAACTAATTATAAACTTTGTTTCAGACGTCGTGGACTGAAGAGAGCAATTGGATCAGCTTGCATCGGCGGCGGACAGGGCATTGCTGTGCTCTTAGAGTCTGTTTAAGATCCACATTTTGAAACCACAGAGTAACATGCTAACACTTATCGCGAACGTAAATTAATAAAAAAACAGTCTCACTTTCTAATTAGTAAGCGGGTAATGTTTTATGTCCACTATAAATGCTAGCTTGCCACGGAAACGGGTGCGCCAAATTCAGTCATATGATGGGAAGTTAGAATATGATATAAACTGCCAAAAATGAGTTCAAGGGAGGTCTATTTCTACAATATTCCATTTCAACCTATATGTCACAAATTTTAGTTGAAATTTAGTTGACCCTGCCTATTTATGGCTCCATAATGTATTGCGAAAGTATTTATTTTAAGTAATAAGTATTGTCAACGTATTATTATCCTCGAGGGTCTAATTAAACTATTCCCTTTTTATTTATTTGTTTGTACCTATTATTAAAAGGATTGTAAATATGGAATTGTACCTATTAATTCATTATTCACACTAAATTTTACACGGATCAAAAATTACAATGCAGCGATATTTTCTATATTTTTTTGTAAACTATTGAACGTTGACCTAATCATGTTAAGATATTTAAATAAAATTATATATTTTGATACCATCCTTCTTTTATTCTTCGTGACCCATTCCAGGCCTCAACTTCTATGTACCTATACATAAGTGTACCTACCCATACTTATGTATGTTTTGTTACAAATTAAATTCTGATCCTGAGGGGATCTGATAAATGGTATACCTAGTTTAATTGATACGCCTAAGTATTGAATAAAACTTTAATGTAAATAGTACTGGCGAAGCAGGTGACATTGATAAAAATTTTGGCTAGAAGTGACGTATGTTCATATCCTGCATATCACATTTTAAATCCCCGCATTATATTACATAACTCAAATAACTGAAAGAAACAAACAAAATCTCGAATACACAGCTACTTTATCTAGAAGGAATAATGAAATGATAAAACACATTTTATTGTAGCCACCCGAACTGTAGGTACGTACGTTTATTTTTGATAACATTTGTTTACGGCAAAAGCGACAAAGTTATTTAAATCGGTGACGAAAATTTGAACTAACGTGACTACGTACTCATTTTTCTTTAAGCGGGCGACGACAGCGCCGCTTTTAGAGCCCAACTAAGTTTGTAAAACGCATTGTGATTTAAAAATTCAAAATGGCGCTCAAGTGTAAAGGTACGTAAACATTGGAATTGGAGAAGAAAATTGACTTTTTATCTCGATTTTACCTTATTAGGTGGCAATTTACTCATATAATACAAACAGTTGTTTAAATCTTAAAACAAGTTTAATTTAGTTGAAGACTGATATGATCAGGTACTTACTCAGCTCAACTTACACAGCTCAAATTGTGTTACTATTGTACATATATGACGCTGACTGAACAAGATATTCTCGAAAGCATCTCGAAAAAAGTCAAGTTTTTTTTATACAAAAAAAAAAAACAAAATTGATCATTTATATCTTGATAAATGCCTTTCAATTACTTCATCTCATTTACCATCTATGAATTTCACGGTGGAATTCACCATTAAATTTAAATACCTATCATTCGCAAATTTATTTACACAGGTGTATTTATTGTTGGCGCGAAAAGAACGCCATTTTGTAACTATGGCGGTCCACTGCGAGAGTTGCCAGCCTCGCATGTATTCGCTGCGGCGGCGAAGGAAGCGATCCGTGCAGCCAAAGTCGATACGAATACCATTGATAATACAGTCGTTGGAAATGTTAATTTTGTAAGTCACACTTTATTTTTGATTTTAATATTACATTTTCACGGCTTTAATTACAGTTATTTCATGGTACGTGCTGTTCTATCTATTCATAAATTTTAACATATAGCTTTAATGTTCAGCTCAGCCAATGCGATGGCGGAAAGACCGCAAGGTACTGCGGCATATATTCCGAGGTTCCTTTAGACAAGCCGGCTTTGGGTGTCAGCAAAGCTTGTGGAACTGGTCTTCAGGCCATCATCACCAGCGCTGTGGTACGTACCGCAACAAGTAGGAATCTTGATCAAAAACATTCACAAAGCTTTAATCATGACAAACACCACAAATGAGCACAATGAGATTACAAAAAAAAACTATTAGAGTAGACAGTAAGCGGTCTTTTCGCTTTCTGCACGACAACCAATAATATACAGAGATGAATATGATGAACAGGCTAATTTAGGACAATACGCATGATGCATATTTACTTTTTCCTTTCTCACAGGATATTATAACTGGTGCAGCAAAAATATCGTTAACAGGAGGTACAGAAAACATGTCATCGCTGCCACTTCTAGTTCGGAATGTGCGCTTTGGGACTGCTTTAGGGGGGTCATACCAGCTTGAAGACTACATAACGAAGCAATACCTAGATTCGTATGGGGGCCTGACTCTACAGCAAATGGCGGAAGAGGTGGCAAAGAGATGTGGAGTTACAAAAGACGAGGCGGATGAATTTACGCTGCAAAGCCATTCGAAATGGAAAGCAGGTGATTAAGTTCTCTTAGGTTCTGATGTTCTACCTACTTGTGGCATGAAGATGATGTTCAGTATACTTTACTTATTTGTAGGAACCACTCTAATAGAGAAATCTCCCCCAGACAGATGTCATATGCTTAGGAACTGAAGTCCGAAGGAACAGGGGAGAGTGTTCCTTTTACACACCTGACTTTAGAAACTTTGATATCTAGCTCTATTTGGTGGCAACATCAACAATAAATGACTCTCATTCACTTCCTGTAAACTCCAACCATTCCAGTTGCTGCCCGCGGTTCGACTCTATATGTATTCTGTGGTCATAGTGAGCCTTTGTTGTACGTATCACAAAATTCAGTCAGGCGTTTACTTCGAAAGAGTTCCACTGCGGGTTGTTACTAGAATGGAATGGAAGCTGTACCTGTGTGTCGGCCATGTTGCTGCATTACATTCCTTTTACCACTACGGCTGTGTTTAATTGCTCAAGTTTTTACCTGCCTCCTCTCAAGAACTGGTGCTAGGCCAATAGTCTACTCACCTACGCTATTTAGAACACATGACTTCATCAGCGTTCGCTAACTATTCGTCACGGCAGTTACCTGTCGGATGAGTAGATGTCGTTAGACTAGGGTCGCTAAGTACGCTACGTGTATAAAAGTATCCGTCCATTTCAATATACACTATATTAGGCATAAATAGCTTTAACATAATTTCAGGATATGAAAGCAACGTTTTTGAAGATGAAATAGCGACAGTGATGGTGGAAATAAAGAAAAAAATACTCACCGTGATGAAGGACGAGCTTCCTCGGACGTTCATCGGTGCCGAGCATCTGAGCACCCTGCCACCTCTGGATGGACTCAGCATAATAACTGAGGGGAATTCATCAGTAAGTTACAATATTCATTCGACACAATAGGCTTACAAACTCCATAATTTATGGAATAATTCCTCTAAACCTTATTGAATCCAGAAAATCGACAAAATAACATTACTGCTGATTGAGTACTCTTGCTTTAAAATCCAAGAGCGCGATTGTGATTCTTCTGATAGCACAAGTATCCAATCCAAGAAAGGTGGTGTCCACTTCCGCCCAGAGCCCTCTTTTCCGCTGGACATTCTGGGCAAGTGCCCAGGGCCCCGCGGATGACGAGGCCCTTGATCAGGGTAGTGTTTCTACCCCCTCCCCCGACATTGAGCCGTATTATCCTAAAGTGCCCAGGGTCCCAGATAGGTTGAAGACTGCCCTGCTGACGTTTGAAGATAAGCCTGCACAATTCCAGCCATTTCCCATTATTCCCAGTCACCAGCCGACGGTGCGGCCGCTCTACTCCTGGCCAGCTCGGAAGCCGTGGAGGAGCACGGCTTGAGGCCGCTGGCGCGCGTCGCGGGGTGGGCGACCGTGGGGACGGATCCCAAGGACACCGGGCTAGCCGCTGTGCCGGCTGTACGACGGCTGTTGGACACCATGGGATTGGGAGTTGGGGATGTTGATTTATTTGAGGTACGTCTGATTATTTCGGGTAAAAAACAGGACTTCAAATCCGTTCAATATATATACTGTTTGTTACAAGGTTAGAAATTTAACGGTCAAACTAGCTGTAAAACGAAGACGCCATTTAAAAATAAGTATGTATGTCTATGAGGGAAACATAATAAATACGGCTAATACATGTTATAAACTACATAGATTTCTTTCCCATTTGTCTTGAAATTTCCGAAAAAACTGCGTGATAGACTGAGTAGGTATAGTGCGAAAACTAATAATAATAATACGGAAGGTATTTACTAAAATCACTACGCCTCCCAAGAATCTTTGGAAAACTGTATAGGTACGTCAAAGTGAGACGTTATAGCTGATTGGGATGGTGACGTAAAATTAATAATAGCGAGAATTTTTTTTTAGCCCCTCGCCCCTCTTACTTTTTTTTCTTGAACCACTCTATGACTCCCAGGGGGGCGTGATCCACAGCGCGAACCCCTGCCCCGCTTTAATCCTACAGTTCCGACACTGACAGCTCGAGTGAGAACTGGGTGAGAAAGCATGCGTCGTTTGTAGGAAATACTAAAATACGCAAACCGATAGTAACACTTCTAACGTTCTAACTTTTTATCTCGAAATTCTCGAATAATGTTTTGAAATCACAATCCAACTTCGTAATTTTATTTAGCTGTACAACGTATGTCCCGAAAGCCAACAGCTTTACTTTAGCTAACAGCAACAGCCAACGGCTTTACTATTATTATGTACAGTACAGTTATACTTAAATTAAAACGCAAACCGACCGAATAGCCTAATGGTTAGAGACCCTGACTATGAAGCGTGAGGTCCCGGGTTCGATCCCCGGGCAGATGTATGTATGACGAATACGAATGTTTGTTCTCGGGTCTTGGATATTTAACATGTACATAAGTATGTATTTATCTATATAAGTATGTTTATCCGTTGTCTAGTACCCATAGTACAGGCTTGGCCTAGTTTGAGACTAGGTCAATTGGTGTCAATTGTTCCATAGTATTATTATTATCTATTATTATTCCCGTATATTTATTACAATCTTAGGCTAGGTTTTCACAATATTCATATAAAAAGTAATAAAACAATATTAATACAAAATATAAAAACATTATAAAAACCTAACCTAGGGTGCCACCGGCAGCGAGGCGGGGCCTAAGCTACCGGTGGTCAGGGCGACAGAGAGAGGAACCTCCTGACTATCCGAGCCGTGTCCAGGAGTACCGCCTTCTGTATCTGACCCTTGACCCAACCATCTAGCGAGAGCCTTTTAAGGTGATGGTCAAGGCTCTTCGCTATTAGACCGTTCGCCGAAACGACTATCGGGACAGTGATCGTCGAATCAACAGGCCACATGGCGGTAACCTCGTGAGCCAAGTCAAGGTACTTGCTGACTTTGTCCTTCTCGGCCTTCACGAGGTTCACGTCATGGGGGATCGTGATGTCGACGAGCACTGCCTGGCGCTTCGATCGATCTATCAGCACGATATCAGGTTTATTGGCGACAATAGTCCTGTCCGTGATGATAGATCGATCCCAGTAGAGCGTGACACGACCATTTTCAAGAACTGGTGCAGGTGCGTACTTATAGTACGGCACTTCGAAGTCCACAAGACCGAATGAAAGAGCAAGTTGCTGGTGAATAATCCTGGCTACAAGGTTATGTCTGTGCAAGTACTCGCCGTTAGCAAGACTAGAACAGCCAGAGATAATATGCCTGAGTGACTCCCCGGGACGGCGGCATGCCCGACAGATGTCGACCGTACCGTCCTTCAGGATATACCTGCGGTAGTTATTAGTCATGATAACTTCGTCCGCAATTGCACAGGCAAAACCTTCGGTTTCCCCGAAGAGGTCCCCGAAGCGTAGCCAGTTCACCGACGCGAGCAGGTCTACATCGGGCCCCATGAGGGCCTTATAGAACCGCCCGTGTAGCTCCTTACTCTCCCATTCAGTCTTGCGGTCCTCTATTATCTATTATTATTAAACAACAAATTCCAGATCAATGAAACGTTCGCGTCGCAGGCCATAGCGACAGCGCGGCAGTTGAATGTCGAGCGTTTCAACGAGCACGGCGGCGCGCTCGCCGTGGGACACGCGCCCGCCGCCACTGGAGCCCGGATGGCCGTGCATTTGGCGCACCAGCTTAGGTATTTTTACGGGTGGTAGGACCTTGCGCGAGATCCGACCGGATCGCTTCGCTACCACCATCTTTCTCATCATCATCATCATCGTCATGTCAGCCGATTGACGTCCACTGCTGGACGGCGGCCTCCCCCAAGGCTCTCCATTCAGACCGGTCTTGTGCTGTCCGCATCCACCGCGGTCTCGCAATCTTTACTAGGTCGTCGCTCCATCTTGTTGGAGGCCTAACGACAGCTCGTCTCCCGGTCCGTGGACGCCATTCGAGAACCTTGCGGGTGGTAGGACCTTGTGCGAGGTCCGTCCGGATCGCTACCACCGTCTTACTCGTTAATCCTGCCGCTAAGCACCAGTGCTTGCACTGTTGTGTTCCGGTGTGGAGAGTAAGGCAGCCGGTGTAATTACGGGCACAAGAGGGAGTTGCGGGTGTCTATGGGCAGAGGTGATCACTTATCATCAGGTGACCCACTTGCTCGCTTGCCTTCCTCGTTGTATAAAAAAAAAAAACCTTCTGACCCCATCGGCCATCAGTTTTGCCATCTTACTCGGTAATCAGTATTTGCACTGTTGTGTTTCGGTGTGGAGAGTAAGATAGCCGGTTTAATTACGGCCACAAGAGGCATTTCATCTTAGCCCTCTAGGTTGGTAACGCTTCTGCAAACCCCTGGTATTGCGGGTCTCTATGGGCAGTGGTGATCACTTACCATCAGGTGACCCCTCTTGCTCGTTTGTCTTCCTTGTCGCATAAAAAAAAAAACCCCACCTCAGAATACAGAACAAACCAGAACCCGCGAGCGCGCTTAAAAGCTGAGGCAACTAAAGGTACTCTTAAATAGTGGGATGGGGGGCAGGGCTGGTCCTCTATTTGATTTCTGGGAGGCATGAGGCCCCCTCTGCCCCTCACATCCGCGGAAGCCGGTTTGAGCTGCCGCACGAAATGCTCCATCATCAGCCTATTTGAGAAGAAATGTGTGAAATTGTGTGTATTTTCTTGTATTTGTGTGTCTTCTTGTGAAAGTGAATAAATGTCTTCTTTCTTTCTTTCTTTCTATTTATGTCCCATTGCTGGGCATAGGCCTCCAGAAGAATGAGAGGGCTTGGGCTACAGTTCTCACGCGGGGCCAGTGCGCATTGGGAACTTCACACACACCATTGAATTGCTTCGCAGGAGTGTGCAGGTTTCCTCACGATGTTTTCGTTCACCGAAAAGCTCATGATAAATTACAAATGTAATTTCGCACATAAATTTCGAAAAAACTCAGAGGTGCGAGCCGGGGTCGAACCCAAGACCCTCTACTTGAGAGGCCATAAGTCAAACCACTAGGCTATCACGGCCTTTGTTAAGAGATACTTAACATGGCTTAATAGTAGGTACTCCGTACATACAAAATGGCCATGTCCCGCTTTACACTCTCCAACAGTATGTGCCAGTACCTACTGATAACTTAACGCTTTCGCTTAACCTACTGATAACCAGACGCAATAAGCAGAATTTCTATTGCTATAACGGCTATAGCCGCTTACCGCCAACGAACGTATTAATAGCTTGATGAGTTCAGGCCCCTGTTTCACCAACTTTACAACTGTCAGTTTTCAATGACAACTCTGTGTCAACTACTGATTTGAAAAGCTTTTGTTTTAGCACTTTTAGCGCGCTTCATATTGTCAAAGAAATATAGTTCGAATTGTCATGACAAACCGACAATTGTAAAGTTGGTGAAATAGGGGCCAGGGCACATTATGACAGAGAATGGTAATCTAATTTGAATTCTCTTTTCAGTCGCAATACCGCAAAGAGAGCTATAGCCGCGTCAAGTTGCGGTGGCGGGCAGGGCGTCGCCATCTTGTTGGAAAATGTGTAACTTAATATTCCTAAGCTACCCATTAGGAAATCTGTACTTTTTGTGCAAAGAAGGGAATAGGGATAGCCGTTTTCTATGCAGATGAAGTTACAGAAAAAGGCTGGTTATAAATAAGGATAAGTGGATCTTTGTATCCATTTGATGACCATGTAAACTAGTGACCAGAAGGCCCGGGTTCTATCCCTGATCAGGGCAGACGTTTGTAAGATATTGTTTGTTTTGAGTCATGGATCTATAATTCTATACCTATGTATAAGTATGTTTATCCATTGTCTAGTACCCATTGTACAGACTCTGTCTATGGACTTGGTCAATGGTATCAATTGTCAAATGATATTTATTACATATTTTCATCCAGCCTGACTGTATATACATTGCTCTGCAATCTGCTACTTTTAAGAAAGGAGAAATTAAAGTTTTAAATTAAGTTAAATGCATTTATAATTAATGTTTACCTACACACTCATTGTAAACATCTTGTTGCATTTTGATGTAAATATTTACAACTAAAGACTATAAAAAAACTTCAATTAGGTATTACATTACATTTACATTTCCCAATCCTATAGATAAGTTATAATTATGGTATTTATTTCTATTTTTATCCATGTTGTATGTTAACTTAATATTAAAAATTATGTTAATGTTTCCCCTTTTGTTACCTGTAAATAAATCAAATTATTTTAATCACCATTTGTATTTATATACCTACTATCCATAGTCCTAGAAACATGTTTCTGATGTATAGCTAGCTAACAGCTGTTAATTGAACCTCCTCTCCTCTCCTCTGTTGATTGTTTTCTATTGGGTGGGAAAAATCTTTTCTCCCCTCTTATCTCTTATCATCTCCCATCCTCATCTTATTGTCATGTCTTGTATGATTTAAATTACTTAATGTGAATGTTTTAATATTTTTAAGTGAATTTATGTAATTCTTTTAAGAATAAAGTATATTACCCAAAAAAGTGGTGTAAACTTGAGTTGGAGATCAAGACATAGCGCACACTTAGAATTAAAGTGACTCACTTAATATGACATATTACAAAAAGTTAATATTACAAAGTTCATTTAAGATTTATCATGTATTTAGAATAGTCATTTTATTCTAAGCGTGCGATAGGTACTTTGGGTTGACAAGCCCTCTGACTTAAATAGGTACTTAGTGCCACAATTCTAATAATTATTTTATAAATAAAATTCGACACCCCATTACGGCATTTAACCAATTCTTGTCTTGAGTAGGTAAACACAAAATGAGAATGAGTCCATCATGAAAATTATGACTCGTATAAAATATCACATGTTGTTTTAGATTCTAAAGTGCTTATGTTTAAGATTAAATAAGAGAACTATATAACGGGATATATTCTTAAGATAACTAAATATTACTTACACAGGCTTCCAAGTAGTCAATCTTCCTCTCTAAAGATGTCAATTTCTCGTTCAGAGTGGCTAACCGGGATCTACAGGACATATCTGCAACAAATCAAGAATTAAACCTATTAAAATAGACTCTAGTTTTCACACTTAGCTTGTTGTAATGATAAAGGAATTGTGGTTAAAGCGATCAGCTTTCTCTTACCGAAGGAGTTCAGGAAGTCAGTGATCTTTTTAATGCTTCCAGTGATGACTTCGATGTATTCTCTGTTCGCCCAGTCCTGCTGAATTTGTTTCTGAATAGTTTCTCTTGGAGGTGCAGCCATTTTAACCAGTATTTATTTATTTTTTTCCGAAATATATGCTACACAACAACAAAGTCTCAACACACCCAAACGGATATGGATAAACGACGAAAACGTAAAGTTATCACATTATTTGACAATGCTAAGTCTCTTAATGCTTTCCCATTTAGTAGGATTTTAGTCATGTTGACGTTTCGAAAGTGTACCTAAGACATGTTTTAAAATGCTTTTGGTTTAAATTTGACGAGACGTTTTTAAAAGTAACTGAAACAAACTGTCACTGTCAAATGTCATCAACAGCTGTTTGGCCTGTTTGGCTTGGCCCCACCAAAGAGAATTTTTCCCATTCCCATTTTCAAACTGAAATACTATCCACTTGAAATCCACGATGGACGAAATAGAATACAAATTAAACACCAACAACAGCGTTTTGATCGTAAACGCCATCGATAAACTGATCAGCGTGATTAAATCGAAATACAAACCTGCTGAACGTCAGAAGTTTGTTTTGGAGAACGAGGAACTTAAGTTTTTGAGGGAGAAATGTTCTTCGAAGCAGAGGCTGGTGAGCTTGACGGCTTGCCAAGGCTTGTTAGCTTTGGTGGAGCTCGGGGTACTGGAGATCGCACACACCATGTCGACAGTAGTAACCTTATTGCCAAGTGCTCAGTAAGCAATTTTATTCTGTTAACATTTGCAACTTTACTCGTTTTTGGATGGTTTTTTATGGACTCAAAAGCTCAAATATAGTTGATTTTTCGTAACACATTTTACTATAGTTACTCACTGGCCCAATTAAGCACCTGGCCTATTTTTAACCCCTGACGAAAAAGAGGGGTGTTATAAGTTTGATCTGTGTATCTGTCTGTGGCATGATAGCTCCCAATCGGATGGACCGATTTCGATGCGGTTTTGTTTAATTGAAAGCTAGTTTAGTCAAGATGGTTCTTAACTAAGTTTCATTAAAATCGGTTCACCCGTTTTCGAAATATTGAACTTTTTAATGTAAAAACATTCATTGATTAAATCTCACTATTCACAAAAACCAGAGAAATTAGGGTGGGCGATTAATTGATGCCAATGGGTGTATTTCGCACCAGTGAAATACTTTCAAAGATAACTGGCAACTGGCTAACAAAGTTTTCGTGTTTTCAGCAATTATTCAGCAATAATCTCCACAATGGCGGGTCTGCTGATCCTAGACCTCCGGTCACGGCTGGTGCCGGGGCAGCCCTACCGCTGCCAGTTCGGGCTGCGCTCCCCACAGCACCCATTCATCACTGTGATTGAGAAGAATAAGGATGCTGAGGAGGAGGTGCTCACACAGATGCACGCTTTGTGTACCCATCCGGATTATGTGTGAGTTTAATATAATAACATCAATTAACAAATCTGTATTACTACCGATTGTCTACCATACCTGTTTTTCCGTAATCTCTTTGTACTGTTTTGTGATTTTCAAAAAATAATGTTTGTATTGTATTACCTATACCTGAAAAATATGATACAGCTATTTGACTGTGAATAGTCATGGTGGCAAAAGAAAAAGAAATTGGAAATTGGCCAAAGAGCTATGGAGAGAAGCATGATAGGCAAGAGAAGAATAGATAAAACACGAAACGAGGAATTGCGAAAAAAAACAAAAGTAACTGATGTAGCCTGCAAAATAAAACATGAAATGGAAGTGGACCGGTCAAATCATGCGAGGCCCAGACAAATGGAGGAAAACTATAACAACCTGGATCCCAAGAGACGGGAAAAGGAAGAAAGGAAGGCAATTTCGACGCTGGGAGGACGGAATTGCTAGAGTAGCTGGCAGAACATGGACAAGAGTGGCTGCATGTGAGAGAGAATGGAGACTGGGGGAGGCCTTTGCCAACGGGCACACAGATGCCGAAGTTTAAAATGTTTACCGCGGAAAGATTATTATTTGTATATATTATCTGTATCTGAATTGTAAGGCTTAATAAATAAAAATAAAAAAAGTCATGGTGGCATTGGTGGCTTAGTGGTTTGACCTATGGTCTCTCAAGCTGAGGGTTGTGGGTTCCAGCCGCTAAGCAGCAGTGCTTGTATTATTGTGTTCTGGTGTGGAGAGTGTACAGCTGGTGTAATTACAGGCACAAGAGGCATTTCATCTTAGCTCTAGGTTGGCAACGCATCTGCAAACCCCCGGGGTGTTTACGTGCAGTGGTGATCACTTACCATCAGGTGATCCACATGCTCGTTTGTCTTCCTTGTTGTATAAAAAAATATGACAAATTTACCACACTTAAGTCATTAAGCATTTCTTCAGATATTTCAGGTGCCTGGACTTGAGTAATGGAGGGATTAATGTTGTGTTGGCCAACCCTTTGTCCGGAGATGCTGTCCAAATTTATAAATTTGTAGAGAGATCATTGCTAGGGAATCTAGCACTGGAGGCAGTGCTTCGTAAACTATTAATACCTAGAGTCTCCCCTTGAGGCTGACAAAGTACCAAAGCCTCAATAAAATATAAGATAACATTTCTTAGTGAAAACAAAATATGACAGTCACTGCACGAAATTATACCAAGCTTTTCACGTTTACCAGTGTATCATCGAACAGTCTGGAGCTCCTCCGGCCGGTGTTCCTCTGGCTGACGAGCCACCCGCAGCGGGGGACCACTCTGCGACCCTGGCGGCTCCTGCTGAGCCTGCCCAGCACGGCAGCACAGGCCGACTTACTGCTGGCTTGTGTTAGCGCACAACAGGTGAAAAACCCTCGCTGCGCGTTCCGACTCGCTCTTGAACAGTCTTTTTAAACGACTTCACAAAAAGGAGGATTTTCACAATTCGTCATTTTTAGGGTTCCGTTACTTACTTATTTCTCAAATTTCATACTGAAACATAAATATACAGAAGGACCAGAAAAAAATATTCTCGAACCGGGATTCGAGCCCAGCACCTCCACCATACCGTGGCATCGCGCTACCAACTGCGCCATTAGTCGACGGGCGAGTCGAGTTGTCTGATTCGAATTACAGACACTATGCGAGTTGATTCGAATCAAATTCCTTCGCAACTCGAATCAATTCGCCGGCTCCACTCGGCTTGATACAATGCGAGTTATGCGAGTCGCCAACTCGGCGACTCGTATCGTATTCACCAATAGAAACTGGCGGGATAGATAGAGATAGAAATAGTGGCTATAAGCGGTGTTCGCGTTCGGTTTCATTCGTCTTCCGTCGGCACACGCTCGACTCGGGTCGGCGAGCCATGCCAACTCGAATACGCCGACCTCGACTCGACTCGCCGACTCGCGGACTGGGCGAACGCGATCCGGTTGATCCGAGTCGAGTCAACTCGTATTCTGATTCGAATCAACTCGAGTTGTCCGCGTTGGAAAAGGGTCGACTCGTATCATCGCTACCAAGGATCATGGAAGGTAAACGGATTGACAAAGCCTATACTTTGAATCGTTCTTATTTACATTCAGCGCCATCTACCTTGCTTGAGTGAGACATTCGTACCGCTGTGTTGTTATTATTTGACCCGCTGGCTACGACCTTGGCGCCATCTAGAAATTGCCTGAATTTTTACATGATTGCGGGGAACGATTCGAAGTATGGGCTTTGACACTCCGTATACTATCCTTGATCGCTACATAAGATTGAGAAACGGTTGTTTTTAGATCAATAAGCCGGAGCTGGTGGAGCGCGCGTCTGCGGCGTGCGGCGCGGCGGCGGTCGCGGCGGCGCACGGGCTGCAGTGGCAGCGGGCCGCGGCGCTGATGCCGCTGCTGGCCCGCGTATCCAACGAGCTGGTGAAACACGAGTAGGGCTTCGTTCACACGGCAATGTCCTGTACGTTTTTTAGGGTGCCGTACCCAAAGGGTAAACCGGACCCTGTTACTGTTTAGGGTTCCGTACCTCAAAAGGAAAAAACGGAACCCTTATAGGATCGCTTTGTTGTCCGTCTGTCTGTCTGTCTGTCTGTCTGTCAAGACACTTTTTCTCTGGAACGCGTGGAGGTAGGATGCTGAAATTAATATAAAATACTCAAACCTGCGGTCCCTTGAAGCTGTGAAAAAATCAAGCATCTAAGTCAACGCAATCAAAAGATACAGCCATTAAAAAAGTCGTTTCCATACATATTGCCGTTTTTTTGAAAACCTAAAGGGTACTTCTAGTTGTCATAGAAACTTGAAATTTGGTATGAAGGTAGCTCTTATAGTACAACCACTCAGAAAAGTCTCAAAATCATATTTTTTTATATCTGTCTGTGTATGTCACGTACCAAAATACACTGTTTACCCACTGCTAACGACATCTAGCGTCGAATAGGAGAACTTTGTGGATAACGCGTGGGCTCGAGATCATTGACGCTTGTTTGTCTACTCGCCACTCGCCACTAGATGGCAGTAAAATCCTAAGCAAAATAGGAGCTAAGGAG
This sequence comes from Clepsis dumicolana, assembly GCA_963691665.1. NCBI lineage: Eukaryota > Metazoa > Arthropoda > Insecta > Lepidoptera > Tortricidae > Clepsis > Clepsis dumicolana. Next base: position 13,041,234 of record OY829522.1, on the reverse strand, counting down.
CTTTGCTAATACTGGACAACTTAAAACACTCGGGAAAAGCAGGGAAATCTTTGTACGGAACCCTCGTGCGCGAGTCCGACTCGCACTTGGCCGGTTTTTTTTATACAACGAGGAAGGAAAACGAGCAAGTGGGTCACCGATGGTAAGTGATCACCAGTGCCCATAGACACCCGCAATCTCGGAGGGCATGCAGATGCGTTGCCAACCTAGGGAGCTAAGATGAAATGCTTCTAAGACTCTGCTGTCCGTCCGTCTGTCTGTCCTTTTGTCACATAAACCGTGATAGTTGGACAGTTGACATTTTCACATTTTCTGTCGCCGCTATAACAGCAAATACTAAAAATTGAATTAAATAAATATTTAAGTAATCTCATACAATAGACATGATTTTTAGATGACAATGACATCTGTGGACGAGTAGTGTAACAAGGCAGCTATCTCATCGAGCTTGACTCTTAGGCAAAATGACATAACTGTAATACCACCGCTACTCGCCACTAGATGCCGTTGTTGACTTTGCCTTGTTCTGACTTTGATGACTCGGAGGACTCGGAAGACTCAAAGGACTCGAGACTCATGTGACTATAGGGTCTTGAAAATCTACTCAAGTCTCGAAATGAATACTAAAAGACTTGAGTTTTTTACAACACTACCCTCATTATGTAGCAGTTCCATAAACTATTGTTACCGTCCAGCCGTGACCCCCGCGCGTGCTACACGGCGATCGAGCGGGGCTTCGCCGCGGACGCCGCGGAGCTGCGGCCGGCCGCGGGGCTCGCCGTGTCCATACTCGCGGACAACCTGACACACAGCTCGGCGCTGCATCTACACGAGCTGTTCGCGCTGTGTGAGTATCGCCTTTTTAACCGACTTCAAAAAAGGAGGAGGTTCTATGTTCTACCTGGTTTTACTAAGTATATGTATTTTTTTTATGTATGTAGACCGATTACTCCGTCAATTGTTTACCGATTTTGAAAAAAAAACTTTTATTCGAAAGAGTATATTTTCGAGGTGGTCCCATTGTCATCATGTCAGGATCTGATGATGGGATCCCAGGGAAATCAAGGGCAACCTTCAAATTTTATAGACACGTATTATGTGTTTCAATAATCCTATAAAGCCCTAAGTTTTATCATACAATGACTATGCAAAGAAAAATCTGTTAAGCAGCTGGACTAAGTTGCTGGAGTAAGCTGGGTTAAGTTTTATGGCTTAGCACAAATATGAAGTCGGTGCTTCTTTTAAAGAATATTCCGCTCGCACCGCACCGACTTCATATTTCTGCTAGGTCATAAAACTCATGGCTTTAGAGGATTATTTTACGTTTTTTTGAAGACGGTTTTACTTTTTTAGGGTTCCGTACCTCAAAAGAAAAAACGGAACCCTTGTAGGATCACTTTATTGTCCGTCTGTCTGTTTGTCTGTCTGTCAAGACCCTTTTTCTCTGGAACGCGTGGAGGTAGCATGTTGAAATTAATATCAAATACTCAAGCCTGCGGTCCCTTAAAGCCGTGAAAAAATCAACCTTCTAAGTCAACGCAATCAAAAGATACAGTCATTAAAAAATCCATTTCCATACAAATTGCCGGTTTTGAAAAACCTAAATGGTACTTCCAGATGTCCTAGAAACTTGAAATTTGGTATGAAGGTAGCTCTTATAGCACAACCACTCGGGAAAGTCTCAAAATCTTAAAATTTTATGTCTGTCTGTAGATTTCACATACCAATATAAGTTGACTCCACACTGCGTACATTTTGCTTAAGAGCAGGGCTCTGCTAACACTGGACTTCTTAAAACACCGGGAAATGCGTTAAAATCTTTCTACGGAACCCTCGTGCGCGAGTCCGACTCGCACTTGGCCGGTTTTTTTTATTTAAATAAATTAACCTTACTTTATTGGTCATGTTTTTTTAAAGCCAGTATCGCAGTGGTCCAGAAATTTTCATAGGCGTACGTGGGCCTATAGCTATAACTTTGAAACCCCTGCACTGCGGGTGGTAGGACCTTGTGCGAGGTCCGTCTGGATCGCTACCACCATCTTACTCGCTAATCCTTCCGCTAAGCAGCGGTGCTTGCACTGTTGTGTTCCGGCGCGGAGAGTTTTGTTTTGTTTTTCAAAGTTCTTTATTAAATTTTAAACATTTGGAACAAACATAATTGCTAATTACAACTACATTTATTAACAGTTATTAACTAATAATAAGAATACTTACAGGCTATTGACGCCTCTTAAAGTTGATTGCAGAACATTTACACATATTTGGACCGCATGAATAGTTACAAGAAACACTACTTTACACAATTAGGTACATACTGTTAATTAAGGCGCATAACTTTGTCTCAGTTATGGCTTTCAACATTATCACATAAAATTACAATATTAAATAATTAGAGGGTAGCTATCAGGCAACACGAGCGGTATTAGCTAGATGCATTGACCACCGATGAAGACTGTACGGCGCCACCCCGCCTCCCGCCGCCGCTCTGCGCGCGGCGAGTGCGGGGGCCGGCCGCTTGGACGCAGGTCTCAGTAAACTGGTCATCGCGTTGCGATGCGCCACCGCCGTCAGAGTACGGAAATAAAACGTAGTGATCGGGCAATTTGTAAGTGCCATATCTGTCGATATAAGATAATTCTTCTGCTTTAGTCTGACCTATCGATGATATCAATGTATTACGATGATGCTTATTTTTGCCGAAGAATTTTAAAGTTTGTTTTAAGATGAAGTGACGAATAGTAGGGAATTTAAGAATACGATGAAGTTTACCTAAGTTGGTGAGGAAAGGCGTGTTAAACGCTATTTTGAGAGCTTTAATTTGAATAGTCTGTAAATGTTGATAGTTGAGGTTACAAGTGCTCCTCCAGACAGGACAAGCATATGTAATGCATGGTCTAACCAGAGTGGCGTAAATTATTAGTTTTGTGCACGGGCTGAGGTTACGTCGCCTATTTAAGACAGCGCTTAGAGCTCCGGCCTGTTGTGTTCCGGTGTGGAGAGTAAGACAGCCGGTGTAATTACGGGCACAAGAGGCATTCTATCTTAGTTCTCTACGTTGGCAACGCATCTGCAAACCCACCGGGGTTGCGGGTGTCTATGGGCAGTGGTGATCACTTACCATCGGGTCACCCATTTGCTCGTTTGCCTTCGTCGTATAAAAAAAAACTAGATAAACGTAGCTTCCACGGGGGCCTAACCAAGCATTTATCTCCAGGTCTCAGCATAATAAGCAAATACGAATACTCAACGCTCTGCCTCAGCACATTCACGGCATTATCACTGCAATGGCTTCACCTCCCATCCCACCTCACAGCCTCTGCACTCAAAACCGCCTCCAAGATATTGGACATACAGCGAAACATGAAGCAGGACTCCAGACTGTACCTACCTAACTTGAAAGCGAATAAAATATTCCAAAATTTCCTTTACACCGACAGCAGATTGTGTATCGTTTTTAAAATGAACCAGACTTGGGAACGCGTTAGAGACGATGAGGAGAAATTTAAAAAGTGGATGACGAACTTTGAATCTGTGGACGATGTTTTGAAACACGAGCTGTTGCCGTTCTTTTTTGGAATTATCATGGAGCATAGACAAGAAGAGTGGTATAAGGATATAGTTTTAAAGGCGCTAGAGATTGCGGTGTCTCTGGTTGAGTTTAAGAAAGAGGTCTCAGTACAGCTGCTCCCAGTTTTGCTGTATAAATTGGCGAATGATGCGTCGCCTCATGTGAAGTTGGAATGTTTGAAAGCGCTCCCGCTGATGGCTAAAGCAAAGGTAGGTTTAAATTATATTTTTAATAAACTCACCGAAACATGAATACACAGAAAAACCAGAAAAAATACCAACCCCGGGAATCGAACCCGGAACCTCGACACTCCGGGTCGCGTGCCCACCCTTACACCAGAATTGGTATTTACATATATACTATACATATAACTTAACATATGTATATATATTGGTATTGGTATTTATTTGGGAAGACCGTAAAAATAAAAAAAATAGAAAAATAAATAAAAATTACAAAAAGATTTTCCAATTGAGATCATGAAAGGTAGGTTTAATTTTTTTTAATTTTACGTTCGGTATGGTCAAAGAGAAAGGATTAATAATTTTTTGACCGACTTCAAAAGGGACTGAATGTTTTTTTTTCTATGTTTGTTGCGCGATTGCTCCGCCAACTATGATTAGTTTTTGATAATTCTTTTTTTCTAGGTCAGAGGTGGTTCCATATAAACCGTATTAAAATCGGTTGGTATTAAAATTGTGAAAAAAATCTTTTTTAAAAAAACCTTAAAATAATCCCTTAAAACCATCAGTTTTATGTCCTAGCCCAAAATATGAAGTTGGTGCTTCATTCACAGAATTTTTCGTACCGACTTCATATTTGTGCTAGGCTGCTGGGCTATAAAACTGATAGCTTTAGAGATGTTTTTTGTACTTTTTAACTGACGGCCGAATAGCCTAGTGGTTAGAGACCCTGACTATGAAGCTTGAGGTCCCGGGTTCAAATCCCGGTCGGGGCAGATGTTTGTATGATGAATATGAATGTTTGTTCTCGGGTCTTGGGTGTTTAATATGTATATAAGTATGTATTTATCTATATAAGTATGTTTATCCGTTGTCTGGTATCCATAGTACAGGCTTTGCCTAGTTTGGGACTTTGTCCCATGATAATTTTTTTATTTTTTATTTATTTTATTTAATTAAAACTTTTTTCTTTTTTTTATTATTCAGTACAATTACAAAGATACAGATTAATGTGTGAACAGCGAGCGGGAACCGCGAGGGGTTTCAAAGTTATTTTATCTTTTTTTTTATTAGACAGAGAGAGGGAGAGATTTAATTTTTTTTTTTACCAGATTTATTTTGTTTTTTTTTTATATTAGATTAGAATATTTGTTTACCAATTTGGTATGTTTTAGGAAAACGTGCCAACTATAGTGTCCATACTTAACAAGCTGAAGACGAACAAGGGGGTTCCGACTTCTTTCTTGATCATGCTTTACACCAGATTGGCAGAAACGCAGGTAAGCTAGTGGTTCAATGTTCATATTTATTACAAAATATGTAACATGTTTACTGATCTTGTAATAAAGCATTTTATTTGTAAGACATTAAATTTTAAAATGAAATGACGTCGAACCGGAAGTGTCATTTTCATTCGTACCGAATTCTCGTCTGTCGCCTTGCGGCTCGGGCCTATAGGCAGGGTTGGTCATAGGGGGGACGGACGGGGGGGGGACGAGTCTTAATTTAATTTCTATATAAACAGAAAAAATCACCATAGTAAATTTCATGAAATTGTCAAGTAAGATACCAACAAAAGGGCGCCAAATGCATGACTCGCCCGAGGCGCCTAGATGTTTAAGGCCGGCCCTGCCTATTGACACCTCGGGACTCGTGCATAATGCCATACTTTCCGCACTTGTGTCAAAAAGTATCATTGTATTGTGACGGCCACGTGTTGCAGGTGCGCTGTTTCCCGTATCTCCAGGAGCTGCTGGCGGAGGCCGGCGCTAGCAGACCCGACGACCTCAAGTGGGAGATTGACCTCGCGCGCGCGCTGGCAGTCCAGAGGATCTGCGAGATTAGGTAAGGCGACTGTCATCAAGCCAGGGCCACAGGTTACATAACTAGGCTACCATGGCTTCTTTGGTTCTTATGGGTGTCTATGGTAAATAGTGCTAATGTGTTTTGTTTTTAGAAAAAAATACTGCCAAGGACCACAGTGTAAAAAGCTTATACCTACCAGTGGTCCGACGCCTTTGATGTTTGCGTAAATGCCGACACCGCAACCGCATGGCCAAAGCACCAAGGAGGGCGAAAGTTCCTAACTAATCGGGCAGGGCCGGCGTATGCAAGGGGGCTCGCCCTGCCCGCCCCGCACTCCGCACCCCCCCCGCACGATTGACCTGTCTAGAGGCCTTCGTCGGACGACTGTATAGACTGTGGTAGGACCTTGTGCAAGGTCCGTCCGGATCGCTACTACCAACTTACCATCGTCCACTGCTGGCCGGCGGCCTCCCTCCTGGCTCTCCACTCAGACCGGTCTTGTGCTTTCCGCATCCCCCGCGATCCCGCAATCTTTACCAGGTCGTCGCTCCATCTTGTTGGAGGCCTACCGACAGCTCGTCTCCCGGTCCGCGGTCGCCAAATCAACTGTATTTTGTGTTTGATTGTGTGTCTGATTGTGTGTGTGTGTCTGTAACTACGAATAATAATATCTATTAAAGCGTGATTAGTCCCGATAAATGGCTCCACCACATAGGTGCCACGGAGGGCGGGGTGAAAATATACTTAGCCGTGACATTCATGACGTGCGGGCTCGTGTCACAGGAGTTTTAGTTGTGAATATTATTATATTTTGTGCAATTTAATATATTGCAAATATGCCATCGTGTGTCGTTAAGTGGTGTAGACACCGAAGGATATGAAAAACACTAGAGTTACCTTTCATAGTAAAGACACATTTTAAAAACCCATTGCTTGACGACTCACACCGTCCTCGCTGAACGGAATAGTTGGATGATCCATAAGAAACATTGTCGAGAAATGCCGAGCGCAGTCGACGCGAGTCGCCGCTCATTGGCGATCTGCGATTTTGGATGTGTGCGACGTGCGTCGTAGTGTGCGTGTTATGGGGCCATATTTTCGTGCGTCGATGTAAAGGCGTTATGCTTCCATATCTTTATAGTTCACTGGTTCATATGGCGTATAATTGCGCAGGCCATCCCCGCAAGGGCTGGAGCTCGTGGGCGTGATCTCGGCGACGCTCAACCGCTGCAGCGACCG